>JAINUV010000338.1:0-108408 GCA_020205505.1 Panax japonicus
CATGAACTAGTTATCCCAATAAGTTATGAGTAATTACACATAACTTATTGCCATTAAATGACAAAATGGCTAAGCTAGTCTGTGCAGGAAAATACAAAGCTATTTACAGATAAAAATTATAAATTAAGTTTGGAGTCATGACTATATTTAACAATTATTAAACGAATAATTAATGATAGGTTTAATAAATAAATAGGAAAATCATAATATATTAGATGACTCGACTTAGTCATGAGATGGCTGGTAGTGCTGACAGAAACTCGCACTATTGGCCCTTAAGGTTTTGCTAATGTCTAATACATAATGAATAATTTAAATTATTGATGTAATTTAAATTATTTATATTTGTATTATAACAATCTTTTAAAAATGATATTCACTCACTTAGCAATAACATGGTAATCTAGCCTATTATTCTTATACTTTTTTTTTTCTTTTTTTTTTCTTTTTTCTTTTTTTTTTCTTCTGCTAAGTCTAGCCTATTATTCTTATACTTTGAGGGGCGGCAGCCTTTAGCATTGATGTGATATTATGTGTTGGGCGTTATTTTTCGTGATGTGGCATAAACTCTCATATGTTGTATTAATATAATGGATTAAACCCATTCTTACAATTTTTAATACTTGACCATATCCCTAAGCTTTGATACCAACTGTGACGCCCCCAAAACAGGTATACAACACCCATTCTGAGTCGCCAAGTACATAAAGCAAACTACAACTTCAATAATACAAATGTCGTGTGAAATACGACAATACATACTGTGACACCACCAAATCCGGGTTACCTGACCCCGTATAATAGTTAGTCATTTATGAACTACTAGACCGTAATAAAAATTCAGGTTAAGAAAGTGTGTATAGTGCTATATAGTTTATAGCAAACGTATTTGCTATAAACTATATAGCACTATACACACTTCTTATATATTTTGGTAATAAAAATTTCTATGTTGAAATTATTTAATCCGAAAATATAGCTAAATGACTTTACTAATTGAGGTAATTAATGAATAATATTATCAAAAATTATTCATGAAATTATCATAGATTGTAATTTACATAGTATCTACTGAGAAGTAATGGGATACTACATCGATCAAATGTTAGACAGGTTAGCGGGATATAACATACCAATACATTAAATATATTATGATAACATATATTAACATGGTTGAATAACATTTTAACAATAACATGATGATAGCAACAAATTTATCCTAAGACATTAAAGTGAAATCTCTAACGGGGGTAGGTGAATATTAAAATTACTTGTTAAGTGATTTATCATATGAGGTGGGTATGTACCAATTAATTTAATTTTGCCCCTTTCAACTGATCAAATAGATCATCGATCCTGGGCAATGGGTATTTATTCTTAATCGTCAACTTGTTTAACTCTCGATAGTCATAATATTCATTCTCCAAATATCATACTGATATGTTCCTTTTAATAGTTTGTAATAGTTATAATTAAGTTATTTTTGTAATGTCAACTAATTTTTCGTAATGTATATATCATGATAACTATTCATAATATTATTATGAATAGTTAAAATCCTAAAACATAATATATGTAATAGTATGATTTTCCTCTAATATATGAGTGATTATAAACTGTGAATAATATAGTATATAATAATGGTATGTCTTAGACATGATATCACTAAGTATTTACTTTTAATATTTTATTGTTAAAGGATTGACATTTTTAGTATAAGGTAATTCTTACAACAAAACCCTTTTTGTCCCCGTCAGGCAGTCCGTTGAGCTGTTTTACGTAGTTTGCTCTCGGAAGTTAAGATATAGTTCTTGTAGGACTTCTTATAATTATCATTAATTATAAATAATAAAGTTATTAATAGTAATTATATTATGATAAATAATATAATTACTTGTTATTCTTACTTATCTTTAATTATAAAATTTAATAATGTTTATATTATACAAATGAACGATATATAATAGTTCATTCATGTGACTCAATAGTATAATCATGTGAAAAAACTAATTACAGTATAATACCTTCACAATGAATAAATTAAAAATGAAGAAAAAGAGGAAGGTATGTGCTCAACATGATATTATTTGTTGTATTCGTAAGGGGTATTAGCTTAATAAATAAAATCGAATCATCTCTACCTCATGGCCAAGGATATTCATGTAATCATCAATGGTCATGATTATACCGAATAATAAAGAATAAACAATGATAGTTAAGTTTTTACTTAACTTACGTTTGAAACGTATGTATACCCTGGAATTATCATTAATAGTAATAATGCCTGTATGACATAAACTATTCTCATTAACTATATAAGACATGAGGTGTTTATATACATCAGTCTCTTATCTCTCTCATTAATAATCAAACTAGTATACGTTTATATTAATGTGATAACTTATTGGGTGAAACTTGTCCTAGTTTCAAGTATTTGTTTTTGAAAGCTAATGCGAATTCCTAGTCAAGTTCATTGTTGATATTATACATTAATAGTTATTTAATGATAACTATTAATGTATGATTGTTTTATAATAAAAGTAATTTCGATGAATGAACACTTTTATTTGCTGGAGATTTTATTCTCAATTTTGGGAAATTACTGTATTTTAAGCAAATATACATTGTACCTCACCTTTACTCACTAATGAGGAGAACTGAGGTACATTTATCTTTTAAGTGATGGTTCTAGGAAGATATTTTACCTTAAAGTGGATTTTCTGTCGTCTTGGTCTGTTTAAAAAAAAAAACTTGAGTCTGTTAAGCCCTCTAGTTTTAATTTAGACCCACCATAAATTTTAATCACATCCTTAGTGCATCCCTTAAGGATTATTAAATGTATATATTTTAATTTTTAGCAAACGAAGTCAATAAGCAGGTGATATTCCCAAAAGGTATCATAGTGAGCACCAAAAATGGAGGTATTTGTCTCATAAATCACTCTGGTTTATAAACTAGGTTTTGGAAATCATATTAACAACATCAACATAACAAATCCATATAGTTATATTAGGATAAGGGAAAATTACGAGTTGTTCAATATAAATTAAATTTTCTTTTCTGTGTCCAAGATTGTCTGTTATGGTTCCTATCTTTGATTGGATCTATGTTTTGATCTTCATTTTTGAATTATGCTCGACAATAGTTTATTATGGAGTATTTTTGAACTAAGTTATAGTTATGCCTATTAACTGTCATTGGACAGTGAAGGTATAGATATTTGTTTTAACATTACGGGTATCATTGGTATATTAAAATATTCTTATAATCCGTACTGGCCAATTACTTAATATCATTTTCTGGTTTATTAGGCCTTAGATCTTTACGTGTTAACAACAATCAAGTATTCATATAAATCTGGAATAGTACCGAAGATACCTAGGAGGTATGGATTCATCATAGATGATGATGATGAGGTACACATCATAAAAGATGATGAACCAGTTACATACGATGAGGTAAGAGTTGTAGACACTCAGAGAAATGGATTGAAGCAAGCTTCTCAAAAATGGAACATTCGTTTTGATGAAACAAATCAAAAGAGTTTGATTTTATCACAAATAAGAATGAACCTAGTGTGTACAAAAGGGTCAGTGGGAGCGTCATGACATTCCTAGTATTATATGTAGATATATTACGGTTAAAAAATAACATACCAATGCTACAATCAATAAAGGTAAAGTTGTCTAAATATTCCTCCATGAATGATTTGGGAAGAGTATCTTAATTGGGGATAATAATCTATATAGATAGATTCAAGAGGATGCTCGACTTAACCCAAGGAACATATATTTATTTGATGTTAAAGTCGTTTAGCATGGCAAACTCCAAGAGATGTCTAATGTTGATGAGTCATGGAGTGCATCTCTCTTAATAGTCCCCATAGACTCCTGAAAAGAGAGATCGCATGAGTGATAATCATGTATATAATGAAATATATAACCCCGACGTCGAACCTCATTTCTAGAACCGGCTATCTTATACGAGCCATCATCATGTTGAGAGATATATTGGTATTATGATTATAATAGGTGTAAGATGAAAAGATATATAATTTCATAATTTTACAATAATAACTTATACCATTTTGGCATTAATACAAAAGGCATAACTTATATCATGTCTAAGACATACCATTATTATATACTATATTATTCATAGTTTATAATCACTCATATATTATTTGTGACATCGAGGAGGAGAGTCCTCCTCGAGGTCACACACATGCTAATACTCCTATCCTTCAACGGTGATCAACAAAGATGGCTCCCTCTGAACTTACTGTTCCCAGATGACATTAATATCTTGTGGCTCCTCATCTCTAGGCACCTGAGGTATCTCCTCCCTAGCCTGGCTAATGTGAATACTTTCAGGTGTACGTGTAAACTAGATGATTAAACTCATCTAGGGATGAGTTTAAAATAATATTATTTGGTTCATCATGTCTTAATAAGTTCGTCATTACCATAAGTTCATTATTTGCTCATTTGGTCCCAACAACGTTGCTTCATCCACTCCATCCCAGCATACTGGAGAACGACACTTTCTCGCATACAACTCTTCAAATGGAGCCATGCCTATACTTGCTTGATAACTGTTGTTGTAGGAGAATTCCACAAGTGGAAAATACTTATCCCAACTTTCTTTGAAATCTAGAACACATAGTCTTAATAGATCTTCAAGGGTTTAATTCATTTACATTCAATTAACAATAATATGAACAGTTATATAGGGTTTTAATCACTATTGATATTATAACTATTAATATAATATCATTAATTATAAAACTACAAGACGCATTCACGGATAAGGAAAAGGAGGGCAAGGTACAAATTGATTGTATGTAGCTTCTTGGCATATAATTTGATATAGCTAATATTTATATTAAAGATAATCTTTACTATAATTAATGTAATAAGGTTAAACAAAGGAACAATTATAGTACATATAATTTATTTATTACATTAATAATTGTAAATAATTTCTTTTAAGATTTCTCAAATGAATTTTACCACACCATATTAATATTGTGACTGAGCTTAGGTTCTTTCAATATTATGAAAACTATATTACCAACCAGACTGAATTATTAACTCCACACATTAATGGTATTGGCAATCACTAAAAAACACTATTCATCATTATTATATTATCCAGTCATAATTATATCTTAAATAAAATATGATCATAATAATACAAATGATGGTACCAAAAATTTTCTTTATAGCAGTTACGTGTGATTCCTTAGGATTAGCTGTACCATGTTTATATTAGATCCTGAGTGTGATCTCTTGCCCATCTGATGATATTTTGGAATATTATTCAGAGTGTAACGCCCTATGACCCACCAATCCGCTACTGACTTTAATATCTGACCAACAAAATGTTAGCATCTTTATTAATATATGTAAGGAAAGCTGTAAAAATCCACGTTCTAAGGATCAGTATGTCATCAAATACGATATAAGGTTATAGAATCATGCGTAATAAATTACAGGATGAGCTCATGTGATGGCCATATTTTACATTATCATTTATTTGGTTAATAATAGATTAGTATATAATATATATACACACAACAAATAATAATTAAAATAAACATTAATATACAATGAATTATACACATTTTAAACTTAAGTAACCAGAAAACGTGTTCTTAATAATCATTTCAATATAAGTCTCGTTGTGACTTATCGGAAAGATCTGTAATCGTTAGGTGCGGATTACGCACCTCATGAATAATGCTCGTCATTATTCAACTCAATTATTAACCAAACAATTACCATGAAGAATATAACTCAACATGAGCCATCTTTATTGTTTTGTCTTTCTCAAGTTTAAACATTTCATAGTCGTGCATGAGCATGCTTAGCTTGAATTCTCGTACCTTGGATGTACCTTCATGGCTCACTACTAGAGTGTCCCAAATTTCCTTAGTTGTGTTTCATGAGAAAAATTTTTCGATCTCAGATTGTACCATGCCTCTAAGTAATGTGTTTAAAGCCCGCATGACTAATCACCAGTAACATTATACCAATAATTAACAACATATGTCAATTTAAAGTGAATTTATAATGTTTAATATTAATTATTGAATATGGGTAAAAATTAAATACGAAGTTAATTATATCTCATTATCATATAACAGTGATAATGAGATAATCAAATACGGTAGAGTCTTAACTTCCTATGATAAGACTTAAGAAATAATATGAGTATCACTCTAGATCACCAAAATCCCACTATAGAAATAGGGTCTCAAGCCCTGCTCCAACCTACGAGCTTTCCTCTCCTCAGTGTTTACTTGATGTAAAACAAACCTTGCCTATTCATTTGAATTTGGCTGCGTACTGGGGATATGTCATGTCCCCTTGCTTAAGTTCTAAGAATTCATTCTCTATCCTCCCTTGCATGCTTGTAGGAAATAATTCTCGAAGAACACCTTCTTGAATTGTTCCCATATTATCGCATCTGTTCTAGCCTCACTCTGGTGAGCCTCCCACCAAAAGTTGGCTTCACTCTTCCTCATATAAGTCACAAAAGAAAACTTTTGCATCTCACCTACGCTTGTAATAACAAACGCCTTCTCTATTTCTTTTACCCATGTCTGGCACTTTATTGGGTCCGTCGTTCCTTTGAACTCCGGCGGACCTACGCCTTTTAAACTGTTTAAAGGTAGTCGTTCTAGCAACCCTAGGTTCCACGGGTACTCGACCCTTGGTTTGGTTAAATGCAGCTGTTAATAAATTAATGAACTCTTGAATAGGGTTGTTCAGACCCCCTTCATTATCATTACATGATTCTGCATTCATAATATGTTTCATTGAAGGATTATCTCCCTTGTTTTATTTAGATCATGATATGTTCTTTTTGATTAATTACGCATTATCTTTGAAAAATGTTTGTCTAAGCAGAAGATTAGACAAACATTTTTCATACATATGGTTATAACTGGTTTTCATTGAACTTATAATAACTTCGGTTGTCCCCAAGTCTAATTGTACCAGATTGTTAGTCAAGAACAAGAAAGTGAAGTATAGTCATCTCTCAATGTACCATATACAAATCACATGTAATCCACAGTTGATAGAATACACATGAACACCCACATTACCTAAACCACTATATGTCTTTGTGATTTAAAAATAATTAGGGTTTAAGCCCAAGTTCTCAATTGACTATGAATGGTGCTTCGGTATATGTCTATCCTAAGCACAAACCGTACATCCCAACACGATGTAGAATATACAATCACAAACTATCAAGATCAAATCTAAACCCATACTTCATCGTTCAAGTTCATATGGGTTATCACAGTAATTGATGGCCAATCAACTAAGCAAGTAAGCATGAATCTTAATAGACAAACCCATAAAAATCAATAAGGCTAACAATGAAACATATCAGAAATAACTAATCCATAGAATCCATTGCAATCTCAGAATATAATTTAAATCATATCTGAAATAACACTATCATCCACATATTGAATAACATCATAAGATACAATCATTGGATTACTTATATGTGAGATAACCACTCAGGGTACACGTAATATAATCATAGTTAATATTATGATAATCTGGTACAATATATATATATATATATATATATATATATATCCTCCATCTATTCTTCTTTTGAACAATAGTTTTTGATAAGGTAATACCCCTTACGAATACAACAAACCATAAATTGAAAATTATATGAGATCAAATTGCCAACAAGTATAATTTGTATTGCAACTTTAGTAAAATGCAATACAAACATTTATTATTTAACTTAACAAACAAATTAACTCGTGCTTCTAGATCCGTGTGAGTTAGAATATCCTGTCTGTGCTATACGCCGAACCTGGTTCCATTTTTATTATTCCATCTTTATTATTCTGTCGGAATATCTTTTCTGTGCTATACGCCGGACTTGGTTCCATCATTTATTATTTCGCATTTATTATTCTGTTAGAACATCCTGTCGGTGAGAATTTCACCTGACCTGGTTCCGTTATTATTATTCTGTTGAAATAATCGTCCATGCGAAGTAACTCATGCATGGTGATATCTTTTGTTATTCCATTCTGTATTATACGCAGTTGATTAAAATTTTGACTTCTATACTCCATGAAATTAGTGGAATATCCTTGATATTTGCGCTTCATCCAGTATCTTTTCGTGAAAATATTCTTCTGAGCATTCTTGAATTTTACTCTACAAAGTAGTATCATGTTGACAATTTGGACGTTATTGGTTCCTGGACAAATTAATTCTTGAACTTGTTTTATTGAATTCTTATATCATTGGAATGTAGCGATATAATTATTATGAGTTACTAATCTTTGACAGTATTCATAGTGAGAACACTATAAATATTCTGAACATAACCAATAAGAACTTCCTTAATTAGTACGTCACATGTAATCAAATTAATTTCTAAGCCGATTATATAGCCTAATTAGTACTAAATTTTGAATTAAACAAATTGAGCTCAGGAAATCAATATTAACTATGGTTAAGAATATCGTTCGTCTTAATATGATAAATTTATAGAATCACTAATTGACTTTAGAGTTTATCCCATAATATAGGAACATTGCCAGCCTGTTTCAAATTCTCCTCGTTGTTAATAAAAATAGTTTCATTATATTTCATTGTATACATGATAAATATATTGTCTGATTTCCTCCACGTTTGTTGTCACCGCTTCGATGACTGCTACCACTGGTATTATCATTTTGTCGGCTGCTTTCTCTTGGTTGTGTTGACTCATTATCGCGCTCCAATAACTAAGCCTTATTTACATCATCTGAATACAAACACAATTTATGAGAAATTAGATATTAACGTATCTCAGGTTTCAAACCTCTTAGAAACATTCACGTCATTTTCTCCTCATTATCAACCAAGTGAAAAGCAAATCGGGACAACTCGACAAACTTAGCTTCGTACTGCGTCACGGTCATATTGTTCTGCTCCAACTTGATAAACTCTACCTCTTTCATGTGACGAATACTTTTGGGAAAGTACTTATCATTGAATAGTTCTTGGAACTTCTCCCAAGACATATTCAGTGCGGCAGGTTGAGTACGCTTTACTGATTCCCACCAGTAATCTGCCTCTCCTCGCAACATAAAGGTGGCAAAGGGAACCTTTTGCTCCTCGGAGCATCCCAAGACATCAGTTATCTTGGTGAATTTCTTTATCCACACTTCCGCCTTAAGTGGTTTTGGTTCTCCAATAAACTCCGGTGGTCCTGTGACACCCCCAAATTCGGGTTTTTTTTAACTCGGATTTGGTGCTCACGATTCTAGAATACCCATTCAAACTAAAAGAAAACTATCTTATATTACATAAACATTGAACTTAAATCCTAGGTTCTTTAGACCTTTACAAATCTTATTACACAACATAGTACTGACAGTATTTATTACATTCATTTCTTAAGTTCACTTAAGCACATGCGCTTAACAAATGGCTACTCAATAACTTTGTCTTTTCCTTTGTCCTTTCCAGATGGACCAGCAACCTCACTTTTAACTGAAAACATTATATTTAACGCAAGGGTGAGCAACAACTTACTCAACAAGGAAATAAGCAGTTAAATATAGTGGAACAGAAATATCTATATTAAAGAGGTTACAATATCATACCATACAGAACAATATAATTCTCTAAGAGGGTTGAGTATAAAAATCAGATTTTAGCATGCTATAAGGTCAAATGACCAGTGAACTCTGTACTAGAATTAACAGTAATAATACTGCAATCCATGAATACAAACAGTTATAAAAGCTGTTTTATATCCTAGACTCGTACTTTAGTGGATCAGCCTAAGTACCATATATTGTGCACAACATAATAGTCTAATAATACTTTTACATGTCCTTCGGAATCATATGTCCGGTACAATATGCCCCTGTAATAGGGTTGTTCGTTCACAGCATTATATAAGAATCCATTCCACAACAACAAAATGGTTTGGAAAGCATTAACTGATAACCTCATGAATAATATCAATATATCTCAACATTTGTCTAACCGAAGTAGTGGTATTGACATATTTTCAATGTAACTTATGTAAGAGAGAAGTTCAATATACTATTCTTTTGAAGCTGATTGGAATAAAAAGGTTAATTAACCTTATATTAACCATAAATAGGGAGAGACAGTTCAAAAATTAAAGAACCTGTCTATTGGCAGATTACTTGCTCAATAAAGAGAAGAGTTAGAAACTTGCCTTGTTTGTAGACTATTGATAGGATTCAGCTTAATATGTTCTCAAAAAAGCCTACACAGTTATTTATATTAACAAGCATGTTAATCACATAGCTAAGTTATATAGTTTGTAAACTCACATATCACATAATTTCAGTGATCATTGTTGTAGTTAAATTCCAACATTTTATATATTTTTCAAATATCTCATCCATGCTTTCACAATAGACATTTTTCACTTTGATGGGGTTCAACATACTTACAACAAGTAATGGAGATCACATTATAGTTATTTATTTAGATTAACCAAGTATGTTAGCCATATAGCCAAGTCATATATCATGTATTTTTAGTGATCATGGTTAGATTTCCTATATTTGATACATTTTTCAAATATCTCACCCATGTTTTTATTCTCACCATTTTCTCTTTAATGGTGTCACACCCAACCTATATAATGCTTGTATTATTAGGCTTTAACACATGGGTGTTTTTAATTCTAGCATACAAAAATGTTTTTGTAACTTATTAGAGGTATTACCAATTTACATGCTCAACACATTTGTTTGTTTAGAATTTGTACATGATGGGTAAGCTTCTTAATCACATCACAAAGCCCAAAAACTGCCATAGCAGTTCGGTTGCTCTAATTTGCTGCTGCCTAATGGCAGTGGCTCAGGACTGCAGTCCACAGTCTTTCTATGCCAGCAACCAAGCTTGGCTTGGCCCTGTGAGGCTTAGCTAAGCTTGGTGTGGCCCTGCTTGGCCTCACGACCCCTAAGTCAAACCCAAAGTTGATATTTGCAGCTGCTAACTTAGCAACTGCTGCTATAAATGAGCAGTAGCTCTGCCATTCTTCTTTAACTCTCTAACCCATTAATATTTTATATGTATGACTGCACTGCCAACTGCTACTCCTATTGTTGTTGTGAAGCCAACTATAATTTTCTTGCATGCTTATTATCATAAGCTATTTGGTCTGCTACAAGTGCTGCAGTCACATGCCATCATGTGACACCAACTATAAAAGGGCATAAACTTAACTTACTAACTGCGGCCCAAAGAAAGCTACCTCAGTCCTCAATTTGCTATAACTTGTAAGCTTTGCAATAGAAGTTAATCTCTACCCCAACAATAATATAGTCTAAGCATAACATCAACTACAAAAAGTCATGCTAATCACTTGTCCTGAACCTTTACAGCTGCCTAAAAATAGTGTGCTCAAGGACTTGGCATGATAACTATCTAACATTGGTTTTAGATAAGATTTGTTTCTCACTTCCAGTTAGTATGCTTATACATTTCAATTTTTTTATTACTCGAAATACAAAACCAATTCCCAGCCTCATGTTGGCTTAATAATTGATTTTTTTTTGTTCAGGCAGTCCACTTGGGACTTTGGTCGAGCAAGTGGTGTGCACAGTTTCAACTTACTAGTGCCATAGATATTTGCTTGATCTATAACTCCATTAAGTCCTTATAACACCACAACCAACCTATCTCCTTGTTCCTAGACCAAGCAATTAATTTTAACAAGAGTTGGGGCATGGCAGTCATCATAGCAATATAATATAGCAGTCACTTGAGCCTATAGCAGTTACATGGCATAAAAAGAAAAACAGTTCTTTAAATGCTACAGCAGTTTATATATATAGCAGCTCAACACCCACATAGCAGTTCTGAAATCTATACTAGGCCTTTTAGGCTAAATGATCAAAACAGTCCTTAAGTTTTCAACACAAGGATTAATATAACATGTACATACTATGTTTCATGATTTAAAGAGTCTATATGCAAGGCTTCTAGCTTTGGTTTTAAAACAGCCCCCTCATAGGCCTTAAATTAATACAAGGTAGTATGCTTGGGTAACATGGAAACAAGGACTGCTTACATGAATATATTAGAAGCAAGGCATGATCATCATAATAAAACTCCAATAACAGTAGCAAGCACTGATATGTATGCCTTTCTAACACAAAAACATTTTATCTACCATATTTTCATGGTTTAAAGCATCTAGAGGCAAGGTCCTTAAGTTTCACATCAAAACAGCCCCTCAATCTCTTAATCACAATGGTTATAAAATCATGTACTTGTTATAGACTATATATTAATGATTTAAAGACTTGTATACAAGGTATTAGTACTCAAACATAGGCTTCCAAAATAGTTTTGTCAAACTAACTATTTCAGTCCAAAGTGGTATAGCACAGCATACTAGTCCAGTCTTATTGCACTAACAGTTAGTATAGCACAAGGATGTTGCTCACAGCCAGTCAACACATCAACATAGTACAGCAGCAATATAGCAGTCCATTTAACATCACAGCAGTTCATATGGTAACACAGATCATGTTAACCGAAATCACATTATTATTACGGTATAGCAGCTCCTTTATGTTACTTTAGTTTCAATCATGAATATTAATCAACTAGTTACAATGAGAAGGTGAAATCTTTTAGCATGCTCGATACTTTAGTAATAATATATAGTTTATTCGATATCCTTTTCTTTAAATCACAGTTAGCATAAACCATAAACTAAATTAATTCTTAGCTTGGCAAATCATAAAACACCTAGAGTGCAGTTCTTATATATGCATACATTACATACTCTCTTAGCATCATTATCTCCCAGCCGTATGGCTTAAACAACAACAAGTATAGGACTACACTAAACAGTCCGATCACAATAGTTCAAATGAAAACAGTCATCATATTAAGTTACCATAACAGCCATACACGTTTTTTTGTCATTGACAGTTCATTTTGCCAATTAAGTCAGTAGCTATCCTAATCATTTATCAGTTCAATTGCTAACCAGAATGAATAGAAAGATTAGAAAGGCCAGAATTGGCTTACCTTGCTGATTCGAAGGTATCAAGTGGGTTGAGCTGCTTAATTCCTTTTTCCCTCTAGCCGAACTCTGCTAATCACTCTCAGTCGGCTCTCTTTTTCCTTCTTTACTGTGCTAGAGTTTTGGGAAGTCAGTAGGGGAACTTGGGGTTATATAACTGAGCTTGGAGTGCATTATATGGCTGAACCTTCCACTCTTAGTCATACCAAGCTAGCCCCTACCCGGCCCCTACTCAGCCGCTCTATCATTTGCGTGAAATCATTACTTGTCTATTTTCTTTGGCTTCTTCCAGCCACCCTTAGCGAGCATAGACTTACTCTTATACGCCTTATCCTCTGCAAGCCTATTTCACCTGCTACTTGTCTGCTATTAATCTAACTGACGTGCTAGAACAGAACTAACTTAAAAACTATATGCTTGCTTCCTGACTATGTCTTCAAGTTATGCTCGTGCTTTTCTTAATCAGTTTGAAGCAGCTAGCTGGTTACACACCAATGGGTTTACAGGATTGAGTCTTATCAATTATTGGTTTGGGCTTTAGACCATTACTCTTGTTAATCTGTTGGGGCTGTTGAATTGGTCTTTAAAAATGGCTAGAATTGGCCTCCTTTTTATATATCTTCTTATAGACCCAACCCATAACCTAATTAATTGAAAGAGAGACTTGCAAGCATATATGGCAAAATTTTATTATGGCCCATTATTTCAATATAGACCCTTATTAAATTAAACACATGGACTTTCATCTATTATTTTCTCTAGCAACCATAGTTAGCACATATATCACTGAAATGACTGTTCCATGTAATCTTAAATAATTCATGATGGTCATTATTTCTTTATCCCTCATAAATCGAGATGCTAAATAAACTATTAAATATATAATAGTTTTGTCACATTGTGAAATACATAAAAAAAAAATTATCCTCAAAATTTGACATTATAATATTTGATTATTACATAGGATTTTCTGAGTCATTACATTCTCCCCTCCTTATAAGGATTCCGTCCTCGGAATCACAAGTACAAGGTTACTCAAAAAGATGGGGATAACTTTTCTTCATCTTTTCTTCGAGTTCCAACGTAGCTTCCTCAGCACCGTGGTTCCTCCATATCACGTTCACAGAAGGTATTATTTTGTTTCTTAAAACTTGTTCTTTCCTATCAACGATTTGAATAGGAACTTCTTCATAGGTTAAATCTTTTTCAACCTGAATAGGTTCATATTGGATTACATGCTTGTGATCTGGTTTATAAGGTCGTAGTACCGATACATGAAATACGTTATGAATGTGCCCTAGTTCCGGAGGTAAAGCTACTTCATAAGCCACTTCACCTATTTGTTTCAGTACTTCGAAAGGCCCTATGAATCTTGGACTCAGTTTTCCCTTCTTTCCAAATCTGATTTTTCTCTTCTAGGGAGATACTTTTAAAAACACAAACGATCCTATTTCAAAGTCTCTCTTTTGACGGTGCAAGTCTGCATACTTCTTTTGCCTGTCTTGAGCTGCCACCAATCTTGCTCGTATTACTCGGATGATTTCTGCAGTTTGTTGAACCATTTCTGGTCCCAGCAATTTACGTTCTCCTACCTCATCCTAATAGAGTGGGGTTCTGTATTTTCTTCCGTACAATGCCTCGTAAGGCGGCATCCCTATACTGGCGTGATGACTGTTATTATACGCAAACTCGACCAATGGTAGGTGATCATCCCAATTGCCCTTAAAATCCATGACGCATGCTCTCAGCATATCTTCCAGTGTCTGAATTGTTCTTTCGTTTTGGCCGTCAGTTTGAGGGTGATACGCCGTACTTAATTTTAACTGTGTCCCCATACGTTCTTGCAGACTTCGCCAGAAATTGGATGTGAATCGCGGATCTCGATCGGATACGATTGATAATGGAACGCCATGTCTTGATACAATCTCTTTAACGTATAGTCTAGCCAATTGATCTAGATTAAATCTGACCTTAATTGGTAAGAAATGCACTGACTTTGTCAATCGATCTACGATGACCCATATAGCGTCGAAGCCTTTCTGTGTAGTTGGAAGTCCCACAACAAAATCCATAGTTATGTGTTCCCATTTCCATTTCGGAATTTCTAACGGTTGTAGCAATCCGCTTGGTCTCTGATGCTCAGCTTTCACTCTTTGACAGGTTAGGCACCTACTGACGTATTCTGCCACTTCTCTTTTCAAATTGGGCCACCAAAAGTGTTGTCGAAGGTCTTGATACATCTTTGTGCTGCCCGGGTGAATTGAGAAATTTGAACTGTGTGCTGCTTGTAAGATTTCTTCTTTTAGGTCTGGTACTGCTGGTACCCATACTCTTCCCTCAAATCGCAATAATCCGTCTTTATTGATTTTGAACTTGGTAGTCTCTCCATCCTCTATCTGTTTTTGCAAATTTTTGCATTCCTCATCTTGATCCTGGACTCCTTTTACTCTGTCCAACAAAACTGGACGCATCTCCACGTTGTACAACTTCTCTTTCGGCTCTCTTGGATATTTCACTTCAATCTTCATTTTCTCCATTTCTTTGATGAGATCCTCTTGATTTGTCAACGTCTCTAATCTTTCTCGTCCCTTTCGGCTTAGAGCGTCGGCGACTACGTTAGCTTTCCCAGGATGATACAAAATTTCGCAATCGTAGTCTTTGATCAGTTCTAACCATCTTCTCTGCCTCATGTTTAATTCCTTTTGAGTGAAGATATACTTCAGACTTTTATGGTCTGTGTATATCTCACATTTTTCGCCATACAGATAATGTCTCCAAATCTTTAGAGCGAATACTACGGCTGCCAGCTCCAAGTCGTGCGTAGGATACCCTTTCTCAAAATCTTTCAACTGGCGAGACGCATATGCAATGACCTTTCCGTGCTGCATCAAAACGCAACCAAGCCCTTTATGTGACGCATCGCTGTAAACAACAAAACCACCCGTATCATCTGGTAAGGATAACACTGGTGCTTCACTCAATCTTTTCTTTAATTCTTGGAAACTCTCTTCACATTTTTCTGACCAAACGAACTTTACGGATTTTCTGGTCAAATTTGTCAAAGGTCCTGACAATTTCGAAAAATCTTTGATGAATCTACGGTAATAACCTGCTAGACCTAAGAAACTTCGTATTTCAGTCGGCGTCTTCGGTCGTTCCCAGTTAATTACCGCCTCCACTTTTGCCGGATCTACTGATATCCCTTCATGGTCGATTACGTGTCCCAAAAATTGCACTTTTTCCAACCAAAACTCGCATTTTGAAAACTTTGCGTACAACTTTTCTTTTCTCAAGATCTCTAATACCATCTTCAGATGTTCAGCATGCTCCTCTCGAATCTTCGAATAGATCAAGATATCGTCAATGAATACCACCACGAATTTATCTAAGTAAGGTTTGAATACCCGGTTCATTAAATCCATGAATGATGCTGGTGCATTAGTCAGTCCGAACGACATCACTAGGAACTCATAATGGCCGTAACGAGTCCTAAATGCGGTCTTGGGCACGTCTTCGTTCCTCACTTTCAATTGGTGATAACTCGTACGCAAATCTATATTGGAAAAATAACGAGCTCCCTTCAGTTGATCAAAAAGATCATCGATTCTTGGTAAGGGATACTTATTCTTGATGGTGACTTTGTTCAATTCTCTGTAATCGATACACAGTCGTAACGATCCATCTTTCTTTTTAACAAATAACACAGGTGCTCCCCAGGGAGACACACTCGGTTGAATGTACTTTTTGTCTAATAATTCTTGTAATTGAATCATTAGTTCTTTCATCTCTACCGGAGCCATTCGGTATGGAGCTTTTGAAATTGGGGTTGTACAAGGTACTAAGTCTATCACGAATTCGATCTCTCGATCTGGTGGCAACCCTGGCAAATCATTTGGAAATACATCCAAGAATTCTCTCACTATTGGTATTTGTTCTATTTCTGGCTCCATTCTATGGGTGTCAACTATATGGGCTAAATAACCAACACACCCTTTTCTTAACAACTTCTTGGCCTGTATCATCGTCAGACAACATGACTGTCTCGGCGATTTGCTACCATAAAACACAATTTTGGATTTACTAGGAGTCTGAAGGTTTATGCATTTCATTTGGCAATCAATTACCGCCCCGTGGTTGTATAACCAATCCATTCCCAGTATCACGTCAAATTCACCTAATCGAATGGGGATTAGATTTACTGTAAAGTTATGACCCCGTATATCCATATTACAATTTTTATGGACATGAGTTACGGGAATAACTTCCTTATTTGCGACCTCGATGTTTAAAGGACGATCTAATCTTTCAGGAGTTAATTCTAACCGTTGAGCAAATTCTTCATATATAAAGGAACAGGTAGCACCCGAATCAAATAGTATGAAGGCATTAACGTTATTGACGGAAATGATACCTGACACCACCTCCTTTGATGCCACTGCTTCCTGTACTTTCATATTGAATGTCCTTGCAGTTGGTCGATTGGATGAGGTTGGTCCCCCGATTGTCAGCTTCCCATCGTTATTTCCTTTCTTTGAACAATTCTTGATCTGGTGATCAGCAGCTCCACATGCAAAGCATCCTTGACTCTTCCTCGGGTTGGTGCAGTTAGGAGAGATGTGGCCCTCCTGCCCGCATTTGTAACAGACTATCTTCCCCTTCAGACAGATTCCGATATGATTTTTCCCACACTTTTTACACGCTTCAATCTTCCTTCTTGGTTCTCCTTGCTTGTTGCTAAATTTGTTGCTTTTGTTGTTCTACTTTCTTTTGTTAAAATTATTTCCCTTGCTGCTTCCTTCTTGAGATCCTCCAGCTATCTTCTTGGTCTTCTTCACTTGGTGAAATTTGGCCAGTGCATCAGTTCCTCCTTCAGCGATTATGGCTTTTTCCAGTATGCCCGAAAATGTATTTATCTAAAACATCGAAACCTTGCTGAACAATACCGGCTTCAATCCTTGTTCAAATCTTCGAGCCTTCCGTTCTTCAGTGTCAACCTGGTGCGGCGCAAACCTCGATAGTTCATTAAATCTTGCAGCATAATCAGGTACCGTCATACTTCCTTGTTTAAGTTCAAGAAATTCGACTTCCATCTTGTTTTTCATGATACGGGGAAAGTAGGCTTCAAAGAATAGTTCTTTAAACCTATCCCACGTCACGAATCCTACTCCAGCTCTACTTTTATTGGCTCTCCACCAGTAGTTTGCTTCTCCTTTCAGCATGAACGTGGCGAAAGCTGTCTTTTGATTCTCAGCAACTCGGACAATTTCGAAGACCTTTTCCATTTCATTTACCCAAGTTTGGGCTTCTATCGGATTGTTGGTTCCCTTGAACTCTGGGGGTCCTACCGCTTTAAAATCTTTAAAGGTAGTCAAACGACCTTCAGGAGGGTTTGGGTTTACGGGTGGTGCGGTATTCCTTCCTTGAAATACTTGAGTTAATAAGTCGATAAACTGCTGCATAGGATTTTCAGGTCCTTCGAGTTATTTACGGACTCTTCTTGTGTTGATGGGGTTGGTGCCCCAAGTCTTCCTCTTCCTCTTCCTCTCCATCTTGGTGGCATTTTCTGTATAATATAAGTTTTTATATCTTTATCATTTAATCGATATAATAATGCACATTGTATTAAATACACAGGTCTTTCAATAATAGAAAACATTCATATATATAAATATGCCTTTTAAACGTTGTGCCAAACACATTACATGTTGTTGCATACGGCTACACATCTCAATCCCTTCTTGACTATATATAGTCGGGATTTACATTTAAACTGCCCTTATCTACAAAAGTCGGGCTCAAAAGTATTATCCCCATAGTCTACAAAAGAGGGGTACATCTACCTACTACAGACATAATACTAAAATACTTATATCAAACAGACACATCATAAGAACTCAGTCCAACTACTAGAGAAGCATGCCCCGCCTTTTGGCGCTGCGAAGCTCCTCATCCCCGATATCCAACACCCTTTTTCGAGTCAAGACTATCTCGCTTCCTCCTTCATCTATAGGGTGAAGTTGTACCCGGTGCTTCCAACGTCCAAATGCTGATTCGAACGCATAGTCCATCCTATCTATCTTGGCATCTCTGCCCCTGACCTCAGCTTCCAATTCGTAGACTCTGCCTAAGGCCCTATCCCTTTGCTGGTCGGCCCTCACTTGGTTGGCCTTCAGAACTTCTACCTCATGCCTGAGGACAACATTCTCCTGCCTCAGGGCTTCTATCAGGCAGGCAGTGCCATAAAGTACATGGCCCATCTCAACATTCCTTGCAATGGTATGTACTACTAGTGATTCAAACAATTCTACCGAAGCCTGCTGTTCTTCCTTCTCTCCCTCTAATTCTTCAATCTGGTTTCCCAATTCGAGGTTCTTGACATTCAAATCCATTATGGTATCAGCCTCTTCGATAAAGGGTCCTTCAGAGAAACCCTCATTATGCTCCTCTGGCTCCTCTTGTCCTACCTCCTCCTCGAATTGACTGGATTCATCTATCTCAGGCATCTACAAAACATATTAACAAACTTGATAAGTTTCCATAAAACATTATCAAGTAATCACATTTAAACTTTTTATTTTCTTTAACAATGAATTACCCCGAATTCATTTTTATACTCGAAATGAGTTGACTATTTTTCTTAAGGTCATAATCCTAAGGTATTTCCCCATTCCTAAGGTTTATAACCTAACAGCTTTGATACTAACCTGTGACACCCCCAAATCCGGGTTTTTTTTAACTCGGATTTGGTGCTCACGATTCTAGAATACCTATTCAAACTAAAAGAAAACTATCTTATATTACATAAACATTGAACTTAAATCCCTGGTTCTTTAGACCTTTACAAATCTTATTACACAACATAGTACTGACAGTATTTATTACATTCATTTCTTAAGTTCACTTAAGCACATGCGCTTAACAAATGGCTACTCAATAACTTTGTCTTTTCCTTTGTCCTTTCCAGATGGACCAGCAACCTCACTTTTAACTGAAAACATTATATTTAACGCAAGGGTGAGCAACAACTTGCTCAGCAAGGAAATAAGCAGTTAAATATAGTGGAACAGAAATATCTATATTAAAGAGGTTACAATATCATACCATACAGAACAATATAATTCTCTAAGGGGGTTGAGTATAAAAATCAGATTTTAGCATGATGTAAGGTCAAATGACCAGTGAACTCTGTACTAGAATTAACAGTAATAATACTGCAATCCATGAATACAAACAGTTATAAAAGCTGTTTTATATCCTAGACTCGTACTTTAGGGGATCAGCCTAAGTACCCTATATTGTGCACAACATAACAGTCTAATAACAATTTTACATGTCCTTCGGAATCATATGTCCGGTACAATATGCCCCTATAATAGGGTTGTTCGTTCACAACATTATATAAGAATCCATTCCACAACAACAAAATGGTTTGGAAAGCATTAACTGATAACCTCATGAATAATATCAATATATCTCAACATTTGTCTAACCGAAGTAGTGGTATTGACATATTTTCAATGTAACTTATGTAAGAGAGAAGTTCAATATACTATTCTTTTGAAGCTGATTGGAATAAAAAGGTTAATTAACCTTATATTATCCATAAATAGGGAGAGACAGTTCAGAAATTAGAGAACCTGTCTATTGGCAGATTACTTGCTCAATAAAGAGAAGAGTTAGAAACTTGCCTTGTTTGTAGACTATTGATAGGATTCAGCTTAATATGTTCTCACAAAACCCTACATAGTTATTTATATTAACAAGCATGTTAATCACATAGCTAAGTTATATAGTTTGTAAACTCACATATCACATAATTTCAGTGATCATTTTTGTAGTTAAATTCCAACATTTTATATATTTTTCAAATATCTCATCCATGCTTTCACAATAGACATTTTTCACTTTGATGGGGTTCAACATACTTACAACAAGTAATGGAGATCACATTATAGTTATTTATTTAGATTAACCAAGTATGTTAGCCATATAGCCAAGTCATATATCATTTATTTTTAGTGATCATGGTTAGATTTCCTATATTTGATACATTTTTCAAATATCTCACCCATGTTTTTATTCTCACCATTTTCTCTTTAATGGTGTCACACCAAACCTATATAATGCTTGTATTATTAGGCTTTAACACATGGGTGTTTTTAATTCTAGCATACAAAAATGTTTTTGTAACTTATTAGAGGTATTACCAATTTACATGCTCAACACATTTGTTTGTTTAGAATTTGTACATAATGGGTAAGCTTCTTAATCACATCACAAAGCCCAAAAACTGCCATAGCAGTTCGGTTGCTCTAATTTGCTGCTGCCTAATGGCAGTGGCTCAGGACTGCAGTCCACAGTCTTTCTATGCCAGCAACCAAGCTTGGCTTGGCCCTGTGAGGCTTAGCTAAGCTTGGTGTGGCCCTGCTTGGCCTCACGACCCCTAAGTCAAACCCAAAGTTGATATTTACAGCTGCTAACTTGGCAACTGCTGCTACAAATGAGCAGTAGCTCTGCCATTCTTCTTTAACTCTCTAACCCATTAATATTTTATATGTATGACTGCACTGCCAACTGCTACTGCTATTGTTGTTGTGCAGCCAACTATAATTTTCTTGCATGCTTATTATCATAAGCTATTTGGTCTGCTACAAGTGCTGCAGTCACATGCCATCATGTGACACCAACTATAAAAGGGCATAAACTTAACTTCCTAACTGCAGCCCAAAGAAAGCTACCTCAACCCTCAATTTGCTATAACTTGTAAGCTTTGCAACAGAAGTTAATCTCTACCCCAACAATAATATAGTCTAAGCATAACATCAACTACAAAAAGTCATGCTAATCACTTGTCCTGAACCTTTACAGCTGCCTAAAAATAGTGTGCTCAAGGACTTGGCATGATAACTATCTAACATTGGTTTTAGTTAAGATTTGTTTCTCACTTCCAGTTAGTATGCTTATACATTTCAATTTTTTTATTACTCGAAATACAAAACCAATTCCCAACCTCATGTTGGCTTAATAATTGATTTTTTTTTGTTCAGGCAGTCCATTTGGGACTTTGGTCGAGCAAGTGGTGTGTACAGTTTCAACTTACTAGTGCCATAGATATTTGCTTGCTCTATAACTCCATTAAGTCCTTATAACACCACAACCAACCTATCTCCTTGTTCCTAGACCAAGCAATTAATTTTAACAAGAGTTGGGGCATGGCAGTCATCATAGCAATATAATATAGCAGTCACTTGAGCCTATAGCAGTTACATGGCATAAAAAGAAAAACAGTTCTTTAAATGCTACAGCAGTTTATATATATAGCAGCTCAACACCCACATAGCAGTTCTCAAATCTATACTAGGCCTTTTAGGCTAAATGATCAAAACAGTCCTTAAGTTTTCAACACAAGGATTAATATAGCATGTATATACTATGTTTCATGATTTAAAGAGTCTATATGCAAGGCTTCTAGCTTTGGTTTTAAAACAGCCCCCTCATAGGCCTTAAATTAATACAAGGTAGTATGCTTGGGTAACATGGAAACAAGGACTGCTTACATGAATATATTAGAAGCAAGGCATGATCATCATAATAAAACTCCAATAACAGTAGCAAGCACTGATATGTATGCCTTTCTAACATAAAAACATTTTATCTACCATATTTCATGGTTTAAAGCATCTAGAGGCAAGGTCCTTAAGTTTCACATCAAAACAGCCCCTCAATCTCTTAATCACAATGGTTATAAAATCATGTACTTGTTATAGACTATATATTAATGATTTAAAGACTTGTATACAAGGTATTAGTACTCAAACATAGGCTTCCAAAATAGTTTTGTCAAACTAACTATTTCAGTCCAAAGTGGTATAGCACAGCATACTAATCCAGTCTTATTGCACTAACAGTTATTATAGCACAAGGATGTTGCTCACAGCCAGTCAACACATCAACATAGTACAGCAGCAATATAGCAGTCCATTTAACATCACAGCAGTTCATATGGTAACATAGATCATGTTAACCGAAATCACATTATTATTACGGTATAGCAGCTCCTTTATGTTACTTTAGTTTCAATCATGAATATTAATCAACTAGTTACAATGAGAAGGTGAAATCTTTTAGCATGTTCGATACTTTAGTAATAATATATGGTTTATTCGATATCCTTTTCTTTAAATCACAGTTAGTATAAACCATAAACTAAATTAATTCTTAGCTTGGCAAATCATCAAACACCTAGAGTGCAGTTCTTATATATGCATACATTACATACTCTCTTAGCATCATTATCTCCCAGCCGTATGGCTTAAACAACAACAAGTATAGGACTACACTAAACAGTCCAATCACAATAGTTCAAATGAAAACAGTCATCATATTAAGTTACCATAACAGCCATACACGTTTTTTTTGTCACTGACAGTTCATTTTGCCAATTAAGTCAGTAGCTATCCTAATCATTTATCAGTTTAGTTGCTACCCAGAATGAATAGAAAGATTAAAAAGGCCAGAATTGGCTTACCTTGCTGATTCGAAGGTATCAAGTGGGTTGAGCTGCTTAATTCCTTTTTCCCTTTAGCCGAACTCTGCTAATCACTCTCAGTCGGCTCTCTTTTTCCTTCTTTACTGTGCTAGAGTTTTGGGAAGTCAGTAGGGGAACTTGGGGTTATATAACTGAGCTTGGATTGCCTTATATGGCTGAACCTTCCACTCTCAGTCATACCAAACTAGCCCCTACCCGGCCCCTACTCAGCCGCTCTATCATTTGCGTGAAATCATTACTTGTCTATTTTCTTTGGCTTCTTCCAGCCACCCTAGCGAGCATAGACTTACTCTTATACGCCTTATCCTCTGCAAGCCAATTTCACCTGCTACTTGTCTGCTATTAATCTAACTGACGTGCTAGAACAGAACTAACTTAGAAACCATATGCTTGCTTCCTGACTATGTCTTCAAGTTATGCTCGTGCTTTTCTTAATCAGTTTGAAGCAGCTAGCTGGTTACACACCAATGGGTTTACAGGATTGAGTCTTATCAACTATTGGTTTGGGCTTTAGACCATTACTCTTGTTAATCTGTTGGGGCTGTCGAATTGGTCTTTAAAAATGGCTAAAATTGGCCTCCTTTTTATATATCTTCTTATAGACCCAACCCATAACCTAATTAATTGAAAGAGACTTGCAAGCATATATGGCAAAATTTTATTATGGCCCATTATTTCAATATAGACCCTTATTAAATTAAACACATGGACTTTCATCTATTATTTTCTCTAGCAACCATAGTTAGCACATATATCACTGAAATGACTGTTCCATATAATCTTAAATAATTCATAATGGTCATTATTTCTTTATCCCTCATAAATCGAGATGCTAAATAAACTATTAAATATATAATAGTTTTGTCACATTGTGAAATACATAAAAAAAAATTATCCTCAAAATTTGACATTATAATATTTGATTATTACATAGGATTTTCTGAGTCATTACAGGTCCAAGCTCCTTGAACTGTTTAGCAGTGACTGTTCGAGAGTTTCTAGTGTTTCTACCTATATTTTGGACAGGAATGAGCATATCTTACGCACAAAGGTCAACTATAACATCATTATTGCCTTTTGAAATCTCCTTAATACACAATAGTAACACACTTTCTGAACACAACAACAAACAAAAACCTCAACCATAATCAACACACACTTGCACAATCAAAATGTTGCCCATCCAGCTCCAGTGCCTTTAGTTGATCCTGAACCAGTTGTGGGAGGAAGATTTCTCTGCAAATGCCATCAAATGTACAACTGTTTACTTAGATACATCAAAAAGAAAGGGTTATGAAGATATACAGACTACTTGGAGTAATTAATTTAACGACTTTGACAAGAGCAAGTATTTCAAGAAAGAAGATAGTTTCTATACCAAAACTATCATAATCTTTATTGGCCTAATTTCAATTTGTACCTTGCCCTCCTTTTCCTATACTCTTAGTAGAGTTAAAATAATATCAGATAAAAATATGGGTTAGATTCATAT
The DNA here is from genome assembly GCA_020205505.1 of Panax japonicus. Classification (NCBI taxonomy): domain Eukaryota; kingdom Viridiplantae; phylum Streptophyta; class Magnoliopsida; order Apiales; family Araliaceae; genus Panax; species Panax japonicus. Next base: position 25,110 of record JAINUV010000338.1, read on the forward strand.
CACAACTTAATAATTCTAATATTATTAATTTTAAACAAAGATATTAATAAGTCAAAAGACAGGATGAATTATCTTTGATAAATGATTGGATTAAATATGTTCCTTTTAAGTTGACATTTATTAGTTAATGATTTTGGATAACTAATGGGTTATCATTAGTTATCTTACTACGTCTTAGATTAAAATGCTAATGGTTTGACCATTTATAATTCAATTATTTTTCAGATAAGTTCCATTAGTTATCTTACTAATAAGATTAAAATAACTGGTTTTATTTTATTTCTAAATTAATTCTTTAATTCCGTTGTGGGGTCCACCAATGATTGTGCCGTTGTACGAATATTCCCTATTAAAACAAATATTCCCTGATCAATCGAATATTATATAACAATTTGCGTACTTTTCAAAATTTATAACTATTACCCACAACTATAACATTATATCAAATTCATTCCATAATATTCAAAAATGATAATTATAAAAAATTCATCTTTATTCATAAAAGTTGGGGTCTTACAATCTCCCCTTCTTATGAAATTTCTCTCTCAAAATTAGGGTACGTACCTGGTATGTCGAAGAGGTAAGGAAACCTTGATTTCATTTCAGATTCTAACTCCCAGGTCATTTCCTCAACATCATGGTTCATCCATAAAACTCTGACTTGATCTATAACCTTAGAGCGTAGAATATGTTCCTTCTTATCCAAGATTTGAACAGAAACCTCTTCATACGTTAAATCTTCCGCTATTTCATCCGGTTCTAACTCAATAATGTGGTTTGGGTCTTTCACATCTTTACGTAACATGGATATATGAAAAATGTTATGAACACGAGACATACTTGGCGGTAAAGTGAGTCTATAGGCTACAGTCCCTACTCGATCGAGGTTAAAAATGAGCCAATGAATCGAAGATTGAGCTTTCCTCTCTTTCTAAATCTCGTAACTCCTTTCCATGGAGCAACACGTAACAACACATGATCTCCAATATCGAATTCCACGTCCTTTCGATGAAGATCAGCATAACTCTTTTGTCGGTCTTGTGAGGTTTTTATACGTTGTTGGATCATTTGAATCTTTTACTTAGTTATACAAACCAACTCCGGTCCCAACAACATTGCTTCACCCACCTTATCCCAGCATACTGGAGAACAACACTTTCTTCCATATAACGCCTCGAATGGAGCCAAGCTAATACTTGTTTGATAACTGTTGTTGTAAGAAAACTCCACCAATGGTAAGAACTTGTCTCAACTTCCCTTGAAGTCAAGGACACAGATTCTTAATAAATCTTCAAGTGTTTAAATAGTCCTCTCTGATTGTCCGTCCGTCTGAGGATGATATGCCGAACTAAATCGTAAATCCGTGCCCATAGATTTTTGTAAACTAACACAAAATCGTGAAGTGAATCTTGGGTCTCGATCAGAAACTATGGATACTGGCATACCATGCAGTCTTACAATCTCGTTTATGTACATACGAGCAAGACATTCAAGTGTATAAGTTTCTCGTATTAGTAAAAAATGAGCAGACTTAGTAATAGTCCTCACTATTCTGTTAAATAGTATACATCATTTAAGGTGCTGAATGTGGAGGCCAATATTATACGAGTAATATTATTTGTTACATGTGACAAGGGTAATAAAATACGAAAGCAATCAATTTTGGCATGATAAAAAGTTAACCGATATGGATAAATGTAACATTCCATTGTATTATCTAACATGAATTGAAGATTACATTATTAATTTTCAACATATAATGGTAATAATTCCCGTACAAATATTCGGTATTAGTATCTTGTTCACAAGGCAGTTGATCCCTAACCATATATTATGTTTAAACTTTGATTCAGATAAAAGAGTATTGAATACGAATGAGCAATACTCTTATAATATTATTATAAGAGTATATGGTTTCGTATTTTAAAGTGAAATTACACCTAAATGCCTAATAATAAATAAAATAGGCATAAAAGGAGCCATTCGATATTAAGTATATATGTTTGGACTAAGGATAGAAAAATAATAAACTGATTTGGTATTTTCGTGATACGAATTTAGAATACAGCTTGCTGGATTATATAATTTGTGATTCCAGTTTGCTGGATTGAGAAATAGTTTACTGAAATTGAAAATATGTTAAATCCAGTTTGCTGGATTGCATTTTAGATTGCTGAATTTGGAATCCAGGTTGCTGAGTTGGTAATTTAGTTGCTAGATTTAGAATCCAGGTTGCTGGATTAGTATTTGACTTATTAGATGTTAATGAATACTTATGAAATGAAAAAGCGAGTGTTAAATCATATAAATGTGACTCTATGACATGATTAAGCGCTTAGGAAAAGTTTAATTGAACTTAAACTCGATATTTGTCTGACTAGACCGTCGGGATGATAAAATTGTGTCGGTATCAACTCAAACTTAATAGTCTAATTTGATGCTAAGTCTTATGTGTATTATAGACTGATAGGTTTATGTGCTATGTGACAAATTTGAACCCTAATGACCATATAATGTTTGAAATTATATATTACTCGTAACTATAATTAATCCTATTTGTATCAAGGAATTAACATAAACCACAAATATCGGTTCCTTGATCACTCCATAATGCGACTACGACTTTATTACAACAATTGTCGACATAAGACTTAGCATCAAATTAGACTAAATGAGTATTATTAATTATTTTCGTTTAATTTATTCTATATTATAATAGTATAAATTCGTTTCCAGAACCCCGTTAGCTTTCGGCTTGTTAGGCTATTTATTCATAATTATTTATATTTTAAATCGAGTTTAGTCTAATTTGATGCTAAGTCTTATGTCGACAATTGTTGTAATAAAGTTGTAGTCGCATTATGGAGTGATCAAGGAACCAATATTTGTGGTTTATGTTAATTCCTTGATACAAATAGGATTAATTATAGTTACGAGTAATATATAATTTCAAATCTCCTTGGGATAAATTTATATATATATCTACTGAGAAGTAGATATATATATAAATTTACTATATTTGTATGATAAATATAAACCAACATAATATTAAAATATATAGTATTTTAAATTATATATTAAATCATATATAATTTTTATTTTCTAATTACTTTCAAATTATTCATTAAATTTGTAAATATTCATATCAACTGCCTTGTTTATTCTAAACTATGACGCTCCCTTCGATACTCATAACTTTTCATCTTACACCTATTATTGACCAATGAGCTCAGTGCACAAAGAGAGTCGAGTTTAACCTCTAAAGTTCAGGAACTAGAAAAGACTATCTCTACATGGAACAAATCCTCATTATCCATGGATTTGTTCAAGAATTATAAACTATATTTATATATATGACCTATTCTTATCTAATATACGCCTATGTTAGTATTATGCACCAATAATCTGACATGTTATTAATGTGTAGTTTACTCGTTATTATATTATATTTAATGGGTGTCATAGATTATCATGTGATCTGTATAAAGATAATATAAAGGATAATTTCATTAATAACTTAATATTAATGATAATGGCATAAAGTGTATTTTTCGGAATAATATTATCACAAACTGAAAATATTAATTATTTTCATTAAAATTAATAATTAATGAACACTATTCATCATGTTATTAACAAACAAATATTATGAATAGCATTTTGTATGTGTTATGTATACAGATTTAATATGATGACCTAGTATTAAGCTTCTGTTACAAATAACTTCTCTTTAGACCTCTCGAGTCCCTTCACTTCTATTTCTAATTTCTCCATATCTCTTATTAACTCCTCCTGAGTTGTCAGTCGAAACAATTTCTCCCTTCCTTTCCTACTTATAGCGTCGGTAACTATGTTTGCCTTCCCCGAGTGATACAAAATTTCAAAATCATAATCTTTGATTAATTCTAACCACCTCCTCTGACACATATTCAACTCTTTCTGCGTGAAGATATATTTCAGACTTTTGTGGTCCGTGTATATCTCACATTTCTCTCCGTACAAATAATGCCTCCATATCTTTAACGCAAAAACTACTGTCGCTAAATCTAAGTCATAAGTAGGGTATCATTTTTCGTAATCCTTCAGTTGTTAAAATGAAGGATTAATTCCAGAAAATGATGCGAAAATAATGTCAATAAGTTTAATAGCTTTCAAATATTATGGAAGATAAAAGTCCTTAACATTATCAATTTGATTAATTAATTAGGACAACAGGTTTTTGTCATGGATGGAGAGTTGAGCCAAGATTTGATCTTACACTCATTCCCGGACTCCTTTCACAATTGTTGTGAATTTTTCATATGAACAAGCTAGATATCAGCCTCGCTGATTGGCTTAACATGTTGAAAAATGTTGAGAGTCACTTTCTAACCAAGAAAGACCATGTCTTACTGGTAAGGGCCAAAGGATCTTCTGAAAAGAAGAACGATTCAAAGAAGGTAAATAGAAAGGCAAAAACAAAGGATAATAATAACAAAATTGATACGGATAATAAAGGAGTTTGCTTCTACTAAAATAATCCTGGACACTGGAAAGAAACTGCAAGAAGCATCTTGCAGAGAAACAACAATCGAACATGCTTACTACGTATTAGTTACTTATGAAAGATTAAAATAACCTATTTATAATTAGTTATGGTATACATTATTACCATAACAAATTATAATACGTCTTCTCTCGAGTTTATATAGATTATCACGGTAATTGATGGCCAATCAATTAAACAATTAAGTCCAAATCACAATAGACAATCCTCACAATAGAACACAATAATTGATAGCGAAGCATATTAAAATAAACTACACAATAAGATCTATTGTAATCTCAAACAAACAATTAGTTCATTGAATTAAAACTAAAAATCCACAATTGAATATTCATTAAAAGACAAAGATAGAAGAAGATAAGAAGATAGAATCTATTGTCTGTAGATTTGACGCTCCCTCCTTGCTCCTACTTTGAATCTTCAATGGTCTCCAAGTTGCTTCAATCTCCAAAACTCATAATAACTAGGGTTTTGATCTAATTTACTCTAATCTAATCTAATAAAATTCTTCCTCTAACTTCCTCTAATCCTTGTAATTCTCCTCCTTTTATATGTCTCTTTATATGTATTTAAGTCCTCTTGAAAATCCTTGAATCAAACAGCTCGAAACAATCCTTATCGGACTCAAATTCGGACAAAATCTCCTCTTTCCGCGCATACCCAAGCCCCGGCTTGCTATTTGCCTTGTAAATAGCAAGCCTCAGCTTGCTAGTGGCCTTCTATTGATTCTTGACCCCAAGCCCCGGCTTGTTATCAAAACACAAAAGGGCAAGCCTCGGCTTGCTAGTAAGCTGCCAATTATTTTTCTGCTGCAGCGTCCTTTGGTAAAACGGTCATAACCTTTGATCCGAGAAGAGTTACGGGTCCTGCCACCTATCAAATCGAAGATATCGACGAGCTCTATAACTTTCATTCTTTGAGTTTTTAGAAATAACGAAAGGATGAAGGTCTAAATTGGACTGAAAGTGACTGCTATGCAAATGACCACCCAAAACAGTGAAATTCAACGTCAGTTGGTACAAATGTCATAACTCTTGCATCCGAACTCCAATTGGAATGATTCAAGATGTTATGGAAAGCTAAGAAGACGCTCTACAATATAGTTTAAGTTTCAAGCCAAGAACATGAAATGAATATGAAAGCCCAAATGATGTCCAGATTGTTTTTCTTTGCGTTTTTCTTGCTTTTCCTTACCAATAGTCGCTCACACCGCTTCCAAACGTATAACCTACTAAATGAACACACAATGCAAGAAAAGTAACTAAGACACATGAATATAAGCAACTAATACAAGTAAAAGATACCGGATAAGTGGATATAAAATCCACTTATCAAATATCCCCAAATTTAAACTGTTTCTTGTCCTCAAGCAACACAACATAATGCAATGCAATGCAATGCAATGCAATGAAATGCAACTAATCTATATGCCTACGAATCCAGCAGTATTTGATAGAATCTAATCTATTCACTCGGCCTTAGAGAAATCAAGTAAACCTGATAATACATCTTATCAAAACTCATCATTAACTTCCTAATCCATCATCAAGTCTTAAACTGTTATTACTGGTATAGTGCGTGTGTGCTCCACAACAATGTTAACTGATATAAAATCAAATTTAATACATAACAAGTCTCTTTGAAGGCATCATACAATGGAAACTCAAGAAATTCAAAAACAAGCTAGATCCAACTAAAATCAAACAATTACCAATATCGAGGGTCAACATGGGATACTTATGCATTATTTTTCATCTACGGGGGCTTTTTGCTCTGATTTCCCGTTTTATTCTCTTTTTTATATATATACACATAGCTATGCAATGTCTTATTCCCTTAGGCTTTTTAATGCTACCTTAACGAGCTTTCGACCAACGACTCCCAGACCATTAAGACCTTAGGGCGCTAGGTGTAAAGACAATCCCATCGGACTTACTTACTCAAGTAACAAAGGCCACAAAACTAGACAAGTACGCCACAGTGTTTATTCATACTTTTTTTTCTTTTTTTATATATCTTATATACCCCGAATATTCCCCCAAACTTAGGTTCTTGTCTAACTTTAGCCATCACTACTTATTCTTGTCATTCTTTCATTCAAACTAGCATTATCCTTTAGAGTCCCATTATGTATCAATTTAAATTCAATCAATCAACAAGGTATTTTTACTGTGCTAACCTTGATTATACCAGTTTCAAACGAGAAAATATTCAATTCCTAACAAGAAATCACATCAAAGTTCTAATAGTCAGTAATATACTTGTCTACTCAATTCCAATCTCATCATTGGCCAAAACAAATTGTAAATATCTAACAGCTGGAATCATGCAAGATGAACATAATAACTAACTATTATTTTTGAATTTTTGAAAATTTTTTTAACAAAAAAAACTGAATATAATGTTATTCAAACTATATTATTATGCAACTACTTATGTAGTTGTATTACATTAATGCAAACATAATGAACCTAAACTAAATTAATAACGTATGCAAAATAACAAAACATAAACATGAAACTAAACATGCAATAAAAAACTAAACTAAACTCCCCCAAACTTAGCAATTACAATGTCCTCATTATAAGAATATAAAGATAAGTAGAAGAGAACTTCCCTGTAATCAGCTAAGCAAGAGGTGATGGTGGCGATGACGACAACGATCATTTTCCTATCCATTGAACCTCCAATACTTGCAATGAAGAGAGACAACATAGATGTCCGAATTGCTTTTCTTTGCATTTTCCTTGCTTTTCCTTACCAATAGTCGCTCACACCGCTTCCAAACGTATAACCTACAAAATGAACACACAATGCATGAAAAATAACTAAGACACATGAATATAAGCAACTAATACAAGTAAAAGATACCGGATAAGTGGATATAAAATCCACTTATCAGATTCATCACGGGGAATCAGAGAAGTTTAGAGAACAGGCAGATAGTAATGTAGACTAATCAGTTCATGGGGATTCATAATTAGATAAACATGATGTCGTGCAGATGTTGGTTAATCCGTATGGCCCTACCAATATTGACTGGGCTGAAAACGAGCATGCGACAAGAAGTGCTCAGCAAAAGCCAATTGATTCAGTAGCTGCCTTCTACAAGTTGCTATTCAAATCGGGTGTCCCATTGTACCCTAGAAATTACAAGCACACCAGACTTTCTGCAGTTACGAAGCTTTTACATTTCAAGAATGAGCATGCCTGCAGTGAGAGAGGATTCAATGATTTGCTTGATATTTTCAGCGAGTTCTTACCTAGGAATAATACTCTGCTCGCGAATTACTATGAAGTGAAGAAGATGGTTAAAGGGTTGAATCTCGGGTATGAGAAGATCGATGCTTGTGAGTAGGATTGCATGTTATACTACGGGGAAGACAAAGATAAGGTGCAATGTGATATCTATAACTCGCCTCGGTACAAGATCACAAAATATGGGGGGAAGGAGAAACATGTTCCAAAGAAGATTTTACAGTATTTTCCTCTTGCGCCGAGGTTGAAGCGACTATTCATGTCTGCGCACACTACTCAGCATATAAGTTGGCATAGAACAAAAGATGTCATGCCTGGTCAGCTGACTCACCCAACAGATGGAGATGAATGGAAGAATTTTGATGCCAGTTTTTCATAATTTGTCGAAGAAGTTAGGAATGTCAGGCTTGGCATGGCTAGAGATGGCTTCTGTCCATTTAATAAGTTTAGTCAGCCTTACTCTTTTTGGCCAGTGATTATGGTAGCTTACAATCTTCCACCGTCAATGTGTGTGAGGGATCCGTATCTTTTCTTGAATTTACTTATACCAGGGGATAAGAGTCCTACAAAAGACATCAATGTGTACCTTAGGCCATTAGCCGATGAACTTAAGATGCTGTGAGAAATAAGTGTTCAGATTTTTGATAAATATATCGGGCAGAATTTTGTGATGAAGGAAGCTTTATTATGGACTATCACTGACTTTTCGGCACTTGGGATGATTAGTGGTTGGTCAAATTATGGTAAGTTGTCATTTCCAGTCTGTATGGGAGATGTGCAAGGCACTTAACTACGTCATGGGCAGAAAACTAGTTTCTTTAGAACTACTAATAGATTCTTGCCTGTTGAGCACAGTTATAGAAAGATGTCTACATAGTTTAATAGAAAGACAGAGAAGAAGGGGGTTGTTGGTTGTTTGTCGGGCAGCGATGTATTGGGCTGGCTAAATGATCTGACATTTCCACCGCCTGGGAAGGAGCATGGTATGTTGAGAGCAATAGGATACAGGAAAAGTCATAACTGGAAACACTCCCCGATTTGGTTTGATTTGCCATACTAGGTCACACTAGCACTTCATCATTGTATAGATGTCATGCATACAGAAAAGAATGTATTGGCTAATTACTGGTGGACTGTCAGATGATATTTTACATCATGAAAATCATTAACATATAGGTATGGATTGGTTATCCAATTATGGGGCGGTAATTGACTGCCAGAAGAAGCGTATTAACCTTATGACTCCGTCAAAGGTTCTGTTTTATGGTAGCAAGTTTAAAATATTAAGCAGAATAAACACCAAATATGATTAATGCTATTTAATATCACTCTAGGTATATATTAAGAACGTCAAATTAAGTTATATCACTAAGGTTTTTCTTTGGGAATACCGTGTGCTACTTTCACATGAGAGTAAAGATATATTTGTCTCCTTGGGGTGCTCCTATTCTATTTGTAAATAAGAACGATAGAACATGTTGATCTGAATAGCAACTTGTTCAATGCTTAAAGGATTAACTATGTACAATATTTTGAATACTATTTAGTGATACTCACGTATCATTAAGTATAAGACATATTAACAATAAATTATTAAAAGTAAATACTTAGTGATATCATGTCTAAGACATACCATTATTATATACTATATTATTCACAGTTTATAATCACTCATATATTCTAATATATGAGTGATTATAAACTGTGAATAATATAGTTTATAATAATGGTATGTCTTAGACATGATATCACAAGTATTTACTTTTAATATTTTATCTATATTTTACCTCATGGTATGATATAACATACCATGAGGTATGATATTCTCTTATAGGTGCGTAATGAACACTTTTATTAATGTCAATTCCCTTTTATGCCTGCAAGAGTCAGTGTTTACCCACTCTAAAGATACTTAGCCTGCACAAAAGTTTACCTAACCGAGGGCCAATTGGAAGCAAATTCATTTTTTGGAACGCACGTCCATCTTTCCATTAAGCCGACACATCAACATAGGTCACCAACGTTCGAACCTTTCAGCAGCTCTTAAAGCACCACCTACTGAGAACTACAAAAATCACAACGATCCAACGGTATCACGATTTGTATTTACATTATTTATCATAAGATTTTATCAGAGACATAAGTTATTACAGGGAAACTATCAGTATACTGATTATGTTATTAGTATGAATATGCTTTATAATATTCAGCGGACAGATCTAGTATAACAATTAAATTATAAGTGGTTACATATCTAAGTCATGTACTACAATGTATAATGATTATATAATACTTAATATTAATTCTTCATTTTCGTATTTTACCTTAGGGTATATCTCACCATTAACACTTGTAATTAATTATTAGTGTTAAAATGTCATTTGTTCATATTTATCATAATAAATATGACATGTCATATTTATTCCAACGGACTATTGGCAATCAAATATATATATATATATATATATATATATGATTGCCAATACCATTAGTATTATTATGACTAAGTTATATGTTAATGTTATTGGTTAACCAATAACATTAACATATTTATAAGGTATTAGTTATATTATTAATAAGAAGTCATACAATAGCAATCAACAAATAATATCCATATTTTGAACTTATTAAATCTGTATACATAGCACATACAAAATGCTATTCATAATATTTGTCTGTTAATAACATGATGAATAGTGTTCATTAATTATTAATTTTAATGAAAATAATTAATATTTTCAGTTTGTGATAATATTATTCCGAAAAATACACTTTATGCCATTATCATTAATATTAAGTTATTAATGAAATTATCTTTTAAATATTAAAAGTTATATTTTATAACTTAGTCATTTATTATGACTAAGTTATAATGTATTAAATTATAATCTATAATTACAATTATAGGTGAATATATTAAAATATGATAAATATTTAGTAATTACTTTACCATAAGATATTTATTACGATTTTATTTACTGATAATACTATCATTATTTGTAATGAACATGTAACCAATCAATACAACAGTATATTGTTCAAAGATGAAAGAACTGATGGTCCAGGGTATGAGTTAATAATTTAAACGTTCCTTTAATATTGAAGCTAGCTGGATGACAAAATTAAGTGCATGCATGCATGCATGATGTCTCAATTATATATTATTAACTCACGTATGTATACGTACTTGTGACTTCTTATTGCTGAAGGAAGAAGAAGGCGGCTTGAAAAATGCATTGAAGCATGTAAAAAACAATCCACAACCTGAGAGGCATGTGTTAAACTTAATACTATGTCACAGTAGATATTAGACATATAATGAATAATATAGTGTACTTACAGTATTATAACATAATATTACCACCATTGTCATTATTCTTAAATAATGATATGTAATATGTTCATCTTACCCGTCATTGTATTTCATATTATCTGTTATACCTACTATTATTACATTTATATTAGTATTACAGGCATTTTAAGTTAAAGTCAATATGTTGATTTGATATATATATCTCACCTTTTCGAGGAATATAATGATATTATTCCTACTCACTAATCAGTATGATTGAATAATCCATGCGCAACATAGTATCATTAGGTCATCATGTCAGAAATATATTACAGTTCACCCGAGTGTAAATGGAAATTAAAAATGAATCACATGGAATAAGTTACACTCCATCAACTACTTGCTACTACAACTAATCTGCTGAGCCCCAAGTCTTTCATTTGACGACAACTTGTAAGGTTAGACTAAGCTTCATTAAGTTTTGTCAAACAATGGTGGAATCAAATACAACTCATTTACTATTTAGAAGAACAAATTCGACTCCGCGAGAAACTCAGGCAAAAAATATAAAGTATATTACAGAGACTGTCAATAAGAAGAATGTGTATTATTTTTATTGGAATGCTAATATACATATAATGTCAAAAAGCAATTGAGTTAATGTTCATACTGTGATCAGATAACATCAAATATGTCCTTGTAATTAAGGACATGTTAATGTGTCGGCCGGCCGATTAACTTAATTTGTGTTAAGCTATATAAGAGCCAAGTTGGTCATCTGTAACCTATCATTAATGCAAAGTTAAGAGTTATGATCATCTTATGTTAATTTACTTTATTTAACATAAAAGTAAAAAATATGGGACATTGATGATAAAATATTATAACTAATACCTCATGTTGATGGAAAAGGAATGAGTTTAGTATTGGTAAGTTAGGTATTATGAGTATAGTGGAGAATGAATATTATACCTATTATCAATTTGTATATATGTGCCTTGCTCAGCTCTGATGATATTAAATTGGCACATATATACAAATTGATAATAAGGAATAACTTTAAAAGGAACATGATATTCGTCCAAATTGAACGAATCATTATAATCATGATATAAATATGATATAACATATCATATTTATATCATGATTATAATAGTTGTAACTACACACATTTAACGTGGATAGCCCCTCACAGTGGTTTCTATCAGTTTGCCACAGCAAATCTTTACTAGTCTTAATGCGTAAGACAAAGCTTAGTAGTATTAATATAATGAGATGAAATAGGTTATAACAAACTATGTGTCAACCAACTTGACCTATTCTAAGGCTTTATAACATACGCCTATGTTAGTATTATGCACCAATAATCCTCATTATTAGTTTTAGATGAATTGATATTAAAGTATGGCTAATTACACTATTTACCTATTAATATAAATAGTATGATGATAACTATTAACATATTATGTGTTAAAACTATTTAACAGTATTAATAAGTATTAATACTGTTAACCACCGGGTATTCTAACAGTGTTAACGGTAACAATTACACTATTATTTATAAAAACTCAAACTTGTCGTTTTCTTCATTCAATAGTTATTCTATTATGGGGCCCACAAATGGCTGCGTTGTCGTACGAATATTCCCCGACAACAAGAATATTCCACGACCAAACGAATATTCTCTGATAAAAATGAATATTTTATAACCACTTGCTTATTTTGTAAAATTATATTACGTATTAATAATCATAATAAAATTCGGTTGATGATAAATGTAATGTGTCTAATATTATAAGTATTAGACAAACAGTTATAATTATATCACAACAACATTGGCAGGTATGAAGTACATGTTATAATATGTAATAATGGCATGGATAACTCATTTAATCCACATAACATACTACTTAGAGAATAATGAAAGAAAAGGATGTAAATTATAATACAACAATTTACATCAATAAGTAGATATATTAAAGCAATTTACATCTAAAATGAAATCTAAAATGCTTATATATATATATATATATATATATATATATATATATATATAAATGATGCGGGACGTACGTGCTATTCGGAGGAGGGCGAATCTGAATAAGAATCTGATCATCCAGATTAGTAGGGGCCTTGGGCACATGATTATGTCACCTACCCAAGCCGCACTTTTTCTGCGCTTCTTCAGACGCCATCTGTATATTACAAAAACATGACAATGATATAAACATGATAGTGATATAAACTGTGACATACTATTCAGAAAATGGGCAAGTCGAGGTGATATACTGACAATATTTAAAGGTAAAACGAATAATTGAAATACATTACTGATAATTATGGTTGATATTATAGTTCTAATATTATTAAGTCAAGCAATTGCTTACCATAATTACCCATGGGTGTCAACAAACGGAAACCGATTAAATATTTAACCTTAATAATACCCATTAAAATAAATTATAAGTACATTATAAGTACATGGTTACTATTTCCAAAACTATGTGTGTTAAAAGTATTAAATTAAACTTGATTACACAAGTTTAAGAAGAATACTTATAATATTATCATACAAAATATACATCACAAGTCTGCTCATTTTTTACTAAGGTGATTAAGTCATTTAATAGTCCTCACTATTTTGTCTTGTAATATTATACATTATCATTTATTTGGTTAATAATAGATTAGTATATAATATATATACACACAACAAATAATAATTAAAATAAACATTAATATACAATGAATTATACACATTTTAAACTTAAGTAACCAGAAAACTTGTTCTTAATAATCATTTCAATATAAGTCTCGTTGTGACTTATCGGAAAGATCTGTAATCGTTAGGTGCGGATTACGCACCTCATGAATAATGCTTGTCATTATTCAACTCAATTATTAACCAAACAATTCGTATAATCATGGTGACTACATTGGTTACCTTTATACAACTGCTAATCTGTTTTGAAGATTTATTAGTTATCTTTTTGGGAAGTGGAATTTTTATAGCCCAACTTCGAAAATTAAACCTGGTCAATGATAATAATTATTTAAAAATTATTATAAGTTATTTAAAAATTATATGACAAATATTTACGAATGTTGATCATATAGTGTTTAAATAAGAAAAGTGTTTATGTAATAAGTAATAATATTATAGGTATTAAAGTAGTGAACATTTAATCAAATGTTTATTTAATTACCTCCTCTGACACAAAATCCAATATAATTATCATAGGTAATATCACTCTAGGTTTATATTATTTATTCGATCTTAGAAAATAATACTTCGACTCCGTAGGCAGCAAACAATGAATTATTAACTCATACCCTGGTTGTAATAAAATATTGTGTATCAAATAATTATTAACACTTTATTCTATCAAGGATAATTTCATTAATAACTTAATATTAGCTTAAAACCCTACTTCAGTTGATAATTCAAAATTTCAGTTTTAAAATTTTGTGAACTTCCCGAACACATAACTTATTCGTTATAAGTTCGAATTGGGTCGTTCAAAAGTCTACGATTCACAAATTACGTACTGTATGTATTTATGCAAGAATTTTATCAATTTGACTTCGTTTGCTAAAAATTCACCCTTTGGTTCATTTTTAACGAAAACGATAAACGTTCGTAAACGTTCAACGTTCGTTTCTTCGTTCTAAGTCGGAATCCGGTCATTTTCGAGTCCGCAACTCTTAAATGCCAAATATGACTTGTCACCATTGGAAAACAATGAAGACAAGTCATATTTGGCATTTAAGTAAAGAAAATTATTCTATCATGATACGTGAGTATCATTCTCTTGGTAAACCAGATTAAATATAAAGCATGATACGTGAGTATTATTGAAAACAAATGATAGTCCCAGACATTAGGGACAAATTAGGTGAAATTTTCATTTTATCATTTATGCATGACTTGGAAACCAGAACAGAGTTACCTGATACTTTGATTGACCTAGCGAACCGCGTATTGATACTTGCATACCCAAACACGATATTCTTATGTACCAATACTCTAAATTTAGCGTACCAAAAAAAGTCGTGAATAGTACCCCGATTAATGGACAGCCTAAAGATTATTTTATTTGGTATCATACTAGTCTTAATGCGTAAGACAAAGCTTAGTAGTATTATCGAGTCTGTAATCGTAGAAATATCTATTGACCCAACAAAAATTGATTATACTTTGAAATAAATAAATAAATTTTGCTTATTCGTGAATAGTTTTATTAATATTTATATATGTCAGAACTTTCTAGACATTGCCAATAATGTCTTTTGTCGATCTTGTGATTACAGGCTATAATCAAATTTCAGTCAAGAAATGGGGTCCATCGACACACAAAATATGTGTTAATCATTTAATGCAACAAAAATATTCTTTCTCCTCATATACTCATATATCCCACATTCATTGTAAAAATATCATCATTATTATACTATAATAATATAATTAAATATTATTTTATCAGAAAAGATAAAATATCGATTTTCAACAATTGTCACTTTAAAGATTTGAATGTGACTACGATACTCTTCCCAAATCATTCATAGAGGAATGTTTCGATAACTTTATCTTTACTGATTGTAACATTAGTATGTCATTCTTTATCAATAGTATATCAACATTAGTTAATGTCGGAAAGTAATACTTACTAGAAGATGATTTCATGGTATCTTGTAAAACCCTAAAAATCATTTTAATATATTTATATTAATTCATTTATCTGTAATGTATTTAAGATAAGACGAAAAAATATTATTAATACTTTTATTCTGTTGATCAAATTTAAATTAATATTTTCATTACTATGGGTTGGAAGAATACCAGTTGGATTAATATGTCTTATACTTATATAAGACATTTACGAAATATCGTTTATAAGACTTCATCTTTAGAAAAAGAAGGAGATATTATTTCTTAATTAACATGGGACTATTTTGATATGGTCACCAGTATTGTGTCTCTTGGAGTTTCTGCTGGTGATGTTGGCAGAGAATAAAAAAGAAAATAAAATAAAATTATCAAGTAAAACAACTTGAAGACTTAGTAATTGTGGGCAAGGAAATCGTACCTTGCTAGGGTTAGGGTTTCGTATTGGTTGAGGAGGAGAGAAATCCACGAAGAATACGGAATTGATTGATTGATTGAAGAGGGGAGAAGAACAGGTGGGCGATTACTCCAATGACGCGTGGCAGAACCCCTAAAATTCGGGAACCGTGTTAGGGTTATTAGGATTCCAAGAGCCTTCTTGAGTGTCCTTCGAGTTGAGAGAAATGTCCAAACCCCTTTTGGTGCTTTTAGGTATAATTTCCGAGCCTTTAAGTCACCAAAAAAGGGTCTCTTTGATCTTCTGAGAATCCGAGTCTTGAGTCCCAAGAGAAGTCCCCCTTTCCAAATGGAATGGAAGAGGTATTTATAGGGTCTTCTGTAAAGTAGTCATGTGCGAGGCACATGCTTTCAGGAAAATTCCAGAAATACCCTTTAGTCAGTGGAATAATGCCCATGTTGCCCTGTCCTTCTAGCCACCAATCCAATCCCTCAATCAATTCCCAAATCGAGCCGCCTCCACGAATCTTCTGCCTCGGGACCCGTGGAGGCTTTTCCCAGGTCTAGCCCATTTATTTCTGACTTCTCCGTCTTTATTTCATTAGGTTATGCAAACCCTAATTTGCGCATTTAATGAGGTTGTGGAACCCTAATTGCGCATTTAATTCAATTAGGTTATGTGAACCCTAATTTTACACTTGGGCCCACATTTGCCCCCTGCGCGAGAGTCGCATTTCCAAATAGACGATCGTGCAAGAAAACTGCAAGTTTTTTGAACGATTTTTGCGGGACTTCACTCTACAGGTCTTGAATACAATGATCCTAGAAGAGGGAAACTCCTAGGGAGCCAAACCCTTAGAGTTAAACCCCTAGGAAGGCAAGACCTAGCGAGGCTCTTCCTTGGACATATTAAGAAATCTTCTGAAACTTTTCTGTATCTTGCCCAATATTTGTTTCCTGGAAACAAATCAAGATAAATTAAATTATATATTAATAAATGAAATCTTATTTTATTTTTGAAAACCAAATCCTTTCAAAGATTTTGGAAATAAAATAAAATCAAATCTTGATTTTTATTTCCAAAATAAAATCAAAATCTTTCTTTATTCTGAAAATCAAATCAAATCTTTATTTTCTTGAAAAGAGATTTTTTTTTAATATATAAATCAAATCAAAATCATAAAACCATAAGAAATAAGATAAAATCATATATTTCTGCATGAATCATGCTAGCCAGTCCCTTTCAATTTACGCCATAGTCTGCCACATTTAATTGCCCAATATTTCTGGGGCTAGCAAAGAGAAACTATGTGGCTTAGATTGATAGCTAGTAAGTTCCTCCAAAAAAAATAATGGGTAGCAATAACTTTGTAGCAAAAGTGGACGTAGCAGATTTTGAGGTAACCAATTTTATCTCTCTCCCTTTTTCTTTTTTTTTTCTTTTTTTTAAGTCTTCAAGCATATTTTATAATTTTTACCCCAAAAAGAAATTAAACCATAAGTTCAAAAACCTGGTTGTAGTCATTTTTCTTTCTGTTCTAATGAAAAACTTAAAGCAGCGCCAAACCCTATAGGGGGGGGGGTGCCGAACCCTACCTTTTTTTTTTTTTTTTTTTTGAAAATAAAATAAAACTTGTACTTATCTCATTTTTGATAGGTAAGGAATCGCGATTCATCATCCTCGGCCACCTGTCTTGCTTCTGAATTGTAGTATAGAGTTTTGTTGGCGCATCACTTGGTGCACTTTTTTATTTGCAGTAATAAGGAACCCCTCATTTGAAACGCTGTGCTTGATTAACCGCTGCGCAGCAATACATCAGTCCCACTTCGGTAAGCATGCTTTTAATATTTTCTTGCATCAATGAAGGCTGTAATAAGCATGCTTTATTTCCTTGCATTTGCAAGGCTATGTAGGGAGGTGTCGAACCCTATGAATGTAATAATTTTTTTTATTTTATTTTTTATTTATTTATTTTTCTTTCTTTTGTCTTCCGAGCCCCATTACCTTGATTATATCTCGGTTTTTTCCCTCGGATAATAAAGAAAGATTGACATGTATACGCAGATTATGAATTGATGGGTTGTTTCCATTGGTTTTTCTCTTCCTTTTTTTATTATTATTATTCTGAAAGTTGTTTTAGTTTTAATTTATGGGGTATGATAATCACTTAGGTGTGTCCCTTTCATAATATTTTTACTCAAATTTTAAAATATTGTATATATAAAATTTTTAACGAACAATTATTAAACTAAAATTTATCATTAATTCTATTATATATGTGTTTTTTGATATTATTAAACCCAGAATCTTCGTTGATGGTATTTTTTTTTTTTACCATAATAAAATAGCCAACAAATATAATTTACTCTTGGTAAATATAATTTAACAATCTTCGTTGTTAGCATTTTTTTTGGCTAAAATGCTAGCTACGTGTTACTGTTTTTTGGGGAGATATAATTATATAGGCTATTATATATAAGTAATTCAAGCCGAAGCCTTCTAATTATTTAGGCTATTTTTTAGTGATAAAGTGGGCAATAACATTTTTTCAATCTCATGAGAATTTGAATTAAGTAATTCCTCTCCTGAGGATTGATAAGCTAGTTAGCTTGGCCTAGCCCAATTTTTCATGTGCATCAGCCAATTCCTTTACACAACCAAGGCTTGAAATCTTAAAAGCAACCGTTGGACAATCAATCAATACGGAAGTGAGTCAAAAAGGTTTGGTAGGGGAGGATTTTTTTTTTATATATATATATAATAATAGCCTAAGCATGCTAGGATGAAAAAAAAAGAAGGGTTCGCATGAAAAGATGAAAGAAGATGGGAGCCTATTGGCCGAACCCTGTAGGGAGATGCCGAACCCTATTAACTTTTAATTGATTTTTTTTTTTAAAATAAAATAAAATAAAATCTTATCTTATTTTTCCAAATAAATAAATAAAACATTTACTTATCTTATTTTTGAGAGGTTCTGTTGATGAGCACGTCTCGCATCCAAACTGAACCTTGATAATTCTTTGGGCAAAGATGACTGTAGCTTTGATAATTCTGACACCTCTTGTATGAGAAAGTCTTCACATGCTTCCAGCTTTTATTTGCCATAAAAAAGGATAAGCAAGATGTTGTTCCCTTCAACAGGCAATCAAAGCTTATGCTGAACCCTTCTATTCACGGTACTATCATGTAAGCAAGGTGCTTATGCAGATTATGTGAGCAAGGGAATACTAGGGGGGCCGAACCCTGGGAGAACAGCTCAATGTCTAGACTCCTTTTGACATTTTTTTTTCTTCTTTTCAGGTGTCTTTGTAGTTTTACTCTTGGACAACCAAAGAGGCCCCGTTTCTCATTGATTGGGAAAGGGCTCCCCTCCTTTGGTCTTTTTCGTCGTCTTTTGGAAGCAAGTCCAAACTTATGCCCGTATAACTTTTTCTCCATCATAGAAGAAAGGCTTGATTTTATATCCAACGGCCTGTTGAACATTTGCAGGCTTGAGAACAACCAAGGAGGCCCCGTTTCTCATTGATTGAGAAAGGGCTCCCCTCCTTTGGCCTTTTCGTCGTCTTTTGGAAGCAAGTCCAAACTTATGCCCGTACAATATTTTCTCCATCCTAGAAGGAAGGCTTGATTCTATATCCAACGGCTTGTGGAAGTTGGGATGACTTCTTGTCTGATTCATCTACCCATATTCAAGAATAGCAACATTGGATCGACTAGCTACTTGGGAATGCTGATTATGTGGATAGCTGACATTCTTCTTGCATCCAGCTATGTAGGAACATTCGTATCCAATAGGACCATGTTGTTCTTCTTTCTACATATTCATCACTGCTTGGGGTGAATGCACCTTTACTCTGGAGGATGTCTATGTCATCTATCGGTTAATATTTGCCCCCTGCGCGTGAGTCACGCCTTTGGTGAGATGATCGCGCAAAATATTATAAGTGTTGAAGTCTTGATTCTAGTGTCTGAACACTTCGCGGGGCTTGATGTTTTGCAATCCTCGAAAACAAAAGTCCTAGAAGAGGGAACCTCATCTCTTGAAATTTTCCTTTTGTTTGGAATCAAGAAGTCATTGAGAACCAAACATTTCTTGAAGGCCTAAAAGCCTTGAAAGCCTGATAGATTCGAAGGCCTGATAGCCTCGAAGACCTACTGATAGCCTCGAAGACCTGCTGATAGCATCGAAGACCTGCTGATTGCTTTGACGGCCTGATAGCATTGAAGACCTGATAATAACTTTGAAGATCTACTGATAGCCTCGAAGACCTGTTGAGGGCCTTGAAGACCTGTTGATAGCCTCAAAGACCAACCTTTAGGTATTCCTCTATCTTCAATTCGACATGTCATGTCTTTTGGATCATGAACTTTTGTAGTTCTTTTCATTTCCTGTATCAGAAAATCATGTACATTTATCTCATACAAACTAACACTTGAATCTATACTTTTTTTTCTTTTTTTTCTTTTTTTTAAGAAATTTAAGAAAAATGTTCAAGTATAAGTGAAAGTTTGTCAATTTATTGATAATAAAATTACTTTTAAAGAAAAGCATAACGTTTCATATAATAAATCTTGCTTTTGTCGGTGAAAGCATAACGTTCACCACTTTTAGAGATAAAGTGTAACTTTTTTGGGGTTGAGGGCTTATACTCAGGTGCCTCATTCACTTTTAATTATAAAGTGTAACACTCGGGTGCCTCGTCACTTGGGTCGTCCAATTTCTTGGCAAGTGCAGTCTACGAGGACTTGAAAATGGGTGCCTCGTCACTTGGATCGTCCAATATTTTGGCAAGTGCAGTCTACAAGGACTTGAAATTGGGTGCCTCGTCACTTGGGTCGTCCAATATCTTGGCAAGTGTAGTCTACGAGGACTTGAAATCGGGTGCCTCGTCACTTGGGTCGTCCAATTTCTTGGCAAGTGCAGTCTACGAGGACTTGACCACCGTTTAGAGTGGACCACCATCTTGGGTGGGTTTTTTTTTTTTTTAGTCTTCAATTCTTGTGCCTCCTCCATTGGTCATCCAATTTACTTGGCAAGGAATATTCTTGAGGACTTAAACCACCATTTTTGGTGGACCACCATCTTGGGTGGATATTTAATTCATTTGTAGTTCATAGTTTGTTTGATGGTACGTAGAGCCAGTATTTGAGTTCTTGACTTCCGGGGCTGTACTATGGGTGATTGTGTTGCACGTTTCTTCTCCTATTTCAATCTCCCCGGCCGCCAGCTTCTCATGGTATATTCTCCGCAGACTGTAACAGTCCATAGTGGAATGTCCTGCGTATTGGTGGTATACACAGAAGTCCGGTCTTCTTTTCATCTCTTCCGTTACAACCAACCGGGGCCTTGGAGGCTTCACCACTCCATATTCAACCCATTGTTCATACAGGTTCCTGAATGCCTTCTCACTACATGTAATAGCCTCCGGAACTGGCATCCTGGTATACTTATCCCCATGCCTTTCTCTGCTTCGCTCAAATTTCTCATTCTTTTCCCTCTTTCCCCCTTGTGGTTTTGACTGAGAATCCGCCAAAGCCACAGTTGCTGTCCTCTTGCCCTTCCATGTAACCATCGCATGGCTGGTGGGAAATGTTATGATTCCTCCCAAGTCTTGTGCAAAAGATGAGAGGGTCGCAAATGAATCACAAGCTTTGATAATGAGGTGGGGCTTGAAGGCATCTAAAGCACCATTGTTGCATATGCTAACTAAGTTCTTTTCTTCAATTGGCTCTGCACACTCCACGTAATCTGACAGCTCCTCGTTTGGCTTCTGCTTGAATCGCATGAGCTCTACGATGGTTACCTGTTTCTGCACATAGAAAAATTTCTTTAAAAATTACAATTTTAGATCATCCCAATCATGGACTGATCCTTTCTCCAAATTGTAGTACCAACTGAAGGCACTATCCGTCAATGTCTTGTTGAATTCCCTCATCAACAAGTTGTGGTTGTTTACTTCATCATATCCTAGCCATGGAGACATCGACTCTATGAACCTGGCAATGTGTTCCCTGGCATTTCCTTTCTCCCCGTTGTATTTTGGAAACTGCAGAGGATGCTCAATATACCCCGTCGGATAAGGTTGCCTTCGAATGTGTGCAGGGTAAGGTGGAGTAAAATCTAACTCCGAGGGTTAGGATGTCTGCCTGCGAAGTTGATTGATCACATCGATCATATCATCCTTCGTCATGTACTGGCTTGTGGCGAGAACTCTCTGGGGTGTTGTAATATACTGCTGTATTGGCAGTGTGTATGGCGAAGAGATTGGTTGATGTACACTTGAATCGTGCAAAGCTGGCACTGGTGGCCTTTGCTGACTCACTCGCTGGACATGGCTTGGGACGGTTGGCATCTGCACCTGTGAAAATACTTGAAGAGCAGTTGGGATGATGTTCGTTTGAGGTTGGCTTGCTTCCAACCTAGGTTGTGGCCCGTCACCACTGTTCTGGAGCTCCAAGTTGATTACTGGAACCGATTGTCTTTCAGTTAATGGAGGTACAATATGGTTCTCTTTGTTGTTACTGTCATTGTTGTTGTCCTCCACTCCTACTTGTTCTCCCTGCGAATTGCCTGGGAACATGGCCTTGAAGGTAGGGATCTGCATCAATTGCTGGCAAAAGTTTCCCATCTCCTCTTGCTTCCTCTGCATTTCCAGCATCATGGCCATCATCATTCCTTGCCCTTCTCGTGCTTCCTTCAATGCCTTGAGCATCTCCAGTTGCACAGCATTCGTCGGGTCTCCACCTGCATCCTCGCCTTGCCTTCCTGCGCTTGTGTGTTGTTGATTGGTCATATGTGGTGATGTTGAACTTCCTTCTGAAGCGTCTTCAATAAGTGGTTGGTCAAAATCCAAGTTTGCGCCTTGGAAAGCTCGAGTGGCTTGCCTTGGAACTGGATCCGGTGAGGTAATGCTGTTTGTTGGTGAAGCAGCTCTTCCTGTAGTTCTCCCACTTCGAGTTGTGGGCATACCCTTCACGAATTCTACACCTCCCCAGCAGAGTCGCCAAATAAATGTGGGCAAGGAAATCGTACCTTGCTAGGGTTAGGGTTTCGTATTGGTTGAGGAGGAGAGAAATCCACGAAGAATACGGAATTGATTGATTGATTGAAGAGGGGAGAAGAACAGGTGGGCGATTACTCCAATGACGCGTGGCAGAACCCCTAAAATCCGGGAACCGTGTTAGGGTTATTGGGATTCCAAGAGCCTTCTTGAGTGTCCTTCGAGTTGAGAGAAATGTCCAAACCCCTTTTGGTGCTTTTAGGTATAATTTCCGAGCCTTTAAGTCACCAAAAAAGGGTCTCTTTGATCTTCTGAGAATCCGAGTCTTGAGTCCCAAGAGAAGTCCCCCTTTCCAAATGGAATGGAAGAGGTATTTATAGGGTCTTCTGTAAAGTAGTCATGTGCGAGGCACATGCTTTCAGGAAAATTCCAGAAATACCCTTTAGTCAGTGGAATAATGCCCATGTTGCCCTGTCCTTCTAGCCACCAATCCAATCCCTCAATCAATTCCCAAATCGAGCCGCCTCCACGAATCTTCTGCCTCGGGACCCGTGGAGGCTTTTCCCAGGTCTAGCCCATTTATTTCTGACTTCTCCGTCTTTATTTCATTAGGTTATGCAAACCCTAATTTGCGCATTTAATGAGGTTGTAGAACCCTAATTGCGCATTTAATTCAATTAGGTTATGTGAACCCTAATTTTACACTTGGGCCCACAGTAATTGATCTGAAAAGCTTTCACTTAAACAAGGTAAAAATAAAGATACATAAAGAATGAACTCCAAAAATGAAGAGGTATCTGTCTGAAAGTCTTTTAAATTAAAAAGGAACATGACAATTGACCAGTGATAGCTGATTCACTTCTGTATCTAATCCATGAATACAATATACGAATGTCTCGGATATGGAAAAGAATGATATTTGCTTCCACAAGTTTTCTCCAGGAATAATAAGTAAATACGTTTAATGTATGAGATTGGTTACAGATATAACAATGCAAATATTGTAAATACTGTATTTTACTTAAAACCTACTAACATGTTGAAAACAGTAAATATTATATCCATTTAAATTAAAAAATGACTAAGGGAGAATAAGTAATTTTCGGATGGATAACTAACCCTTGTTTATAACAGAGTAATCAATATATATCAATGTTATTGGACCATAGGCCTAGTATGTTATGATCAATAACTTTACTGTACCTATCAGTTAAATACTGATAGGTAGCCGAGTCTCCTTCGTCTAATTTTGCATTGTGGGCCCAAGTGTAAAATTAGGGTTCACATGACCTAATTAAATTAAATGCGCAATTAGGGTTCCACGGCCTCATTAAATGTGCAAATTAGGGTTTGCATAACCTAATGAAATAAAGACAGAGAAGTCAGAAATAAATAGGCTAGACCTGGGAAAAGCCTCCACGGGTCCCGAGGCAGAAGACTCGTGGAGGCGGCTCGATTTGGGAATTGATTGAGGGATTGGATTGGTGGCTAGAAGGACAGGGCAATATGGGCATTACTCGAAGGACTAAAGGGTGTTTCTGGAATTTTCCTGAAGGCATGTGCCTTGCATATGACTACTTTCCAGAAAACCCTATAAATACCCCTTCCATTCCATTTGGAAAGGGACCTCTCTTCAGACACAGGACTTGGACTCTTGGAAGATCGAAGGACCTGAGCATTCTCTCTCAACACTCACAAAGACTCTTGGAATCCCAATAACCCTAACAAGGTTTCCGGATTCTAGGAGTGGAAGGACTCAAGAAGAAGGCTCTTGGAATCCCTGTTACCCTAACACGGTTCCCGGATTCTAGAAGTTCTGCCACGCGTCTCTGTAAACAAAACCTTCAAAGGGACGCTCCTGGTCAAATCCAAACTGCCTCATGACCCTGTGACGAGAATAAAGCACAGTGCCAAAACCATTATCTTCGACGAAATAAGGAAGTTCCGCAACCCGAAGGAAGACGAACCAAGACAACGAAGAACCACTCAATTCGTTGATATCTGAGTAGGAGCGAAAGTGATGCCTATAGAAGTGGGGCAGATGACCGCCATTTTCTGAAACAATAGTGTATGGACGAGCTGTAAAGCATGAAGAATCATCGATAAAATGCCGTAAATCTGAACTAGATCGATGATCAATCCAGCGAGCTGTACGAGGGACAATGTTGCGCAATGAAGAAGGATCTGAATACTGCTTTTTCATCTTAGAAAGATGTGTAGGAGTGGAATATCTTAAAAAGTGCTCGAAAATAAAGATCTGAAGAAAGGAGCAGGGAACGAAGCAATTTACGTCATACCTGAGTAAAGGAATAAAAAGATTGATAAGAAAAAAATGCGGTGTGAAAGACAGTTAATAAAAAATACGAAAATGAGTACCTCCCAACAGATTCTTTCATAGCGAGAATGGTTTCGTCCAAACGACGATACAATGTTCCTAAGAAGATGTGACGCCCCCAAATCCGGGTTATCTTTAACTCGGGTTTGGTGCTCACGATACTAATATTGTAAGACCCCAGTTTTTATAAATAAAGATGAATTTTCATAATTATTATTTTTGAATATTATGGAATAAATTTGATAAAATATATAGTTGTGGGTAATATTTATAAATTTTGCAAAGTACGCAAGTTGTTATAAAATATTTATTTGGTCGGGGAATATTCTTTTTGTCGGGAAATATTCGTACGACGGCACAATCATTGGTGGACCCCACAACGGAAGTATTGTCGTAGTTAGAAAACGACAAAATTATCTTTCTATAAAATAACGGCGGAGGTGTTACCGTTAAAACTGTTGAACTACTCGGTAGTAAAAGTACAGTAATACGCGTTGTTGCATAGTAGCACACGGTATTGGTTATTGATGCTTACGTGAGAAGTCACTTAGCTATACTCAATTATTGCTACAGTAATTGCTGCATCATATCTCTTATATTATTGATTCAATTATTGTCATAGTATCATCTGTATAATATATTATATTATCTAAACAATAATTGAGGCGATAAGTTATAAATGATTAATAATTGTTGAAAGATTAAATATGTGTTGATTAAAAAATAAAATGATTTCTGGTAATTTTTATTCAATCCTTGATGTATATAAAGAGTCTATTATTAGACGTTTGTGGTAAGTTTAATTATTTATGGGGGGCCATATGTCATCATCTAAGAGTCTTTTTCATAAATAGTAATTACCTTCGTAAATAGTAATTACCTTCGTAAATAGTATTTACCTTCGTCAATAGTAATTACCTTTGTCAATAGTAATTACCTTCGTAAATAGTAATTACCTTTACCAGACGTCAAACCACTTGCCATTTCATATTACAGGCGTCGAACCACTTGCCGTTTCACATTACAGGCGTCGAACCACTTTTCTTTTCACATTATAGGCGTCAAACCACTTTTCTTTTCACATCACCAGTCGTCAAGCCACTTGCCTTTTCACATGGCAAGTGCTAAGCTAGAAATCTTCTATAAATAGAGGCCTAGGACTTCATTATTTTTCACGAATTCGCTCAAGCTATAGAGAGAGAAAGTATAGAGAGAATAAGAGAGAAAGAAGAAGAGTTTTCGGTTACTACACTACTGCAGTATTCAATCTCCTAAATAAAGTAAGGGGTGTTATTCTTTCTTCTTGAAGAGAACTTATGTTATTCCATTCTTTGTTATTCTGTTGGAATAACCTGTAAAAGTGGCATACCCTATACATGACCTGTATACGCGGTGTACCCTATACTTGGTGAAATCCTTATGTTATTCCATTTCTTATTATTCTATCGGAATAACCTGTATACGCGGTTTACCCTATACTTGGTGACATTCTTCTATTATTCTGTTGGAATATCCTGTCTGTGTGTTTTACACCGGACCTGGTTCCATTCCTTATTATTCTGTTGGAATATCCTATCTGTGTGTTTTACACCGGATCTGGTTCCGCCTTTATTATTATTCTGTTGGAATATCCTATCTGTGTGTTTTACACCGGATCTGGTTCCGTCTTTATTATTCTGTTGGAACATCCTGTCGGTGTGAATTTCACCTGACCTGGTTCCGTTATTTATTATTCTGTTGGAATAACCTGCCTGTGCGGTCTATCGCATGCATGGTGATTTCTTTTGTTATTTCATTCTTTATTATACTCAGTTGGTTAAAACTTTAACTTCTATACTCCATGAAATTAGTAGAATATCCTTGATATTTGCGCTTCATCCAGTATCCTTTCATGAACATATTCTTCTGATCATTCTTGAATTTTACACCACAAAACAGTATCGTGTTGACGATTTGGACGTTAATAATTCCTGGATAAAATAATTCTTGAACTTGTTTTATTGAATTCTTATATCATTGTCATCATCCTCTTATTTATATTTTTGAAAGTCATCTGTGGCCTGTAGAGCATGGATGGACTTGGTATGATTATGACCAGGGATTTTTCGGTGTAATCATGACCGTAATGTTACAAATGATGTAAAAATTAAAAATCCTCATTGGCCCGTAGTGCATTGATGGACAGTTGTTGGCATGATCATGACCACTAATGAATACACAAATATTCTTGGCCGTAGTGCATGAATAATTATGGTCGTGATACTAAAGAATATCCTTGGCCGTAGTGCGGGGGTGATTCGATGATGTGGAATATTTATTAAGCTGAGTCTCAGCTATAACGATGATGAAAAACCTTTTAAATCATAAAAGATAGTAGTTTTTATTTTCTACTTGACTCTTTTAATGGATTGCTGGTTCCGCTGCAGTTAAACTTGATGGTTATTGTATTTTATCAGTTTAACACTGTTGAAGGCTAATGATAATTTATTCTGCATTATCGTAGTCATAATATTTCTTACTGGGCTAGTTGAGCTCACCCTTTCTTTCAATGTTCTCTTCAGGAAATGAGAATATAGCTGGGACAAGTCGGGGAACGGAGTGATGGACCAGAGAATAGTATTAGTAGTCCTCACTATTCTGTTAAATAGTGTGACAATAATTGTATTGAGGACTCCTTTTGAGTTTGTATGATCTCTAGTAGACAATAATTGTATTCAAACTCACAGTTATGTTTTGTCGTATTGTACACGACAGTTGTATTAGTAAGTTGTAATTGAATTCTGTACCATGTATCTGGCGACTCAAGATGGGTGATGTATACCTAATTTTGGGGGCGTCACAAATATACCCATTCATATTAAAAGAAAACTATCTTATATTACATAACTCAAATCCCAGGTTCTATAGACCTTTACATAACTTAAGAATTTAATATCATTACACAACATAGTATTAACAATATTTATTACATTTACTACTTAAATAAGCACATGCGCTTAATTAAAGACTATTCAACAACTTTGCTCTTTCCCTTGTCTTTTCCAGATGGACCAACTACTTCATTCTTAACTGAAAACATTATATTTAACGCAAGGGTGAGCAACAAGTTTGCTCAGCAAGGAAATAAGCAACAAAATATAATGTGACAGAAATAATATATTAATGAGGATTCAATAACAAATACTGAACAAGATACTTCTTTAAAAGTGTTGAGTTTGAAAAATTAGACTTTAGCATGCTGTAAGGTCAAATGACCAGTGAACTCTTTACTAGAATTGACAGTAATAATACTACAATTCATGGATACATACAGTTTATAAAAGCTGTTTTATATCCTAGACTCGTACTTTAGGGGATCAGCCTAAGTACCCTATATTGTGCACAACATAACAGTCTAATGACACTTTACATGTCCTTCAGAATCATATGTCCGGTACAATATTCCCCTATAAAAGGGTTGTTCGTTCACAGCATTATATAAGAATCCATACCATAACGACAAAATGGTTTGGAAAGCATTAAATGATAACTTCATGAATAATATATCTCAACATTTGTCTAACCGAAGTAATGGTATTGACATACTTTCAATGTAAACTTATTCAAGATAGAAAAGTTGATATTCTATTCTTTTGAAGCTGATTGGAATAAAAAGGCTATTTAACCTTATATTATTCATAAATAAGGACAGACAGTTCAGAAATTAAAGAACTTGTCCACTGCAGAATAATTGCTCAATAAAGAGTAAGATTTAGATACTTGCCTTGTTTGTAGACTATTGATAGGATTCAGCTTAATATGTTCTCACAAAATCCTACACAGTTATTTATATTAACAAGCATGTTAATCACATAGCTAAGTTATATAGTTTGTAAACTCACATACCACATAATTTCAGTGATCATTGTTGTAGTTAAATTCCAACATTTTATACATTTTTCAAATATCTCATCCATGCTTTCATAATAGACCTTTTTCACTTTGATGGGGTTCAACATACTTACAACAAGTAATGGTAATCACATTACAGTTATTTATTTAGATTAACCAAGTATATTAGCCATATAGCCAAGTCATATATCATGTATTTTTAGTGATCATGGTTAGATTTTCTATATTTGATACATTTTTCAAATATCTCACCCATGTTTTCATTCTCACCATTTTTCTCTTTAATGGTGTCATACCCAACTTATAAAGCTTACACCTTATTAGGATTTTAACACTTTAATTGTGTTCAACATGCTTATCAATTAAGATTTTCTTATTTCTAGCCACCTCGGTTCATTCCAACAGTTGAACTTAGTTAGCTATATAATTCATATATGTTCACCTATTACACTTGAAATTAGTTCACATTAGTTTCCACTATGCCCAACAAGTCCAACACTGCATTAGTAGTTAGCTGAGGTTACCTATTATAGCTAACTACTAGCAGCCCTATGATTCCCCCTTTTTTTCCATCTTCATTCTTAATTTGTAAATGTATTATTAATTCTACATATATGTTTTCAACACATACTTAAGCTATACCTAATGATTAGCTTATTAGAAATTTCTATTTTCAACCAAGATGGTTACCTAGATTGTTTTAGCAGTCAAAATATATCAACTGCTGCTGCTCAAAGGCAGCAGCCATAAATATCTTGGCCTTGCTTAGCTTATAGCTTTCCTTTACAATTTTATCTTACTTACTGCAGCTAACAGAGAATAATAGGAAGCATGCCCAGTTCAATATTCCACAGTCTTCTTGTTGCTTTTCTATGCTAGCAGCCAAGCTTGGCTTGGCCTTGTGAGGCTCAGGCCCCTAAGTCAAACATAAATCTGCTATTGCAGCTGCTAATTTTGGCAACTGCTGCCACACTAGAGTAGCAGTTCGGCCAATCTTCTTAATCCAGCTATCTCATTAATATTTTCTACGTATGAATGCATTGTGCCAACTGCTACTGTTGTCACTACTATTAAGGACATCAGTCCTGTTTCCCCTATTCAACTCTCCTTCTTGTAACTTTATAATAACTTATGTTATGCAACTTTACTTAAGCTCAAGTTTTAGCATAATTGTTTTAGAATTTAGCACTCTATTAATAAGAATGTTAAGCCTTCTAAATCATGATTTCCAAGTTACCTAAACTACCAGCAATTTGCTACTTTTTATCACTATTGTCCGTGAGCAGCAATTTCCTCCCCTTCCTTGCTTATTGGTCCAGCCATTAACTCATCCTAGCTGGCCCTGCAGCACAATATAACACAGCAGCGTGCGCTGGCTGCTGCTATCTGCAGCAGCCCAGCCAGTCCTCCCCCTTTCACAGATCCTGTTTTAGCAATTTGAATAACCTTTGCTATATAGGTTTATTTGCAACCAATTTTAGATATATTACATATGGTATATGAAAATGTTTTTAGCATTTATAACACCTCCATTTCAGTCTTAATAGGCTGCCCACAACAGTGCTCGCATGCTAATTTTATTAATTCTTCTTTAAGTTAAGACTGAATTTTATTTCATTCTAAGAGGCTTAACTTGCTAATTAACAATACAAGTAATACATGAATCAATTCCAGCCTTATTTGTGTCTAATACCTGACTGTTAACTTAAGCAGTCCACTTGGGACTTTCGTCGAGCATGTGGTGTGCATGGTTTCAGTTTACTAGTGCCTTAGCAATTTGCTTGTTTTAGAAAGCCAACTTTATCATCCTTATTACTCCTCAGCCCAACTTAACTCCTTGTGCCTAGGTTCAGTCCATACTATCTTAGCCATAGCATAGCAGTCAACAACAACTTAATATATCAACACCTATCATGTTAATAGTCAATTATGATAGCAATATAGCATGTCATTCAGTTAGATCCTACAGCAGCTTGCATAATAGCTCAAAAATCCATATAATAGTCCTTATAGCATTGTCATAGCACAGTAATGAATTTAAGACATAACAGTCTCTCATGCCCATTCCAAGCTTTTTAGGCAAGGTTTTGACATTAAATCACCAAAACAACCATGAGGTTTACAACCCAAAGGTTTCCACATCCTGTTTATGCTATATAATATATGTTGATGCTTTAAAGAACCTACATACCAGGCTTTTAACTTTAGTTCAACACAGCCCTTCATAGGCTTCAATTTAATGAAAAAAGCATGATTCAGAAAAATCTTAGTTACCAACACAACATGATTAAGTAACAGGTAAACCAAAATTGGTAAATATCTAGTAGGTATTTCTTTCATCCGGATGGTCTATTTTAGTTACTTCTTAGACAGTCCAAGACCACACCTCTTTAGACCTTAACATATTGTGAAACTTTAAAGTGTCCACAAGAGTAGCTTTTAAAGTTCGAGGTAGTTATCCCCAGTTATAATGCAGTAAGTATTCTACAGACACTTCATAAATATCATAAGAAAAGCTTCTAATATCAGTCATAAGGAAGCTTACCAATTCAGTCTATTCTTACTTGCCTTGTCCAAGTGTTTATCTATCTTAGTTTGTCATTTATTTTGAGACATGTTAAGGTCAAGCCTAGAGTATACTTATAAGCAATTTGATACTAGTTTGGATTCTAAATCATGGTTAATATTCAAAGTTACAAAATCAGGCCTTAGTTCGGCAATTCATCAAACATGTAGAGTGCAGTTCTTATATATGCATATATTACATACTCTCTTAGCATCATTATCTCCCAGCCGTATGGCTTAAACAACAACAAGCATTAGACTATACTAAACAGTCACAATCACAACAGTACACATATCCAAAGAAACAGCACAATTGCCCCTTATATCTATTCCAGGCCATTCGGCCAAAACAGAGCATAAGTGGTACGAAAATGGACTGGAAGAGGATAGGAAAGAGTACCTTATTAGCTTAGAGGTGACAATAGTTTACTGCCCAATTTCTTTCTCTTGGCCGAAGCTCTCCCACTCTCTCTCTATATGACTGGATTGTTATAGCTTTTTGGCCTCTGTTAAGGGATGAAGCTAAACTAGTTAATAAGCTTGGCCCTTTTTATGGCTGAGCTTATACTGTTAACTGCATCACCCCCTAGTTGCCCCCTACACAGTCATCATTCCTAACCTAGCTTGTGCAGTCCCTTCACAGCCACCCTAGCAGCAGACTCTACATACCTGTTAAGCCTTATCTAACGTGATCTTTGTCCGTTATATAAACAGACTTACCTGCTAACTATCTCAGTTATCTACCTTCCTATTTGGGCTGTTACATGAAGCTTAAGGAAGGCTGGCAAGGAGGTTGGGCTGAGATGATTCTCTTTAATTTGTTGGGCTAACAAAATATAATTCACATATTTTAGATAAGTAATAGCCCTTTATAATAAAAGGCTTGTAAGCATATGCTTGGGTTGGTCCAATTTATGAACATGGTCTTTTATCTATTATTTTCTCTAAGAACAATAGTTAGCACATATTATTGATATGACTATTCCATGAAATCTTAAATATTTCATGATGGTACACTATTTCTTTATCCTTCCTAAATCAAGATGCTTAGTAAACTATTAAATAAATAATAGTTTAGTCACAATAAAAAGTAAATAAAAAAAAAAAATTCACACGCAAAATTTTACATTATAATAATTGAATATTACATAGGATTTTCTGAGTCATTACATTCTCCTCTCCTTATAAGGATTCCGTCCTCGGAATCACAAGTACAAGGTTACTCAAAAAGATGGGGGTAACTTTTCTTCATCTTTTCTTCGAGTTCCCACGTAGCTTCTTCAGCACTGTGGTTCCTCCATATCACCTTCACAGAAGGTATTATTTTGTTTCTTAAAACTTGTTCTTTCCTATCAATGATTTGAATAGGAACTTCTTCATAGGTTAGATCTTTTTCAACCTGAATAGGTTCATATTGGATTACATGCTTGTGATCTGGTTTATAAGGTCGTAGTACCGATGGATGAAATACGTTATGAATGTGCCCTAGTTCCGGAGGTAAAGCTACTTCATAAGCCACTTCACCTATTTGTTTCAGTATTTCGAAAGGCCCTATGAATCTTGGACTCAGTTTTCCCTTCTTCCCAAATCTGATTTTTCCCTTCCAGGGAGATACTTTTAAAAACACAAACGATCCTATTTCAAAGTCTCTCTTTTGACGATGCAAGTCTGCATACTTCTTTTGCCTGTCTTGAGCTGCCACCAATCTTGCTCGTATTACTCGGATGATTTCTGCAGTTTGTTGAACCATTTCTGGTCCCAGCAATTTACGTTCTCCTACCTCATCCCAATACAATGGGGGTTCTGCATTTTCTTCCGTATAATGCCTCGTAAGGCGGTATCCCTATACTGGCGTGATAACTGTTATTATACGCAAACTCGACCAATGGTAAGTGATCATCCCAATTGCCCTTGAAATCCATGACGCATGCTCTTAGCATATCTTCCAGTGTATGAATTGTTCTTTCGCTTTGGCCGTCAGTTTGAGGGTGATACGCCGTACTTAATTTTAACTGTGTCCCCATACGTTCTTGCAGACTTCGCCAGAAATTGGATGTGAATCGCGGATCTCGATCAGATACGATTGATAATGGAACGCCATGTCTTGATACAATCTCTTTAACGTATAGTCTAGCCAATTGATCTAGATTAAATCTGACCTTAATTGGTAAGAAATGCGCTGACTTTGTTAATCGATCTACGACAACCCATATAGCGTCGAAGCCTTTCTGTGTAGTTGGAAGTCCCACAACAAAATCCATAGTTATGTGTTCCCATTTCCATTCCGGAATTTCTAACGGTTGTAGCAATCTGCTTGGTCTCTGATGCTCAGCTTTCACTCTTTGACAGGTTAGGCACCTACTGACGTATTCTGCCACTTCTCCTTTCAAATTGGGCCACCAAAAGTGTTGTCGAAGGTCTTGATACATCTTTGTGCTGCCCGGGTGAATTGAGAAATTTGAACTGTGTGCTGCTTGTGAGATTTCTTCTTTTAGGTCTGGTACTGCTGGTACCCATACTCTTCCTTCAAATCGCAATAATCCGTCTTTATTGATTTTGAAGTTGGTAGTCTCTCCATCCTTTATCTGTTTTTGCAACTTTTTGCATTCTTCATCTTGATCCTGCGCTCCTTTTACTCTGTCCAACAAAACTGGACGCATCTCCACGTTGTACAACTTCTCTTCCGGCTCTCTTGGATATTTCACTTCAATCTTCATTTTCTCCATTTCTTTGATGAGATCCTCTTGATTTGTCAGCGTCTCTAATCTTTCTCGTCCCTTTCGGCTTAGAGCGTCGGCGACTACGTTAGCTTTCCCAGGATGATACAAAATTTCACAATCGTAGTCTTTGATCAGTTCTAACCATCTTCTCTGCCTCATGTTTAATTCCTTTTGAGTGAAGATATACTTCAGACTTTTATGGTCTGTGTATATCTCACATTTTTCGCCATACAGATAATGTCTCCAAATCTTTAGAGCGAATACTACGGCTGCCAGCTCCAAGTCGTGCGTAGGATACCCTTTCTCGTAATCTTTCAACTGGCGAGACGCATATGCAATGACCTTTCCGTGCTGCATCAAAACGCAACCAAGCCCTTTGTGTGACGCATCGCTGTAAAAAACAAAACCACCCGTATCGTCTGGTAAGGATAGCACTGGTGCTTCACTCAATCTTTTCTTTAATTCTTGGAAACTCTCTTCACATTTTTCTGACCAAACGAACTTTACGGCTTTTCTGGTCAAATTTGTCAAAGGTCCTGACAATTTCGAAAAATCTTTGATGAATCTACGGTAATAACCTGCCAGACCTAAGAAACTTCGTATTTCAGTCGGCGTCTTCGGTCGTTCCCAGTTAATTACCGCCTCCACTTTTGCCGGATCTACTGATATTCCTTCATGGTTGATTACGTGTCCCAAAAATTGAACTTTTTCCAACCAAAACTCGCATTTTGAAAACTTTGCGTACAACTTTTCTCTTCTCAAAATCTCTAATACCATCTTCAGATGTTCAGCATGCTCCTCTCGAATCTTCGAATTTATCAAGATATCGTCAATGAATACCACCACGAATTTATCTAAGTAAGGTTTGAATACCCGGTTCATTAAATCCATGAATGTTGCTGGTGCATTAGTCAGTCCGAACGACATCACTAGGAACTCATAATGGCTGTAACGAGTCCTAAATGTGGTCTTGGGCACGTCTTCATTCCTTACTTTCAATTGGTGATAACCCGTATGCAAATCTATCTTGGAAAAATAACGAGCTCCCTTCAGTTGATCAAAAAGATCATCGATTCTTGGTAAGGGATACTTATTCTTGATGGTGACTTTGTTCAATTCTCTGTAGTCGATACACAGTCGTAACGATCCATCTTTCTTTTTAACAAATAACACAGGTGCTTTCCAGGGAGACACACTCGGTTGAATGTACTTTTTGTCTAATAATTCTTGTAATTGAATCATTAGTTCTTTCATCTCTACCGGAGCCATTCGGTATGGAGCTTTTGAAATTGGATTTGTACCAGGTACTAAGTCTATCACGAATTCGATCTCCCGATCTGGTGGCAACCCTGGCAAATCATTTGGAAATACATCCAAGAATTCTCTCACTATTGGTATTTGTTCTATTTCTGGCTCCATTCTCTGGGTGTCAACGATATGGGCTAAATAACCAACACACCCTTTTCTTAACAACTTCTTGGCCTGCATCATCGTCAGACAACATGACTGTCTCGGCGATTTACTACCATAAAACACAATTTTGGATTTACTAGGAGTTTGAAGGTTTACGCATTTCATTTGGCAATCAATTACTGCCCCGTGGTTGTATAACCAATCCATTCCCAGTATCACGTCAAATTCACCTAATCGAATGGGGATTAGATTTACTGTAAAGTTATGACCCCGTATATCCATATTACAATTTTTATGGACATGAGTTACGGGAATAACTTCCTTATTTGCGACCTCGATGTTTAAAGGACGATCTAATCTTTCAGGAGTTAATTCTAACCATTGCGCAAATTCTTCAGATATAAAGGAACAGGTAGCACCCGAATCAAATAGTATGAAGGCATTAACGTTATTGACGGAAATGATACCTGACACCACCTCCTTTGATGCCACTGCATCCTGAACTGTCATATTGAATGTCCTTGCAGTTGGTCGATTGGATGAGGTTGGTCCCCCGATTGTCAGCTTCCCATCGTTATTTCCTTTCTTTGGACAATTCTTGATCTGGTGATCAGCAGCTCCACATGCAAAGCATCCTTGACTTTTCCTCGGGTTGGTGCAGTTAGGAGAGATGTGGCCCTCTTGCCCGCATTTGTAACAGACTGTCTTCCCCTTCAGACAGATTTCGAGATGATTTTTCCCACACTTTTTACACGCTTCAATCTTCCTTCTTGGTTCTCCTTGCTTGTTACTAAATTTGTTGCTTTTGTTGTTCCACTTTCTTTTGTTAAAATTATTTCCCTTGCTGCTTCCTTCTTGAGATCCTCCAGCTATCTTCTTGGTCTTCTTCTCTTGGTGAAATTTAGCCAGTGCATCAGTTCCTCCTTCAGCGATTATGGCTTTTTCCAGTATTCCCGAAAATGTATTTATCTGAAACATCGAAACCTTGCTGAACAATACCGGCATCAATCCTCGTTCAAATCTCCGAGCCTTCCGTTCTTCAGTGTCAACCTGGTGCGGCGCAAACCTCGATAGTTCATTAAATCTTGCAGCATAATCAGGTACCGTCATACTTCCTTGTTTAAATTCAAGAAATTCAACTTCCATCTTGTTTTTCATGATACGGGGAAAGTAGGCTTCAAAGAATAGTTCTTTAAACATGTCCCACGTTATGACTCCTACTCCAGCTCTACTTTTATTGGCTCCCCACCAGTAATTTGCTTCTCCTTTCAGCATGAACGTGGCGAAAGCTGTCTTTTGATTCTCAGCAACTCGGACAACTTCGAAGACCTTTTCCATTTCATTTACCCAAGTTTGGGCTTTTATCGGATTGTTGGTTCCCTTGAACTCTGGGGGTCCTACTGCTTTGAAATCTTTAAAGGTAGTCAAACGACCTTCAGGAGGGTTTGGGTTTACGGCCGGTGCGGTATTCCTTCCTTGAAATGCTTGAGTTAATAAGTCGATAAACTGCTGCATAGGATTTTCAGGTCCTTCCGTGTTATTTACGGACTCTTCTTGTGTTGATGGGGTTGGTGCCCCAAGTCTTCCTCTTCCTCTTCCTCTCCATCTTGGTGGCATTTTCTGTATAATATAAGTTTTTTATATCTTTATCATTTAATCGATATAATAATGCACATTGTATTAAATACACAGGTCTTTCAATAACAGAAAACATTCATATATATATATGCCTTTTAAACGTTTTGCCAAACACATTACATGTTGTTGCATACGGCTACACATCTTAATCCCTTCTTGACTATATATAGTCGGGATTTACATTTAAACTGCCCTTATCTACAAAAGGCGGGCTCAAAAGTATTATCCCCATAGTATACAAAAGAGGGGTACATCTACCTACTACAGACATAATATTAAAATACTTATAATAAACAGACACATCATAAGAACTTAGTCCAACTACTAGAGAAGCATGCCCCGCCTTTTGACGCTGTAAAGCTCCTCATCTCCAATGTCTAACACCCTTTTTCGAGTTAGCACCAACTCGCTTCCACCTTCATCTATAGGGTGTAGCTGCACCCTTTGCTTCCAACGTCCGAATGTCGATTCAAACACATAGTCCATTTTGTCTATCTTGACATCTTTGCCCCTAACTTCCATCTCCAACTCATAAGCTCTGCCTGAAACCCTATCTCGTTGTTGTTCAGTCCTCACTAGTTCAGCTTTCAGGACTTCCACCTCATGTCTAAGAATAACATTTTTTTGCCTCAGAGCCTCCTTTTGGTAGGCGGAGCCATGGAGTGCATGACCCATCTCTACATTCTTCGATATGGTATATACTACCAATGACTCATACAACTCTATGGAAGCTTGATGTTCTTCCTTCTCTCCCTCTAATTCTTCAATTCGGTTTTCCAGTTCGAGGTTCTTAAGAGTCAGTTCCATTAGGGTGTCAGCCTCTTCGATAAAGGGTTCTTCAGAGAAACCCCCAATATGCTCCTCTGGCTCTTCTTGTTTCACCTCTTCCTTGACTCGACTGGATTCAGCTATTTCAGGCATCTACAAAACATTTTAAAAAAAAAACTTGATAAGTTTCTATACAACATTATCAAGTAAACATATTTAAACTATTTATTTTCTTTAACAATGAATTTTCCAGAATTCATCTATTATACTCGAAATGAGTTGACTATTTTTCTTAAGGTCATAATCCTAAGGTGTTTTTTCCCCATTCCTAAGGTTTATAACCTAACCTGGCTCTGATACCAACCTGTGACGCCCCCAAATCCGGGTTATCTTTAACTCGGGTTTGGTGCTCACGATACTAATATACCCATTCATATTAAAAGAAAACTATCTTATATTACATAACTCAAATCCCAGGTTCTATAGACCTTTACATAACTTAAGAATTTAATATCATTACACAACATAGTATTAACAATATTTATTACATTTACTACTTAAATAAGCACATGCGCTTAATTAAAGACTATTCAACAACTTTGCTCTTTCCCTTGTCTTTTCCAGATGGACCAGCTACTTCATTCTTAACTGAAAACATTATATTTAACGCAAGGGTGAGCAACAAGTTTGCTCAGCAAGGAAATAAGCAGCAAAATATAATGTGACAGAAATAATATATTAATGAGGATTCAATAACAAATACTGAACAAGATACTTCTTTAAAAGTGTTGAGTTTGAAAAATTAGACTTTAGCATGCTGTAAGGTCAAATGACCAGTGAACTCTTTACTAGAATTGACAGTAATAATACTACAATTCATGGATACATACAGTTTATAAAAGTTGTTTTATATCCTAGACTCGTACTTTAGGGGATCAGCCTAAGTACCCTATATTGTGCACAACATAACAGTCTAATGACACTTTACATGTCCTTCGGAATCATATGTCCGGTACAATATTCCCCTATAAAAGGGTTGTTCGTTCACAGCATTATATAAGAATCCATACCATAACGACAAAATGGTTTGGAAAGCATTAAATGATAACTTCATGAATAATATATCTCAACATTTGTCTAACCGAAGTAATGGTATTGACATACTTTCAATGTAAACTTATTCAAGATAGAAAAGTTGATATTCTATTCTTTTGAAGCTGATTGGAATAAAAAGGCTATTTAACCTTATATTATTCATAAATAAGGACAGACAGTTCAGAAATTAAAGAACTGTCCACTGCAGAATAATTGCTCAATAAAGAGTAAGATTTAGATACTTGCCTTGTTTGTAGACTATTGATAGGATTCAGCTTAATATGTTCTCACAAAATCCTACACAGTTATTTATATTAACAAGCATGTTAATCACATAGCTAAGTTATATAGTTTGTAAACTCACATACCACATAATTTCAGTGATCATTGTTGTAGTTAAATTCCAACATTTTATACATTTTTCAAATATCTCATCCATGCTTTCATAATAGACCTTTTTCACTTTGATGGGGTTCAACATACTTACAACAAGTAATGGTAATCACATTACAGTTATTTATTTAGATTAACCAAGTATATTAGCCATATAGCCAAGTCATATATCATGTATTTTTAGTGATCATGGTTAGATTTTCTATATTTGATACATTTTTCAAATATCTCACCCATGTTTTCATTCTCACCATTTTTCTCTTTAATGGTGTCATACCCAACTTATAAAGCTTACACCTTATTAGGATTTTAACACTTTAATTGTGTTCAACATGCTTATCAATTAAAATTTTCTTATTTCTAGCCACCTCGGTTCATTCCAACAGTTGAACTTAGTTAGCTATATAATTCATATATGTTCACCTATTACACTTGAAATTAGTTCACATTAGTTTCCACTATGCCAACAAGTCCAACACTGCATTAGTAGTTAGCTGAGGTTACCTATTATAGCTAACTACTAGCAGCCCTATGATTCCCCCTTTTTTTTCCATCTTCATTCTTAATTTGTAAATGTATTATTAATTCTACATATATGTTTTCAACACATACTTAAGCTATACCTAATGATTAGCTTATTAGAAATTTCTATTTTCAACCAAGATGGTTACCTAGATTGTTTTAGCAGTCAAAATATATCAACTGCTGCTGCTCAAAGGCAGCAGCCATAAATATCTTGGCCTTGCTTAGCTTATAGCTTTCCTTTACAATTTTATCTTACTTACTGCAGCTAACAGAGAATAATAGGAAGCATGCCCAGTTCAATATTCCACAGTCTTCTTGTTGCTTTTCTATGCTAGCAGCCAAGCTTGGCTTGGCCTTGTGAGGCTCAGGCCCCTAAGTCAAACATAAATCTGCTATTGCAGCTGCTAATTTTGGCAACTGCTGCCACACTAGAGTAGCAGTTCGGCCAATCTTCTTAATCCAGCTATCTCATTAATATTTTCTACGTATGAATGCATTGTGCCAACTGCTACTGTTGTCACTACTATTAAGGACATCAGTCCTGTTTCCCCTATTCAACTCTCCTTCTTGTAACTTTATAATAACTTATGTTATGCAACTTTACTTAAGCTCAAGTTTTAGCATAATTGTTTTAGAATTTAGCAGTCTATTAATAAGAATGTTAAGCCTTCTAAATCATGATTTCCAAGTTACCTAAACTACCAGCAATTTGCTGCTTTTTATCACTATTGTCCGTGAGCAGCAATTTCCTCCCCTTCCTTGCTTATTGGTCCAGCCATTAACTCATCCTAGCTGGCCCTGCAGCACAATATAACACAGCAGCGTGCGCTGGCTGCTGCTATCTGCAGCAGCCCAGCCAGTCCTCCCCCTTTCACAGATCCTGTTTTAGCAATTTGAATAACCTTTGCTATATAGGTTTATTTGCAACCAATTTTAGATATATTACATATGGTATATGAAAATGTTTTTAGCATTTATAACACCTCCATTTCAGTCTTAATAGGCTGCCCACAACAGTGCTCGCATGCTAATTTTATTAATTCTTCTTTAAGTTAAGACTGAATTTTATTTCATTCTAAGAGGCTTAACTTGCTAATTAACAATACAAGTAATACATGAATCAATTCCAGCCTTGTTTGTGTCTAATACCTGACTGTTAACTTAAGCAGTCCACTTGGGACTTTCGTCGAGCATGTGGTGTGCATGGTTTCAGTTTACTAGTGCCTTAGCAATTTGCTTGTTTTAGAAAGCCAACTTTATCATCCTTATTACTCCTCAGCCCAACTTAACTCCTTGTGCCTAGGTTCAGTCCATACTATCTTAGCCATAGCATAGCAGTCAACAACAACTTAATATATCAACACCTATCATGTTAATAGTCAATTATGATAGCAATATAGCATGTCATTCAGTTAGATCCTACAGCAGCTTGCATAATAGCTCAAAAATCCATATAACAGTTCTTATAGCATTGTCATAGCACAGTAATGAATTTAAGACATAACAGTCTCTCATGCCCATTCCAAGCTTTTTAGGCAAGGTTTTGACATTAAATCACCAAAACAACCATGAGGTTTACAACCCAAAGGTTTCCACATCTGTTTATAGCTATATAATATATGTTGATGCTTTAAAGAGCCTACATACCAGGCTTTTAACTTTAGTTCAACACAGCCCTTCATAGGCTTCAATTTAATGCAAAAAGCATGATTC
The DNA here is from genome assembly GCA_020205505.1 of Panax japonicus. NCBI lineage: Eukaryota > Viridiplantae > Streptophyta > Magnoliopsida > Apiales > Araliaceae > Panax > Panax japonicus. Next base: position 67,326 of record JAINUV010000338.1, read on the forward strand.
AGAAAAATCTTAGTTACCAACACAACATGATTAAGTAACAGGTAAACCAAAATTGGTTATTTACATAATATCTAGTAGGTATTTCTTTCATCCGGATGGTCTATTTTAGTTACTTCTTAGACAGTCCAAGACCACACCTCTTTAGACCTTAACATATTGTGAAACTTTAAAGTGTCCACAAGAGTAGCTTTTAAAGTTCGAGGTAGTTATCCCCAGTTATAATGCAGTAAGTATTCTACAGACACTTCATAAATATCATAAGAAAAGCTTCTAATATCAGTCATAAGGAAGCTTACCAATTTAGTCTATTCTTACTTGCCTTGTCCAAGTGTTTATCTATCTTAGTTTGTCATTTATTTTGAGACATGTTAAGGTCAAGCCTAGAGTATACTTATAAGCAATTTGATACTAGTTTGGGTTCTAAATCATGGTTAATATTCAAAGTTACAAAATCAGGCCTTAGTTCGGCAATTCATCAAACATGTAGAGTGCAGTTCTTATATATGCATATATTACATACTCTCTTAGCATCATTATCTCCCAGCCGTATGGCTTAAACAACAACAAGCATTAGACTATACTAAACAGTCACAATCATAACAGTACACATATCCAAAGAAACAGCACAATTGCCCCTTATATCTATTCCAGGCCATTCGGCCAAAACAGAGCATAAGTGGTACGAAAATGGACTGGAAGAGGATAGGAAAGAGTACCTTATTAGCTTAGAGGTGACAATACTTTACTGCCCAATTTCTTTCTCTTGGCCGAAGCTCTCCCACTCTCTCTCTATATGACTGGATTGTTATAGCTTTTTGGCCTCTGTTAAGGGATGAAGCTAAACTAGTTAATAAGCTTGGCCCTTTTTATGGCTGAGCTTATACTGTTAACTGCATCACCCCCTAGTTGCCCCCTACACAGTCATCATTCCTAACCTAGCTTGTGCAGTCCCTTCATAGCCACCCTAGCAGCATACTCTACATACCTGCTAAGCCTTATCTAACGTGATCTTTGTCCGTTATATAAACAGACTTACCTGCTAACTATCTCAGTTATCTACCTTCCTATTTGGGCTGTTACATGAAGCTTAAGGAAGGCTGGCAAGGAGATTGGGCTGAGATGATTCTCTTTAATTTGTTGGGCTAACAAAATATAATTCACATATTTTAGATAAGTAATAGCCCTTTATAATAAAAGGCTTGTAAGCATATGCTTGGGTTGGTCCAATTTATGAACATGGTCTTTTATCTATTATTTTCTCTAACAACAATAGTTAGCACATATTATTGATATGACTATTCCATGAAATCTTAAATATTTCATGATGGTACACTATTTCTTTATCCTTCCTAAATCAAGATGCTTAGTAAACTATTAAATAAATAATAGTTTAGTCACAATAAAAAGTAAATAAAAAAAAAACTTTCATACGCAAAATTTTACATTATAATAATTGAATATTACATAGGATTTTCTGAGTCATTACAGAAGAGAGGAGCAAGAGGAACATTTAGACCTCGAGATAACATAGAAGCTAAACCAAACATGCGAGTCGAAGGACCATCTACAGGAGACCCAGGAAAAATGAAGCGAGACAAGCACATAGTTAAATAAGCAGCTAGGGGAAAAGGGCAAGGCTCCTCATGGAGAGCGAGGACAGACTTGTTATAGTCAGAACTATTTCCGTGACTGGGCCGATAATCCCTGAAGAAGTAGCGCACCCAAGATAACCAGGAATTCTTTTGTCGGTTAGAGGTCTCAAAGTTTGGAAGGAGCGTGTCACCCTGAAATCGCGAGATATTATTAGGAGCCCGCTTGAAAGCTTCTGTCAAATAAGTAACGCACTCAACATCTCTAGGAGACAAGCTAGATAGGCTACAGGAAGTCGAGGCAACAGCAGGAAGGCTACAAGATATAATCCAGAATGAGTTCATAATCTTAAAAAAAAAAAGAGAGAGAATGAACGAAATAGAAAAAAAAAGGATTACTGGTAAATGGCATATACGTCCTCTAGAGTCGGGGTGAACTCCCCCCAAGCAGTGACAAATGTACACATGGAAGAACACCAGCGCAAAATCAAGACGGTAAGAGCGTCATGGTTTTGTTGTATACGAAGATCCCTGCATAGCTGAATGCAACGTAGAATGTCGGCCCTCTTCAGTATATCCACATAATCAGAATTTGCGAGAACCTCGTCGGTCCAATGTTGCCACCCCTGAAGACGATTGGATGAGTCAGATACGAAACGAATGGGACTGTAGGGGTACTCCTATTTTTTTATACACATACGGGGAATGCGAGCAGAACAGGGAAAGCTTGTCTAAGCTTGCGCAAGCCGTAACATATAGAAATAAACCTGCTTTCTCAGGAGGAGGAAAGGTTGTACGGTCATAATTCTTTACTTGCTTCCAGAAAATGTCAGAAGACCCATAAAAGGGAGCCTTTCCCCAGTCGCTGATGAAATCCCTTAGTTGTTTTCGGGTCTGTGGAATGTTCATTGGAATTGGCCTGCAACAAGAAAACTTAACACGAGAATTCTGGAAATAAGGAAAGAAAGTGAATGATCATTTGATATTAAGTGCTTACCATAACAAAAGAGAAGGTATAAAACTTAAATAAAAAGACTAGATTCGGGAAAGAAAGATCACGGATCCATGAAAGAAGAAAAAGAGCACAAGCATTAGGAGTCATTCAAATAAAAATAGGGTAAAGGAGGAATGGGAAAATGTACAAGAGGAGGCCATTAGGTCAGTTTCCCCTAAGGGTTGGCCCGTAGGGTTTAGCCACCTAAGGAGCTCTCCCCTCTTACATTTAACTTCTCCTTACTCGTTGAATCAACTGATTGAAATAAATGCTACTTCTCCGGAATATCCGAGCCAAGATCCTTGTTAAGGTGAAATGGCTCGGAATGGATGCTCCCTTGCTATGGTATTACTTCTTTCTTTGAGAATATCCGAGCCAAGATCCCTATTAAGGAGAAATGGCTCGAAATAGATGCCTCCTCCTTGCGGTGTTGCTTTCCCTTTGAGACTATCCGAGCCAAGATCCTTGTTAAGGTGAAATGGCTCGGAATGGATGCTTCCTTACTGTGGCGTTACCTTTCCTTCGAGACTACCCGAGCCAAGATCCTTGTTAAAGGGAAATGGCCCAGAATAGGTGTTTCCTCGTTGCGGTGTTGTGGTTCGAAAAAGAAATACTACCGTTACCTGAAAAGAGAAATCGGTGAAGCAATCAGAAAGAATTCAAATATATATAAAAAAAACTATATGTAATGGTAAAATCAGCATGCTTGCTCCGATTCTGAAACTACGTTTATCTAGAAGGCACCGAAATTGTTATACAAAAAATGAAGTTCGAGCCACTTGAACCCTTGAGGAGCTTTGATCCGCGACTACTATATATTGATGTTGCCTTCGGGAATTTTGATCCGTGACTACAACCGAGATTAACACGTAATTTGGGGTCACCGATTAATGTTTCATGACTATTCTATGACCTATTAATATGGGACAAATAAAGGCTATGTGTACATCTTACTTTTTAACATGAGCCTTCACTAGCCATTATCAGAAGTAATGAATAGATATGCACATAGGAGCCCAATGTAGTCATTTACCATGAACTGAAGTGGGGAATTGGTTATTAGAACAATATATATATATACATATATATGGTTTCCATGGGTCCACATATACCTATTACAATTTACAAGTATAAACCTACCAACTAATTCCATACCTGAGCCTAAACAGCCTCCCTTATTACATATATAATCAGTGGATCATGACACATCCATTTTTTCCTTGCAAACGTATATGCTTCTCAAAACATTTCATATGAATCGAAATATTGAAAGCATAATGAACGCAATACCTATCCACCAAAAGCCTGTGGATTATTCGTTGTCTCTGAAAACGAATTCAAGTTTAGAGCGTGATATGGGAATTTGCTCAATCAAATTGTTCAGTTAACCTGAAATTCTGCCTGGATTTATAAAATTGAATTAAAATAGTTCAGATGTCTAATTCGATTGAAGGATGAAAGCTTGAAGCCGGAGGAGAAAGAAAGTAGAGAGAAAATTATACTCAGCGGTAAAAAGCTTGAGGCAATCGTTGGTGTCCTTGAAGGAAAGCAATTATACCGTTGCTTGCATTCCTGACTTGGCGAACTTTTGTTTCATTCATATGGAAAGTTTTTGCAATGACCAAAAAAAAAATAGCACGCCAGGACATGCTGCCAAATTTTAATGTACTTAGTAAAGTAGGTGGCAGACACATAAAAATATTTGATGGCCAAGAAGGTGTCAATGATAATTGCAAAAAAAAAAAAAAATCTTTTGACCAATTGTTGAACAGGTTATTCCAAATTACCGAAGTGGGACTGATGTATTGCTGCACAGCGGTTAATCAAGCAAAGCTTTTCAAATGATGGGTTCCTTATTACTGCAAATAAAAAGTGCATCAAGTAATGCGGCAACGAAACTCCCTACTAAGATTCAGAAGCAAGACTTGTGGCCATGGATTATGGATATCAAATCCTCACCTCTCAAAAATAAGATAAGTAAATGTTTTATTTATTTATTTTTATTTTTTCAAAAGATAATAAAATAAGATTTATTTTATTTTCAAAAAAAAAAGTGACAAATACATGATGGGATCTCGTTTTGCCTTAATTCACCATCTTTTTCATAGAAAATGTTGTAGGTATGTGGCAATTCCCCTTCATCATATCTGTGAGATTATATGACCCTTAAATTCATGCATTTTTATTTTATTCATGCACTTAAATTTTTTGCGTGAATCTTTTGCGTGAATGACAAAAAGAAAATTAATAAGGTTTGATTTGATTTGCCATATTAAAAAAGAAAAAAAATAAGAGATTTTATTTTATTTCATTCTCAAAAAAAAAGAAAAAAAAAAGAAGAGATTTTATTTTATTTCATTCTCAAAAAAAAAATCTTTTTTTTTCAAATTAAGAAAGATTTGATCTTATTCTGGAAATAAATTATCAAGATTTGATTTGATTTTATTTTATTTTATTTTATTTCCAAAATAAAATCAAATCTTAATTTTTATTTCCAAATAAATTATTATTATTAAAATAAATATCCTATTTTTTAATAATAGGAATATTTTATTTACTTTTCAAAAAAATTAAGATTTGAAGGATTTGATTTCGGCATATATATAAATAACTTATATAATCAATGCATCCTGCACCCAAATAAAGTGACGCCATCTAGCATTTTGGATGCAAAAAGTGAAGAATTTGGTTGGCTAATGAGGAAATAACGTGTATAGGTTCAATGGGTTGCCAAAGCTACACCTGTGTAATCATGTGGCCAAAGTCTCAAAGTTTTGTTGAGTTATAAAAAAAAAAAGTAAAGCCTGCACCCAATTGAGTAATCATGTGGCAACAGAACTTCATACTTCAATTTGGATGCAAGACATGGTGGAAAGACAAAAAAAGAAAAGAAATCGCCACTCCGCCACTCTTCAAAGAAAAAGAAAGATAAGTAAATGTTTTATTTATTTATTTAATAAAATCTTATTTTTTATTTTTTTTTTGAAAAAAAAATAAAAAAAAAATAGGGTTCGGCACCTGCCTATAGGGTTCGACCAGCATTAAAAAAAAGGTTAGATTCTTGGTTGGTTGATATAAACCCAATAGCCAAAAAGGAGTTTGTTTATTACCATTTTCTTGAATCTGAGAAAATTGAGGAAAGATGGACGCAACAGAATTTGGCTTGAATAGAACGGGACTATTTGGCTATTCATGCATATTATTATGATTTTATTTTATTTCATATGATTTAATGTTTTTGATTTGATTTAAAAAAAATCTCTCTCTTTTCAAATTAAGAAAGATTTGATTTGATTTTCAGAATAAAATCAAATTTTATAAAATTAAGATTTCATTTTATAAAATTAAGATTTTGATTTTATTTTGGAAATAAAAATCAAGATTTGATTTTATTTTGGAAATAAAATTAATGTTTTGATTTTATTTCCAAAATCTTTGAAAGGATTTGATTTTCAAAAATAAAATAAGATTTTATTTATTAATATATAATTTAATTTATCTTGATTTGTTTCCAGGAAACAAATATTGGGCAAGATACAGAAAAGTTTCAGAAGATTTTTTAATATGTCCAAGGAAGAGCCTCGCTAGGTCTTACCTTCCTAGGGGTTTAACTCTAAGGGTTTGGCTCCCTAGGAGTTCCCTCTTCTAGGATCATTGTATTCAAGACCTGTAGAGTGAAGTCCCGCAAAATCGTTCAAAAACTTGCAGTTTTCTTGCACGGTCGTCTATTTGGAAATGCGACTCTCGCGCAGGGGGGCAAATGTGGGCCCAAGTGTAAAATTAGGGTTCACATGACCTAATTGAATTAAATGCCTAATTAGGGTTCCACGCCCTCATTAAATGTGCAAATTAGGATTTGCATAACCTAATGAAATAAAGACGAAGAAGTCAGAAATAAATGGGCTAGACCTGGGAAAAGCCTCCACGGGTCCCGAGGCAGAAGACTCGTGGAGGCGGCTCGATTTGGGAATTGATTTAGGGATTGGATTGGTGGCTAGAAGGACAGGGCAATATGGGCATTACTCTAAGGACTAAAGGGTGTTTCTGGAATTTTCCTGAAGGCATGTGCCTTGCACATGACTACTTTCCAGAAAACCCTATAAATACCCCTTCCATTCCATTTGGAAAGCGACCTCTCTTCAGACACAGGACTTGGACTCTTGGAAGATCGAAGGACCTGAGCATTCTCTCTCAACACTCACGAAGACTCTTGGAATCCCAATAACCCTAACAAGGTTTCCGGATTCTAGGAGTGGAAGGACTCAAGAAGAAGGCTCTTGGAATCCCTGTTACCCTAACACGATTCCCGGATTCTAGGAGTTCTGCCACGCGTCGTTGGAGTAATCGCCCACCTGTTCTTCTCCCCTCTTCAATCAATCAATCAATTCCGTATTCTTCGTGGATTTCTCTCCTCCTCAGCCAACACGAAACCCTAACTTTAGCAAGGTACGATTTCCTTGCCCACATGCATGAACTACAAAAAACTTCTAAACATCAAATCATTCATCGTTTGATCGGTGGTGTTGTTTACAGAAGGAACATTGTCGTCCTGTTGCACGTTCTCCCGGTTGGTGATTAAAGGTGTCTCAACGGTCTCATTCACTCCATTGTTAACATTTTTAGCAGCCATACTCAAATACTGCCATAAAACAAGGGTTAATTAAAGAAATTGATGAAGTTGAATCTTGGACATATCATTTTGTTCAATTATTCTGATATTTCCGATACCTACATACTTGTTTTAGTGTCTCCAGACAAATGATCATGAGATCAATCATCCTCATCCAATGAGCAAGCAACGTATGTACTAATCTATCCGGATTCACTAATCCCTAATTTAGTAATCAAACGATTGGGAACTATTTTAGTTTTAAGCTTTCTAAGAATTTAGATCTCATTAGAATGATCATCATCATTATTCTAAAAGCATTGCTTAAAACTATGGGTTTATCATATATTATAAAGCAGCCTAATAATCTAATAAATCTGTGATCACATGATTCCTATAATTTCAACTATGTAATAAATGCTGTTAATTTTCAACGGTTCAAAATTTGTGGACATATACTCAACTCATATATGTATAAAATATCCAAAAATCACAACAATCCAACGGTTGAAAACATATAACTATCACTGACGAATAATCATAACATTTTTTGCGTATAATAATGACGCATTATATTTATAACTATATGGATTTGTTATGTTGATGTTGTTAATATGATAAGCCAACTTAGGTTAATGGACTTTATTTCATCTACTGCACTTTATGACTAATATGTACAAGGTAAAGTGTGTGTGTGTGTGTGTATATATATATATGTGATAAACAAAATTTATTTATTACATTAATAATTGTAAATAATTTCTTTTAAGATTTCTCAAATGAATTTTACCACACTAATAACATGTATCTATATTAAATTTCATTAGTAAAATATTCAATGCACGTACTGTAATAATTATTGTGACTAGGATAAATTCTTAAATTCATATTATTGTAAACTGATTTTTGATTATATATATATAACATAAACAACATTAACCCTTGTTTTATGACAGTAATTATTACATATTGGAAAGATTTTCTCGAATCTCTACTCCATTAACTTAGCTGACTCGAAGAGATACAAAATTCGAATGGAGCGAGGAATATAAAAAGAGCTTCCAAGAACTCAACATGCGGCAACGACGTTGGCTCGAGCTGTTGAAAGATTACGACCATACCATTCAATACCATCCTGAAAAAAAAAACGAACATGGTAGCTGACGCGTTGAGTAAAAGATCATATGCGTTTACGAGTGCGATATTGTTAACACAAAGACCCATTTCGTATGACTTACAGAAGATGGAGATAGAGTTAAAGATTCCAAGAACATAATCACATTCAACAGATGATATGTTCCACAATAATATTACGAATAATTTCAATATTACGTAACTAATACGAGACATACTTAGAGGTATTATCATACCGAATACCTCCAAGTACACTTGGTTGAGCACGCCGAAGCAGATAACTTGGTACCTCGTTCTACCAACTTCTTGTCAGAGCGTTCTGAACATGTTTCTGGGTTACCCAGAAACAGACAGTCATGGTCGGTCAACGACCTTTGACCATTAATAACTTGTAATATATACATGATCTAAGCATAACATAGTCATTAATATTCACAACAAATATTGTTGTAACAATTACTGGTAAATTACGTGTTGCCAAAAGGTATCATAGTATCATAACTCCTAACAATATTAAAACATCAACATAACACTGACACTAAGCATAGCCTCATTAATATACTGAATATATGATACTCAAAAATTAATATCAACGTCTTCGAATTATTAATATTTTATTGATTATATTTTATCCTGGTAGTATTTAAGTTATAACAAAGTTAAACTAATTCAGTCTGGTTGATAACTAAGTTTTAATGATAACGACAAAAAAGTATTCCAACTAGTATAGCGGGGATATTCTTGAAGAAAACTTTCACTGTTTTCTATGCTCAAAGCTTTCTAAAACTCGAAAGAAATACGCTCAAGATTATAGAAGAAGAATTCTCTGATTCTGGTGTGATATTCAATTCTAACTAAGCATCCTATTTATAGGATAAATACATTATGTATTGCATTTTTGTAAATCTTGCCAGAAGTACCAATAGTCGATTATCCGATAATTGGACAAGAGAAGAATGTAAGTATGCTGCACATACTTACTTAATTAATCTATAATTATATCAGATAATATTTACGAGTTGTTCTCCTGAGAGTTATGGCACTTATTAATAATATTATTTGTGTAGATATTATCTGATCACAATAATTATACATGTTAAAAATTACGCAAATCCTAGATAGATTTGTAATATATGATTGCCAACTAATACCACCGGATAATATTAGATACATTACATTTATCATCAACTGAATTTTATTATGATTATTAATACGTAATATAATTTTATAAAATAAGCAAGTGGTTATAAAATATTTATTTTTATCAGGGAATATTCGTTTGGTCGTGGAATATTCTTGTTGTCGGGGAATATTCGTACAACAGCGCAGCCATTTGTGGGCCCCATAATAGAATAACTATTGGATGAAGAAAACGACAAGTTTGAGTTTTTATAAATAATAGTGTAATTGTTACCATTAACACTGTTAGAATACCCGGTGGTTAAAATACAGTAATACTCATGGTTGCACAGTAGCATACGACATTACACAATATTTTTGAATTATTGATTCTTACGTAAAAAGGCATTACTCAATAATTGTTACAGTAATTACATTCAGCAATTATTGTATTAATACTGAGCATTGATCGTTAATTAGGAAATAGACGAACGATATGTTCAATGAGGTCAAAATATTAATAAGCAAATCAGAAGGAGACTCTGCTAGCTATCCCAAAATCATGACTTACGAATACAACAAATAATATCCATTACGAGTACATGTGTAATTTCACAAGCGCGAAGAGTGTTTTGCCAGTATCAAAAATGGTTTTAAAAATTATTTTAAATTATGAAAAATACTTTCTGATTATTTGGAATATTTTTCATTAATAATTATAAATATTTGAATATTAATGCTATTTAATTTATTTAATTAGTGTATTAAATAAATTAGAGATCACAGTAATACTGAAAATAATATTAATGTGTCACAGATAAGCCTAAACCCAACATTGACCAAACTACTACTTGCAATTCTATCATATAATTTGTATCATAAACTGTGATTAAAATTGAACCTTATACCGATATAATTATCATTAGGGAAGTTAGGTATTATGAGTTTAAAATGAAAATAAACTATATGTGAAAACTATAGTTTATTTTCATTTAAACTAATATATTACCCTCATTTCTTAACTGATTCAAAAAGAATTTATCATATTATAAAACTATAATATGATAAATTCTTACAAATTTTCGTTCAATTGGTTATATATCTTCATTTATTCTGTTGTAATAATGACTTATCATATTACAACAAGATTTATTATATCACTAATATAATAAGCCATTAAAATATGACCATTGGAGTATCCAATGATTGTATCCTTGGCCCGTATGTTTATAAACTAGGTATTGGATTAGTTCTTTTTATTATCCTATCAGATCATATGATGTTATCTTTTTATGTAACGACGTGATGACAATTGAATCTGTTACAGTAATTACATTATTGTCAACTTATTTAATGGTCATATTAAAATTTTATACTAAGGTGGGTTACAATATAATTAATAATGGGGAATGTAGGCATACTATTTTTGTTCTAACTCAAACATAACATAGTACTATTTAGGGGTTGTTTGATAAAAATTGAATGAATCTGAATCTGAATTTGAATGAGCTGAATCTGAATCTAAATGAAAAAAGCTGTTTGATAATTGATATGTCTGGAATATCTGAATAACAGTATTTTACTATTTTATCCCTCTAAATATATGCTGAACAAGTATATAATTTTGTCTGAGCGTATTTAAAAAAATTAAATACAACATTCATTGCACAACAAATTAAAATAAATAATTCAAATAAATTATCAAACAAAGTATTGAATAATTCAAACAATTTTAACAAGTTTCATAGAAAATAAGAAATGTAACGAGTTAAACAAACATGTCAGCATAATAATAAAATTACATTAATTTCAATGAGTCATTTTATAGTTCACGAGCAATTTGGTCACGTAGATTGTTCATATATTGTACGCCTTGAGGGCCCCATTGCACTGCATCTTGCTCTCCTTCGTGATTTTCTTCATATTGTTCATCATCTCCATCAATTGTGGTAGCTTGATCATACTGAGAAAATAACTCATCCTCAATATTCTCTTTTCTTGTAAAATTGTGAACAGCAAAGCAAGCAATAACTACATCTCTTTGCACTGAAAAAGGATAAGGCGCCATCTGTTTCAATATTGGAAATCTTGCTTTTAATACACCATAGGCACGCTCAATAATATTTCTGAGTTGGGCATGAGCATGGTTAAACTTTTGTTTTCTATTTAAGGCACGTCGACGTCGAAAATCTGCTAACCAGTACCTTGTGTTGCGATATGGAGATAAAAAGCCTCGAGTGTTTGTATATGCAACATCACAAAGATAATATTTATCTACAATTATAAAAACAAAATTTAACCCAAGTTATTAAAATAAATAATCAAATATGATAATCAAATAAAAAATTGTAATACATACTTTGAGGGGGAAATGGAAAGCCGGAACTAGGATCGAAGACAACTTCTGTTAATACTCTTGAATCATGTACTATTCCTTCCCATCCAACCCAAACAAATGTGAATATCATATTGAAGTCACAAATTCCTAATACATTTTGATAGCATTCACCCCTTCCTCGTCCTCTATAGCGAGCTTGTTGATTGACAGGAATAACCGCATGTACAAGTGTGCCATCTAGTGCACCAATCGCTCCCTACATTGAACGATTATATTTATGTTATCCACATATTCGCAAATATATATTTGTGCCAATTATATTTATCAAATTTAAAATTACATACCGGAAATTTTTTCCTTAAGTCTTTATGGGTCCCCGGAACATTTGGATTTGGATCAAAAGATGTGGGCACTATGATTTCCTTCGCAAATTCTATCATTCCATTCAGCACCTCGTGAAAAAATTTATGAACTGTTTGTGTAGAGTGTTGAAATATTCGTTTCACTACTCTAAATCGTTCGTTATGACCTATTATAGTCAAGAACATAGCAATCTTTTCCTCAATAGTTTCGTACTTGCTATCTTGTACCCATTGTTTTTGCCTAAAATAATTGCATAAATGCACATATGCAACACGTGAAAGTCGCATCAATTCTTGACATTGTGTACTTGATCCATGTAATAACTCCACTGTATAAGCATGTCCACTCAAGATTGAAGTGTTATCTCTAATTCTTGATATGTTTGTTGAATGAATTCGTTTCAAGTAACAATACATAATGATTAAGCATAAAAGTTGATCTTCAATAGTAATGCTTGACCTATTAAGAAATATTAAGAAAAATATGTTTGTGATATAATGAAACTCACATAATGACCATATGTCAAGTTCAACAAATCATGATCCATCAAAACAATAAGCACATATAATATGTTACTAAAAAAAAATATACCAAAAGTAAACAAGTTCATACAAAAGTAATGGTCATCAATCTGTTTGTTCTCACATAAATATTTATTTTTCTGCCAAATAGATATTCATTAGATTGTCTTCATGTTCCAATAGATATTCAATCTAAGAAAAATCAATTACCCATAAAGATATATCACCTAACAATATGATTGGAAAAGCCACTTGATGCCAATGATCACATATAACTAATTTTCCGTCCTGTTAACTGAGACCTAAAGAACATAATTTTCTCTATTGATTTTTTTTGTTGATTGAATTAACAGATCTCAATCTAAACAAATAATGTGCAAAGCTTTATCTTAAATAAAATTAATAATGTCCAAAGAATTCACAAATGTGTTCTTTTATGATTCAATAACACCGGAAACAAATAACCTGATGGACATGATTATCCAAAAATTCCTCTCTCTACCATAACTAAATTATGTAAATGAACAAACAGACAATAAATTTAATCTAATCTTCTTAAGATTACTCCTCCAGAGGAAGAATTGAGAGAACACAATTCAAAATACTGAGTTATATATTCTAACAATTCGTGCCAAGCAAAACAAAGTAATCTTATAGTTTTCACCAGAAAAGCTCGAATTCAATAATAAACTAATCAAGAACTTACGAACCGACTGAAATCAATACACTGTACAACATACCTGCTTGGCAGCTTCTAGATCAGAAATTCAAGAGAGAAACTATAAGGTCGTACAAAAATTGAGGCGTAAGGAGGAGAAATATGATCAGAAACAAGAAAACCTAAACATAAGAGAGCAGCGATGGAGATGCGGAAGAGAGCAGCAGAGATGGAAGGCTATTTGGGTAAAAAATGTTTATTCAGCCCATTCAGCCAGATTTTTTTAACAGATTCGCTCAGATGAATATTCAGCCCAAATCAGATTTTAAAAGTTATAAACAAACGGGCTGAATGGCTTCGTTCAGATTCAGAGCCATTCAGCCTTATTCAGACCATATCAAACAGGCCCTTACTCAAGATACTATAATGTAAACGCACCTTATCTCTAATCATAAGTTGATTTCATCAGAGTTTATACGATCATGATAATTAGTTCGAGGGAATGATATGTGATTTGGGTGCTACTTGCTCGTTTATATCTGATGAATTTGCTAAGAGGTTAGGATTGCCGAGCGAAGAATTGAATTTCCCTTTAAATATAGAAATTGCGAATAGGGAGGTGATTCCTGTTAGGTTCCTATACAAGAATTATAGGGTGAATATTAAGGGGAATTTCATGATAGTAGATTTAATCCCGATAAAAATCCACACAATATAACAAGTTCAAATGAAGACTTTTGCTCTGTTCTATTCGTCATAGGGACGCGCGGCCACTGATTATACGTTCATATGATCTTATACTTTGTAACATTGAAGAGTTGGTCATTTATACACATAACGACTAATCCACTTCTTATAAACGGTACCATCTCAATTAATATATAGGGTATATTAATAAAATTGTGGGGGCGTCCGGTACCTTAACGACCGGTACGTCCGGTGCCCCCCTTTTTTTTCACAATTATGAGAAAAAAAAATAGAAAAAAATAGAGCAAGTTTGAACAAAAAACTGTAAAAGGAAGTACGTTTTTTATTGAAAAAACACTGTAAACTGTTTACAGTGTTTTTTCAATAAAAAACGTACTTCCTTTTACAGTTTTTTGTTCAAACTTGCTCTATTATTATTATTATTATTTTCTCATAATTGTGGGAAAAAAAATTAACACTGTGTACCGGACGTTAGTCCGGTACATTTGCACCGGACGCCCCCCAACCCATATTAATATAGGCAGTTATTTAATGTTATTAATGCATAGAATTAATTCTTGATTATTCAATAGAATATCGAATTATAATAGTACATTATGATTGTGAATACGTGAATAGTAAATTATTGAGTATGCAAGTATTAAATGATTTTTATTTTTATCAGAATTATATTGAGAATTCCACAAGTGGCAAACTTATCCCAATTTCCTTTGAAATCTAGAACACATAGTCTTAATAGATCTTCAAGGGTTTAATTCTTTTACATTCAATTAACAATGCAAAAATTTATTGGTCAAATTATCTATCATAATAAATAATAACAATTCGTTTATAGTGAATATCAAAAAGGTTACAATATGTATGCAAAGGGTTAATATAAGATAAATATTAACACACATTATATGATGAAACAAGACACTACGATCAGGTCTATTTATTAGAGAGTAAGTCACAATACGTCCAACAATTATATGAGGATGATAACATTTGTATGAGTTATTTTTAAATTAACATGATCCTCATACTATAATAAGAATTATATGGCGAAAACAAATATCATTTACCTGAAGTAATCTCAGATGCATTGGAATATTCGTTTAACTAATTTTTAAACTTAGTACATGTTAATTTTTACTACTAAGACATTTTTAGGGTATTAATAAATGATTAAAATTATTATTTCTTTAAAAACTCATAACCATACACTAACCTTATAATATTGGTTACAATAAAATGGAAGTCCAACTGAAGATTCTCACTTGTACACATTAATTGTCTTTTGAATTATAACAGTCATAGTTAACCTAAAGTTATGCATTCATTTCTCGATGACCATGCTGTCATATGATGTTAATATTAAAATAAAGTATTATAAATATGGGGACCTTATTTATAAATAAATAAATAACACTCAAATTACTAATATGGCATAAATCATTATTCATATTCCTAAACTTTAGAAGTAAGTTATAAAACTTGAGAAATATATAACCTCGTATATGACAATCTATTATTCTGATATTATCACCATTTTTACTTTAACAAAAATATTATTTTTATTTTATCATAAATCATTCATTACTGGTGTGTTTACATTCTCATACCTCATGAGCTTACTAACACTTCTAAAATATGATTCTGAACTTTCCAAATAATTTTCATATTTTTCAGATTATCAAACAACTTTCTATAATTATTTCTATTTATAAAAACTATCGTTTAATAGCTTCAAAATAGAAATACTAACTTCACATACTATTATATCGTAAAAACAATATCTAGCCTATTATTACGATATAATAGTATGTGAAGTTAGTATTTCTATTTTGAAGAAAACTGATTATAATTATTTATTATCAATAATACAATTTATACGTAGACGATGAGGATGATATTTTCCATTATCAAAGCCACATAAATGATATTAGTCACAAGTATTGCTTTTATCATCCGATAATATTCATATTAAGTTAATAGATAAAATAATATATTAGTATTATGATGAAGTTTGACTTTTAATTAACTCATCGAAGTTAAAACCAATACTCAATTATAATTTGATCCGGGACTAAATTGTTACTAGTCAATGGCTAATACAACATAATAATATAAATTATTATGTTATTATCAATACTCATCAATTTAATCACACTAGTATTTATGACTTCATTGATATTATTTCATTTGTTCTCATTCCTTTAATTAATATGATATAATTAACCATTATTACTTTCTATTATAAAGATAATTTATCGCAAGTATTACAATTTAATAACAACATGCTTAAAACATATAATTTTGAACAAATGACATTTTTAGGATGTACTCATTTAATCCACATACGTATTAATATAAAACAAGGCAAATTATAATCTGCCTTGTTCTATCTGCCTTGTTCAAACATTATAATTTTGGCTATGAGTGCCTATTATTAAATGAGTATTTCTTATATCATTGTCATCATCCTCATGTTTATATTATGTTAAAAGTCATCTGTGGCCTGTAGTGCATAGATGGACTTGGTATGATTATGACCAGAGATTATTCGGTGTAATCATGACCGTAATGTTACAAATGATGTGGTAAAAGTTATCATTGGCCGTCTATGACTTGTTCATTAAATATCAAATCATATTACTGATAGAACTCATTCCACATCATCCCTGGTCATAATTAATGAATCAACAAAATTTATGAAACATATAATATTATTCATTATTATAATATGTTCTCATTTAGAATTATTGTTACTCAACTATTCACTTTTTTCCTATTCATTAGTCTTTAAATCAACATAATTACTATAACACATAATTCTGGTGTTAATAAATATTTTACAGTTATTAAGATTCTCCAAATAATTTTGTAATGATGATCGTCATTCTGGGAATGTATTGGTTATTCAAATACAAACCTCAAATAAATCTCAAAATATCTCCAATGAAATTGAACATTAATTGTCACATACTCTAATTTAAATAGAAGGAACGCCACACTTACATAATCTCTACTAATAAGAAATAAATGCCAAATGTGTCAAAGATACTTATCCATCAATAACATATTGGTAAATGGTGGAATTTGCTTATATATTTTGATTCACTTCCTTTTTATGAATAACTTATTAACTGAAGCAAACTAAGTACATGATTTTTGATTTTGAATAGTGATTATTAACAGAGTGATAATATTTTACCTACAATTATAAATGAACCCGACTTGAATATTATCGTTTTAAAATTTATACTATTATAATATAGAAACTCGAATAAATGTACAATTATACCATTAGTAATTATACTCACTCAAATTACTTGAACTCTTCGGTATTTATCATATTATAATTACTATTAATATTTAATAAATAATTATTAAATACCGTACTTATAGGTATGTTAATAATAGTGAATATTTACAAATTTAATGAATAATTTGAAAGTAATTAGAAAACAAAACCATACTATTATAATTAAATAGGTATAATTATCTTTATCCTTATTGAAATATATGTATATATTTCAAATAATCTCGTGAAATGGTTATCTCTCAACATGATGATATTCGTTAAACTGAATGGTTATTAACTGATAGTTATCTTAGTAAATAATCTACAATTAATATTGATCTTGAGCTCATGATTATAATGATACCAATTGTCATTATATTGTAATTAGGTTTGATATGTACTATGAGGTAAGAAGATATGTAATATATGTCGATTAGTATAATTATTAAAATGAATAAGTTTTATTCATTGTAAAACTTATAGTATTAAGTTTTTTATTAAATTAATAAAAAACTTTTAATTGTAATTAATAATTTAATTAAGTCTAAACAATTCATACGTGAGTTAATAATATTATCCGTAAAATAAGTTCTGTTTTATAACAGTGATTATAAAACAAACACACAAAAAAAATAAAACATACCAAAAATACTTGAGTTGAAGATAAAGATTGATTTCAAAGTATAATCAATCTTTATCTTCAACTCAAGTATTTAATAAAATTGAAGTGTAAGATCCTCCTTAGTACCTGCATAATTGCATATATGTCTATTTTAATTACATATGGCTGATATAAACATAATAGGTAATAACACATATTAATACATCATTAGTATGATATATTTAACAGTAATATTTATAAAATTATTTCCTAAGGTGAATAATTTTTGATAATATTATTAATTAATTACCTCAATTAGTAAAGTCATATAGCTATATTTTCGGATTAAATAATTTCAACATAGAAATTTTCATTACCAAAATATATAAGAAGTGTGTATAGTGCTATATAGTTTATAGCAAATACGTTTGCTATAAACTATATAGCACTATACACACTTTCTTAACCTGAATTTTTATTACGGTCTAGTAGTTCATAAATGACTAACTATTATACGGGGTCAGGTAACTCGGATTTGGGGGTGTCACAGTATGCATTGTCGTATTTCACACGATATTTGTATTATTGAAGTTGTAGTTTGCTTTATGTACCATATATTTGGCGACTCAGAATGGGTGTTGTATACCTGTTTTGGAGGCGTCACAGTTGGTATCAAAGCTTAGGGATATGGTCAAGTATTAAAAAATGTATGAATGGGTTTAATCCATTATATTAATACAACATATGGGAGTTTATGCCACATCACGAAAAATAACGCCCAACACATAATATCACATCAATGCTAAAGGCTGCCGCCCCTCAAAGTATAAGAATAATAGGCTAGATTACCATGTTTCGGCTATGGAAATGATATATATATATATATATATATATATATATATATATATATATATATATATATATATATATAAATATCAACTTACAGTATAGTCTATCATAATAATGGCAAATGAACTATATAGTTTATAAATGGGTTAAACAAATTACTATATTTACTATATTAGTACATTATAATTTCTACCATAATATAACAATCATATCAATGTAATGTTAGTATTATGCACCAATTCTCAAAATTCACTTATATTAATCCTTTATGAGATAATGTACTACTGTATAGTAATATTGAAAACACTACTTAATTTAGAATATTTAAATTGATAAAGTCATTTATAAAACAATCATACTGTGACAAGTATTAGATATGTATAAATACTCGTAATACTCGTAAGTTGATATTTAGAGTTGCTATTCAGTGCATGTTTCCTTCGGTTATGGAAATGATATATATATATAAATATCAACTTATAGTATAGTCTATCATAACAATGGCAAATGAACTATATAGTTTATAAATGTGTTAAACAAATTACTATATTTACTATATTAGTACATTATAATTTCTACCATAATATAACAATCATATCAATGTAATGTTAGTATTATGCACCAATTCTCAAAATATAAGTACAAAGGAATTTGTATATATGTACCTTGCTAAGCTTATAAATACAAATACGACATTGTAGTTATAATAAGTTTTAGATAACATCATAATACACATAATTTTGTGAATAATACTTATTCACAAAATAAGTATCCTATATTGGGAAATTATAGGATAACCCTAATGATTAATTAGAAATTCTAATAATTAGAAACCCTAATTTATAAATTAGAAACCCTAATTGGTAATTAGGTAAATTTTAATTTTAATTAGGAAATTATATTAATCCTAATTATTGAGCTTGAATTTGATTAGTAAATTTAAGCGCCATCCATTTTCGGGGCTAATAAGGATATTAGCCCCGAAAATGACTTTTAAAGTTTGCTGCAAAACCTTGGGCGTGAGCCCGGGCGGAGCGGCCGTCGGTGCGGATCTTGGTGGTAGTAGTATTCTCATACTACTATTTGAGATTATAACACTATTCATCATGATGGTGAAAGGTTTTAATATTATAGAATTTTTAAGATTTAACTATCAAATCTTAAAACTGAACGGTATTTAAAATAGTATACATCAATTAAAGACTAATTATTTAATACCCTGTTTTAGTGATGGCTATACTATGTGTTACTATTAAGTCCATTAACCTAAGTTGGCTTATTCCATTTTTAGTCTTCTAAGAATTTTAATTATAAAAATGTTATATATGATAATAAAAATAATATGATCAAAACATGGATTTAATTTCAAGAGTAAGATTCATAAATCAATGATTTCATAACACCTTAATCCAAATGTTATAAATCACTTAATAATCTCATAATCTAATATTATTAATATTACCACAATATCTTAATCATTTATTAAATTTATAAACAATTTATTTTAATTGTTTATACTTATATACATGTTTACAATTCCAGAGTATATATGTATATGATAATTAATATACACATTACGATGTAGGTTGAATTATCCATTACGTTTTGAGGTGGTGCAAGTATTATCAAACTTGCACCACCTCCCCTAATAGTAAATAATGTGAATTAATAGTTTATTCATGTGACTTAATAGTATAATAATGTGAAAAAAGAGTTTAAATCATGAAATGATAATATATGTAAAAATACTTTTCCTAGTGAGGCTATGGGTGATCAAGGAACCGATATTTGTGGTTTATGTTAATTCCTTGATACAAATAGGATTAATTATAGTTACGAGTAATATATAATTTCAAACATTATATGGTCATTAGGGTTCAACTTTGTCACATAAAACAAAACCTTTAATCTATACCTTAAAGGTGAACATTCTAAGGCCTGATATACATGTGAAGTATATCAGGCCTTAGAATATATCATACTTTAATATCCTCATTATTTATTGCTATTCAGTGCATGTTTCTTTCGGCTATGAAAATGATATATATATATATATATATATATATATATATATATATATATATATATATATCAACTTACAGTATAGTCTATCATAACAATGGCAAATGAACTATATAGTTTATAAATGGGTTAAACAAATTACTATATTTACTATATTAGTACATTATAATTTCTACCATAATATAACAATCATATCAATGTAATGTTAGTATTATGCACCAATTTGATATCTTGGTTATACTCTTAACACTATTATAAATAGTGTAATTTTATGAAATTACCTTAATGATAATTAGTTTAATTATCATATCAATGTAAAATATTATCATTACATACTATGGTTTATTGGACCAAGTTCTCCAATAAACATATCTGAACTGCATAATTAAGGATTAAATAAAATAAAGTGTAAAGCAGAATACAAAGATATATATACTGACAAAATACATCTTGTAAAATATAATTAAACTATTGTCATAAATAATTATATTGTCACATCGTTATTTCAAACTAATTTAGAATATTATCATCATAATATTTATTTTGATAACGGATTATATCCGTTATCAAAATAATTATAAGCTAAAAGTATTAGTTTTAAGGGGTGATTAACATAATGAATAGTGTTAACGGCTCATGTATAGTCATAATATAATTGAGTATTGGTTAAACCTATAACCTAATATGTGCCGATCCCCCTAAGTACGTGGAGTCTCATACATAAATATATTCACATGATTCACTAGTGGGCATGCCAGTGTGATATTTAATACAAATGTTATCATTGGTTCATACATATTGTAACATTAATTATATAGCTAATAACACAAATGACTCTCGGCAACGGATATCTCGGCTCTCGCATCGATGAAGAACGTAGCGAAATGAGATACTTGGTGTGAATAGACATTCAAGAGAGAGTTATAAAATGAGAGGAGGTGAACCGAAAAACCTAGTATGAGGATTTCAATACATGAAATATTACCCACGGTTAAGGAAGGATCATGTAACCAATGATACATCCACTGTTTTTTTAAACTCAGCTTTGTGTAGTTCATATTGATTAGGTTATGAATGTCATGTTTCATCATCCTCATGCTTATATTGTGATGAAAATAATCTTTAGCTTACGTGCATAGATGGACTGTTGATTGGTATGATTATGACCAAAGATCATTCGGTATAATTGTGACAACCCAAGAATTTAGAAAAATTTTAAAATCATAATCGATTGATTTAAGGTTCAATATTAGAACCTAGACAAAAAATAAGTGTATGCGTTTGATATTTTTGAGAAGGAATTTTGGGGTTTTCAAAATTATGTGATAGATTTTGGTGAATTATTCAGGATATTCATTAAACTAATGTTATTAGTTTAATATGTATAGCATTATTGTATCATATTGACATAAGTAAATACTCCTTCAAGTATTTACGAATTATAATCTAAGTACTTAACACGGATATGTGTTAAGTACTGAAATGTATAGAATACGATAAATTAATAACATGTAAAAAAATGAGATGGCTTGTAGATAATATTAAACATAATTTAACATATTAGTTTTATTAAAGTGATTATGTAAATTGTGTATTTAACAAAATTATGGTAATGTCTAGTGTAAATTTTAATTTACAATCTCTGATTATTTAGAGTTGTTATTCAGTGCATGTTTCCTTCGATTTTTCATCCGACATTCCGGTCAGAAGTACTGCTCTTTTGATGTAAGGGATTTTAAGGATTATTATGTTTATCATGTTTCATAATTTTTCCGACCTTCAAAAATTCTGAAAAAATTTGAAATGATAATTTGATGAGTTTCCTTGATTGTGTCCAAAAATGGCGATTTTTGATGTATAAATTAGGAGTTATGAATTTTATGAGAAAAAACTATTTTAAAAGTAAACCCTTATAACTCCTTGTGGTTAACTACAAAATTGGTGAAAATTTTATTGGGAGTACATCTATATAACATCAGTATATTCTGTAAATTTCAGAAATTTTGGACAAAAGTACAATTTATGATAAATGTCTAAATATTCGGCAGTTTTGAATATGTGAAAAATAGTAAATGAATTTTAAAAATTATGAGAAATATATATGTTCAATAAGATATCTTATTTGATGATCAAATTAATCAGCTACTATATATTATAATCTCAAATTATTATCAAGGACATTAACCATAATACGAGTAATAGAATAAATTTGTACATACAATAATAACTTATATCTATTTTCAGATACGTCATCAGTATTTATATCTGATGACATAATATATTTAAAAATGTCATTTGCGATAATATGTAATTAAGATACTAAACTATAGTATAAATATATAAATATCAATTAAGATACTAAACATGTATATATATGAATAAATATATTAATAAAATTACCATTAATACTATTTATGAGTATACCATAGGGCCATAATTGGTGCAACAAACTGCAGATATGATCAAAATAATACGAGCGAGGCTAGTGACGGCTCAGGATTGACAAATATATTTAGATCATGATATGTTCTATTTCTAAATGATTTATTTGACATCAGACGTGGAAAATTTATATAACCCTTTGCCATAAGTCATGAATAATAAAATCTTAAGTAGTTTATAATTGCTAGGTAATAATGTTTATATACTCACATGTTGTATCATAAATTTACACTTGTATATATTTATGTATGTTAAAACGAAGAAAACAAACTTTGAATGGGCAGATTCGGTGTTATAACAAACCCGTAACGCCAATTTTTCTGTTTCATGTTCAATATTTTCAAAATCACCAAGAACACTGAAATTACATGAATTGATTCAAGTAATTGTATGTTTTAACTTGTTAAAATCATGTTAGAAAGGTTGGGTAATGATCATATATGAATTATAGTATTTGGGTTTGCTTAAATTAATGTATAGACAAGAAAATTGGAAGTTATGGTCATGTTCTCTGTGTTCTTCACGAGAACATATCGGTGAAATTGTGAGAGAATTTTTTTAGCCTAATATGGCCTTGTTATGTTCGTGAACTGCAGAAACTGAGTCTGGGTAACCCCGCCCCGGCAGACGTTACCAAACTAAAGGGTTATAATGTGTTTTCAAATATATCCAGAACATATAAATATTTGACCAAGTTAGGAGAAATGACCAAGTATTAGAAGTAATGGCCAAGCATAGGATAAGATAAAGTATTATCCGGAAAGCTTTAAGAGCATAATTCTTAAATAGCATAATGCCTTAAATAGCATAATATTATCAAAACGACGTAGTTTTGTAAATACGCGGTGGCATTTTTGTAAATATCATGCCACCGCGTATTTACAAAAATGCAACCGCGTCCCTCCAAAACTACGTCGTTTTGATAAAATTATGCTATTTAAGGTATTATGCTATTTAAGAATTATGCTCTTGAAGCTTCCCGTATATCTTTAATTACTCTTAAGATAATACTTTATTTTAATATTATCACAGTATTAGATCACAAATTGTAAACTGAATCAGATTGATAATACACACTATTAATAATGGCATTCTGCATTTCCTTCCATATAAAGCTTCATAAGGTGGCAAACCGATGCTCGCGTGATAACTGTTATTGTAACGCCCCCAAAATCGAGACTATTTTCCTTCCCAATCTTGTGCGTTAATATTATCTTGTTCTAGCTTTTAAACATTATTTAATGTTAAAATAGCTAGAGATACGGAATAATTTTTTTTTCTTTTGCTAGTCATTCATTCATTCCCTGAATCGCAACCTTTACAATTCTTCTTTATACTAGAATCATATTATATGATTTATTTAGTCTGAGTAGATATGAGTATAAATATACAATTCATTCTTTCAAGCATATTCCCTTTTTAGAACAAATAATCTTCATCTATCGAATAATTCAACAATTTACACATCTGTGATTTACACATGAAAATACCATCAAATGATTCAACACAATCTCAACTAAATCATTAGCCTTCTTTTCATGCGCTCTTAATCACGATAAATCGCATCCTAGCTTTAACCTGCAAATTAAGCAAGATTGAGCACGACGGCCCAACAAGTCTAACAGTCTATCATGCATCACGTAGCACATAAGTTTCACATTCAGTTCATGCATTTATATTCTTGGTGTTCAAGCATATTACAAGTACATTATCATATTTATGTCCTGTTGGTAGCAAGATACATACCATAGCATGCTACACATGTCATGTACTTGCCATTCATTGCACATATATATTGAGTTCCCCGACTCAATTCAATAATTAGTCATAATTTGACATTCATTATTCACAAAGCAAATAATGCAGTTCATAAGTATCATCATGCTAACAGATATCTATAGCAATTATAAGTCCACATAAATAAACTGAGAAACTTGCCTTGATTGGAGATTACCACAGAAGTTAACCTAGAGTTTCTCCACAATTCCTACAGAATTATATTTACATGCACACACATATTAGATAATTGAATATGTTACAAAACATGCATGTATATTCATGAATAATAATTATTAGTTTTATACAAACTAATATTATTTATTCTTACTTAAAACGAATATTAGTTTATTTAGAAACTTATATCGTTTTAACCTTTTTACACCAAATAAAGGTCCCTCGCATTTTAGTATGTAAATATTTTACACTTTGAAGCTTCAATCATTTATATTCCACTTTAGGAATATCTTATGCCTTTACTCATTAATTCGGGACTTAAACAGCTAATAAATAGCTTTTATAGTAAAATTTAATTTACTATATTATTCCTTTAATATAAATAATTTTTATATTATTATTTTGCATGTTCATGAGTTAACTCGAATCATTATTTCATATATAAATATTTTATTCTGCTAACACATTCGCTTACTCTTCGTTTTGCAAATATTTATATTTTCACTATATATGAACGTATTAGCCACACAACCATGTCATATAACTTGTACATTTATATTTTAATTATTCACATTGACCATCTTTTTTCAAAAATATTTATTCTTTTACTCACGGTAATCATTCCTCGCTTTAATAGATTTCGACATGATTTTACTTCATGAATATCTCACAATTTATAATCCACTCGTAGCTTAATATATGGGTATTCCATATCTCTTATACCTCACTTAAGTATACAAGGTATATTCATAGCTCATTTCATGCACCAAATATAATTATCACTTGTACAGATAAACTATAGTTTCCGTAATAATTTATAGTTTCATTTTCATGAATTTATGGGTTAAATACTATCGCGTTACCATACAATGCCAAAACAGCCCCTTTGTCAAGTAATGTTGGTAGCCAAGCCTTTTTTTTTTGGTACAACAATAATTTAAAGCATAAAGTCATCACAAATCCAACCCAACCATTGCATGCTTCTGCCGATGATATCTGCTGCTACCACTGGGCAACAACTCCTTTTCTTGCCCCATTCGTTGACAAATCTTTACTTCTCACATTCTTGATTTTCTTACGTTGAATCTTGGGTATTATGTAGGTGATACACTCACCTATTATAAAAATTTATTAACTGGGCAATCCTAGCAATCTAAATGTGCTGATTGAGAGCCCAAGGGATCTCTCAGCTGATGCTAAACATAGCCTCTGCTGCTGTTGTGGGCAGCAGCCCTATTCCCTACATAGTCACTTCGCGATCTTATAACTTTCGGCTCACACATCGCATTGTTTTGATTTTCGAATATGACATACTTGGTGTATGATACTATTTTTAAAAAATATTAGCCATGCATTCCGAACACGTTAAACCACTCAAAACCGTGTGCCAAAGTGGCCATCTACAGTTGCTACTGCTGTTGGGCAGCAGTCCCTATTGCGGCGTAGCAACTTTGCAGATTTTTTTAGTTTTTATCTCATAAGTCGATGACATCCAACTTTGGATATGCTGTAAAAATCATAAGAGAATATATATTTAGAAAATATAAGCCACCCATTTTAGACATCATAGGCAGCCCAAAACAGAACTTAAAAATGCCCAATCATAACAGTTTTTAATTTTTTTCTCAACTTTACCCTATCTCGCTAAAACAGTCATAACGTTTTCGTTTCAAAACATTTTTGAGCGATTCTTGAGCCCACGCGAAGCTAACTCCTGGGGCTACAACTTTCATTCTTTAACCATTTTCAAATTCAAAACACAGAATTCCAGAATTTAGTGCAAAGGGGACTGGTCGGAATTGGTTGGACAATTTTGACGCGACTACTTTGAATGGTCATAACTCTTTACTCCGAAGTCGGAATTAGTTCGTTTTGGAGTCTATGGAAAGCTTATTCAGTGTATTATAATACCCCAAAAGCCCAGAATTTTCTGGATACATATACTGTCCCCGAATTTATGTTTTAGGGTCAACAGTCACACAATCTTTTGGACTTTTCCGTTTTGTCTCAAAATTGTTTTTCGTTCTAATTTGAGTTGCCCAAACCCTTTAATTATGTACATATAGTGTATATATATGTAGCCTTAGCCTCCTTCTTCTGCAAGATTTTTAACCATTACTTCTCTAGATTACTTATGTTTTAGAGTTAACAAAGTGGCTTGACAAATACGATACCAAGCATGTATCCTTGACTCACCCACTGTTCAAAACAGAGGCCTAAAGGGCTATTATACAAAAACCTCAACTGTTAGTTTTAGCCAAAAAGTGCACCTTGTTTGTATTTAACATACTATAGCATTCTCATTACCACCATATATATAATAATATAATTCTAAGTAACCAGTAGCATCCTGAATGATGACTTATCAAGAGTCTTAGCTAGTGCCTCTTAAGGCTATTGCTACTGCTACTTGTTTCGTGTTGCTGTTTACAGCGAAATGCTGCTGCCAATAGGCAGCAACTGTACTCTTTATCTTGGGCCATTTTCGTCTTCAAGTAAGGTAGCTTATACACAACTTATTTCCAGAAATTTATAGATGATATACTCACTTATTTAGAAAAAGTACTAGCTCACTTGTTTAGATAGTTTAACCCTTCTGGCTGAGAGCTCAAAAGAACTCTCAGCCCCCAACCGCACCACTGCTACTACTGCTGCAGTTAGCAGCTGCTCGATGCCCATTATGCCCACTTCGTGGTTCAATTACTTCTAGCTCATCCACCGGATTGTAACCCTTTTTAAACATAGCATATGAGTCTACATTTAGAAGTTATAAACTCTCCGTTTTGGGTTCTTTATGACGCCTAAGACAGTGATCAAGAATAGCTTGACCAACTAGTTTCAATTTTTTTCTTTGGCTTGAAATTTTAATTTCGTTCTATCTTGGCATACTCAAACCCTCTAATTATCATTACATATGTTATATAAACCAAGCCCCAAGCTTTTGTTTTGTCAAATAACTGACTTTTAATTAAAACAGTCCACTTGGGACTTTTGTCGAGCATGCGGTATGCACAGTCTAGAACTACTTGTGTCAT
Organism: Panax japonicus; assembly: GCA_020205505.1. Lineage (NCBI taxonomy): Eukaryota > Viridiplantae > Streptophyta > Magnoliopsida > Apiales > Araliaceae > Panax > Panax japonicus. Next base: position 95,547 of record JAINUV010000338.1, read on the forward strand.
AGCAATTTGCTTGTATTAGAAAGCTATTTTCATCCTCCTTATTACTCCTCAGCCCAGCCTATCTCCTTGTGCCTAAATGTAGTCCATAACAGTCAAATACATAACCAAATATATCCAAGTAATTGACAACTATTTAGTCTATTTTCTTAACAGTTTTAGTTCTAAATTCCCATAGTTATGTATGTAATCACATGGCTTCTCTATTATTCGATTTGTTACATACAATTAGAAACACATGGCCTTATTCATAGCGTACTGGTATCAGTGGTTAAACAAAATAAAAAGGAAACTAATACACACCAAGCTACATTAAAACATTAACAAAACTAGCAACATAAAACAGCCCCTTTATTTTCTTTTCAGGTCATTCGGCTCCTGCTGTTAACTAGTAGCAAGGGAATGAAGTGGAAGAGGATTGGAAAGCTTACCTTAATAGCTCAGAGATTGCAATTGTCTGCTGCTCAATTTCCTTCTCCTTCTCAGTCGTAGCCTTAACTGCTCTATCTTTGTGATTGCTAAACTTTGGAGCTCAGTGAAGTAATATAACTATCTGAGCATGAGATGTCTTATATGGCCATATACGGCTGGATCTCCTTCTCTCAATCACTCTACCTGACCCCTAGCTGGCCTCTACATAGCCACCCTACCAAGCAGCAACACTCATTCCTAGTCTAGTTAACTTGGCCCCTAATAGCCGACCACTGCATTCTAGAAGTCAACTAACTTGCTAACTATTATGTTAATTTAAGTTAGCTGTTACTTGAAGCCAACTAACTGATTTATGAAACTTAACTACACAACTCCTTTTTTCTTCTCTAAGGATTACCGGATGGGGCTGTGAGGAGGCTGGGTACTGTTTTAATTTGGGCCCCAAAACCTTATAACCAATGTAACATATTTGCAAGCATTCTTAAAAAAAAACTTTTAGTATGGCCCAATATTCCAATATGGACTCCTATTAAATTTAAAACACATGAATCTTATCTATCATATTACCTTTTTGGATAGCAACAATAGTTGGCACATATATTATTATGATGACAACTCTATTTAATTACACAACTCATGGAAGTACACCATTTTCTTTATTTGTTATTAAATAACATTTTTAATTATATCTTAATATAATTAATTCTTTGAACACATAGATAGCTTCATATCAAGAATCTATCTCAATTAAGCCATGTTGGCTTTCCTTTTCAATCTTGGTATTTAAATACTATTATAATAAGGTAAATCCAATCTACCTCATTTGATATATATATATATATATATATATATATATATATATATATATATATATATATATATATATATATTTGTAATATAATTTAATCCCAAGGTCATAACAACATATTATCTAATAAGAATTTTATTCATTAAATTCTTATTTTAATATTACCCAAAAATTGGGTTATCACATTCTTTTCCCCTTATGAGGATTCCGTCCCCGGAATCACAATACCGAATCATTCTTAATCGGTTTAGATTTTATTCTTTCTCGTAACCTTATCGTTGAATCATTTCAAGGTACCATTTCTTTATATTTTTCTTAAAAATTTTAAATAAATTATCTATTTTCACTTTAGGTTTTTAAACTTTAACCTTTAATTTAATCATTCAAGATTTTCTAAATTTTCGGGCTGTCACAATTATTGTAAAGCGGTAACTCTGCGTTTGCTTGTTATATTCGTAATTTTTAACATGTATAAATTAAATAAAAGTTTAGCTAATACAGAATGATTTAAAATGATAAATAACATGTTATTATTGAATAGCTTACAAAAAATAATGGATAACAATTTAGGGTTCATCATCTTTGGGAATGAACCACCGGATAATAGAATTGACACTTATTTATTAGGTCCTCACCTCCGGTTATTTGTTATGTTGATGTTGTTAATAGCACATAATCCTATCATTTATATAGTCTAAAAACATATGCTTAGTGTCAGTGTTTATACTGGTACCTAATGAACGATAATACTTGGATAATATAGCAATTTAACCCTAATGTCTATGTCCAAATTACGAAAAATGGTCTCCATCAACCTATAAAATGAACTGATAGATTATTAAATTATAATAGTAGAGGAAAATCATAATATGTTATTCAATAGTGAAACATGACGGCGATATTTTGTATGTTATTTATTCATATATATACATGTTTAGTATCTTAATTAAACCGTACAAAAGTTTAGTATTCAACCGTTGAATTGTTGAAAATAGTTTCTATGCATGTGAAGATGAGATAATACATATATATATATATATATATAATTGTATATATGTATAATGAATATAGGAGCACCCCAAGGAGACTTGAGTATTAACCAAGGTATGCAAGATATAGTATCTTGAAATATAAATTGTATTAATATTAATTAGTTCTTGGTTATAGAATAGGATTATTTATATATAATCCTATTCTATAACCAAGAACTAATTAATATTATTTCTTTATGCGAATATTATCAAAACATTCACTATGGTAACTCCATAATTTCTGAGTATTATAAACTGATTAACTTAGCTTAAGAATGATCAAAATTGCTTGATTGTTGTTAATTATATTCAGATGCCTGCAAACTACCGTAGTTCAAATCATATAATTTGTTTTATTTAACTTTAAGGTAATATTAATGCAGTTGGTAACCAAACGCACCTTATGACCTTTGAACGTAAGATTAGACGAAGTCACACGATAGTTGTTCAGTCAGGAGCATGCTAGCTTCCTTTCTCTTATCACAAATGCTACACCACTCACCCAAGAAAGTGAAACCTTAGAGGAAAAGCTTACCAGAAAAGTTAAAGCTAAATCCCGTCGGTATCATTTAAAATCGTATATATTCAGTAATAAAATAGTAAGCCAATAATGCTTATGACCTGTTGTTCATAAGCAAATAAATATTAGTATGTTCATAATAATACTAATAAATTCATCTTTGCACTACGGGCCAAAGATATTCATCAACAGACTATATTATGTTTAAAGATAATACTAATTATAAAGTAATTAGAATAGATATAGTCCTTATGGATAATATATACCTTATATATTATCCATAAGGACTATATCTATTCTATATACTATATTTATCAATGTCAATATATATTGACAAATGGGTGTTATCTGATAAAGATAATTATACCTATTTAATTATAATAGTATGGTTTTGTTTTCTAATTACTTTCAAATTATTCATTAAATTTGTAAATATTTATATCAACTGCCTTGTTTATTAATCAATATCGTTCTTTCATGATTAAAAACAAATTTTCACTTGATCAGATAACACTATGAAATTATAATGGGGAGATAATTTATCAACATTTTCATGTACTCATAAATTTAAAACTCATTAATATGGTGAATGTATAATATTCCCTGCGTTTATAGATTTTCCCAAAATTCAATGAGATAACTAAAATGTTCCCAATCGTTGGATTACCAACTATGCTTTAATATAATTATTAAATAAATCTAATATCATTGATATTAAAATATTAATATTTTTCATGATAAAATATCAAAAGTTATAAAATATAACTTATAATGTATAGTTATAAGTTAAGTACGTGCACTTGGGCCAACATGTTGTCCGCTCGAACCTTCATAACTTTCAATCCGGGAATCTGATGGAGGTGTGCTATACCTTTCCGAAAATCTCTTGACGAGAGCTATACAATGACATGTGACATTTTCCAAATCCAGGAAGATAGGTCCATGAACAGATCTTTCAGTCTTCGCAGTCCATCCGTTGAGCTGCCTCGTGCTGTTTTCACTCGGGATTGATGTTATGGTTTTGCCGCGACGCCCCCAAATCCGGGTATCTTCCAACCCGATATAACTTGTACATGACTAGTATAAATTATAACATTGTACTTGAACTACAATGTATAATATTTATCCAGTGTTTGGAAAATGAAGAGGGGTAAATTATATTATCTAATAATGATAGATAATTGGTATTATTATCATAACACTATCTTGATCCCCATATGATTTTCACGTAATATTTAATAATTTTTAATAATTATTAAATATTATAATACAACCAATATAAGTATATGGCCCTCACATACACATGAGGATTTGGATATTAGATTATATAACTAACAATCCACTATCATATTAAACCTATATTCAAAAGTTATAAAATATAACTTTGTACACGTATTTTAATTCTTATTTTTATTTTTATATTTGATATCAAATTATTAATATGATATAAATGTCAATATTGATGAAAAAGTAGTATTTATTAGCTTAATTAGACACATGCAAAATAAAGTTAATATAAAAGATGATGTGTTATTTATGTTTTGATATTCATTACTCATAATAATGGTAATTCTAAATATATTTAAATATTAGTTAAATGAGGTTATTCCCATTGATATTAGCAAATCATATACATATCATCTAATTAAAATAGTTTGTGTATACCAATTAAATATTTGAGTTATAAAATTTACGGACGTCAATAATTCATTTATTGAGGCTTTGTTAATTAGCTAAAAGATGAAATAGATGGAGATTTTTGACAAGACATAATAAAAACGACGACCGGGAGGTCAGGTAGTATTAATTACTTAACTCTAATAAGAATACAATAAATACCTCAGGAATTGTTTCAACATGAGGTATGATATTTGGCAAATAGTTAGGTATTTATTAGCCAATACAAATTGATAATAAGGAATAACTTTATATTTACTTAAGTATTATTAAGTAAATATAAAGTTATTAATAGTAATTATATTATGATAAATAATATAATTACTATTAATTATAAATAATGATTAATAGACATGTAGTCTAAGTCGTCTTGGGGACACCAAATAATAATGGATACCATTAATATATAAAGCGTAGTAATTGTTAGCTCCCATTATCTTCGTCTTAGATGGTTACGGAATAAACAATTATAAATTCATTATTTATTAACATTTTATTCCCTGATATTATCACGGCAACGATATCACATGTAGAAGGGTGTGTCAATTCCCTTTTGTACCTGCAGAGTCAATGTTTACCCACTCTAAAGATACTTTAGTGTGTACAAAAATATCGATGATAAATAGTATGATAATAAATGTAATAAGGACTTAATAACCAAATATTTTAAACTTGAGAAATATATAACCTCATATATGACAATCCATTATTCTGATATTATCACCATTTTTACTTTAACAAAAATATTATTTTTATTTTATCATAAATCATTCATTACCCAGATAAATTATATTTTCATCGTCGTTATACATCTATAATTTTTATTATAATGACATGATCATCCCTATATAAAATTAAATACAATTAATAACTTATCACAAGTTAACTTTCATGTTGTCTTTATGTACCTATTGATAACCACACATATGACAGCATGGATATCTATTATTATGTTATTCTTAAGCTAAATGGTTAAGAAATATAACCATTTATTTTCGCCATATAATTCTTATTATAATGACATGATAACTTATCTATCGATGAGGTTTACAACATTCATTCATATTAGCTTAAAACCCTACTTTGGTAGTAAATGAAGGTCAAACAGCCTTGATGGTGAATCTTACTAAGTTAATAGTAATGAATTAATCAGTATCAAATCATTCAATATTAAACTATTAAACTATTAATTATACCATAGATATACTTAATATTATATCCAATATCATGCATATATTAATAAAAATGTTAACTCAAAGTGAAATCATCTGTAATATAAAAGGTAGGTTATAAGAACAATTAATGGTGTGGATATTATTAATGAATAAAAACAGTGTAAAACTCATGTATATTTGTTTAACTCACAAAGTCTGGCACAAATGATTCCACTTATTCCATAACACCTGCTCAGGATAAACACATAAGGAAGTTAATATATTAACTTATAATATTTACTAATATTCAGAAATTTCAAATCAATCTCATTCCAAGAAAGAAGCCCGTAACTAATAAGGTATTAAACAATCCAGTCAAAGTAAATAATTGTAATAATAATATATCGTATGTTTATAACTGGACTATACACATAATCGTATATTATGTGTAACAAATATAAACATTATTAAATATATACAAATTGATAATAAGTACCTAACATAATTACATTAGTATAATATAAATTTGTTGAGTTAATTTTAGTACTTTGTACTAAAATAATTAATTAGCCTATTCCTCAGTATTAACATGAGTTAATTTCATGATATATTCTAATATGCATAATTAGTTCGCCAGAATATTTAGTACTTTGTATGCAATCTCCTATGAATAGTTAACATTATTAAATTTATATTATTCCTTTTAAAGTTTTTAGGTAAATTATACTAACTATTAAAAGGAACATGATATTCGTCCAAATTGAACGAATTATTATTTTGGTATGTAAGTTGTTCCATGTAGAGATAGTCTTTTCAAATGATATAACAATTAATAACTATTATTTTAAGCTTAAATGTCATAAGAAATATTTGCGATAGTTGATATTGTTGAAAAAATACGAATAAATATAGGATTCAAATATAAAATAAAAGAAAGGCAAAAATAAACTTATCGATTTTATTGAGCAGAGGCGTACAGTGCACTGTCCTTAAGTAGAAATTTCGCCCCTCGGAGAACTTATTCTCGGTGCTAAGGTCACTGACGAAATCCTACTCCAGGATTCAACGGCTCTTCACCCAACTAACCAGCACTTGAAATAGTTGAATGACCCATGAACAACTTCTAATTTTTCTTTACTCAAACTTAAAAATTGCCACATATATATATATATATATATATATATATATATATATATATATATATATATATTATATATGAAGAAGAATAGAATATTATATATCTATTAGCACCAAGTTCAGTACATATATATATATATTATCAGTAATAATAGTACTGTATATATATAGACTATATGAATATGGACAACTAATCTATCTATATAGATTCACACCTTCAGCTGCTTAAAAGAGATCTCCATTCTATGAAGCCTTATCTTCCTTTTTTATATAACCATAGAATGCAACGGTAATAATACAATAATATAGCAACGGTAAAATATGGCAACGGTAATAAAATTAATATCCCAATAATAGGTAATTAATATATAATGAACAGTTACAAAACCTTCATAAATATATTAATTATAACTCATTTAAATTACACATTAAACTCTTTTAATGGTACATCACCAAAATATATGAATATATTTATTTTTATTTAACTTTGTAATATATTATTTTGTATAAAATACAACAATCCCCCACATATTACAAAGTAAAAATAAAATAAATTGAGTAAGAAAATTAAGAATGCAATGCGTTAACACTGGTGTCTTTTGGACTATGAACCAATGTATAGAGTAAATAAGATTTGATTCACAGGAAGTTGGTGAAATAAAAATTTCTATGAACCTTCTTCCTTATTATGAATCAGTAATCATATTACTCACACTACAAACTCTAATTAGAAGTTGTTCTACGCGATTTGGCACATTTTGGCCTTGCGCCATACCTGGAATTCATGAGCGCTCTAGAAAACCTGTCTTGTTTTCATAAGAGGCGGCCCCACCTCTACACTCATATAGGTGTTTCCATCAAATGTGTTCTACAGTTAAACACATCACCCAACAGGATTATAGAATACATTAAGAGTATATAACTCAACCTCTAACACTGTAGATTACACTATCCTACACCATAGGGATGAACTCAAATATTTATAAAATGGATAGTGTCTCAACCAATCAACCAATGACTTGTTGTTACCCATATGAACCTACTTCCTGGGATTACCATTCATATAGGTTGGGTTACCATCATTGTTGATTTTTGTAATAGACAGTAGTCCCATCCCCCTCGATGTATTGCTCACTAGCCTCTTGCTTAGTGGCTTTGTCAGAGGATCCACAAGATTTAACTCTAACAAAATTAAGGAATATAATCTCATCACATCACAGCTGTCTCACAATATTATGTCTTAGGCGTATATGCCTACTCTTGCCATTATAGCTCTTATTCTTAGCTCTGCCTATAGCAACTTGACAATCACATTGTAGAGACACAGATGGAATTGGTCTCGTCAAAAGAATATTTCTCAAAAATTTTCTGAGCCACTCTGCTTCAGAACCTGCCTTCTCTAAGGCAATAAACTCAGACTCCATAGTAGAGCGAGCTATACAAGTCTGTTTAGTAGACTTCCAAGAAACTGCTCCTCCTCCTATGTAGTCACTCGTGGATTTGATCTCATCTGAATCAGAGATCCAGTTGGCATCACTATAGCCTTCAAGAACTGCATGATCACCGCAATAATACAAACCAAATCCAATAGTATCTCACAGATACTTGAGTATTCTACATAAAGCAGTTCAATTATCCTTATTAGGATTATGAGCATATCTGCTGAGTCTATTAACTGCATATTAGCAATTTTAGAATCAATTTTCCTTTTTTTTAGGGTCAAGTAGTTACCTTAGTAAGACACCCCCACACTTTAAGATATTTCTAGACATATCACCTTAGTCTGAATGAATTAAACTGAGAGGTTCAGATTCTCTAACTAATATTGATTGTCATGTCTTTTTAGTAGTTTTGGCTTCCACACACATTTGACATTTCTTGGTATTTAAAATTTTAACATCTTTTAAAATACCCAAGTAATTCACATGGTCATGGCCTAAAATACGCAATAAACAGGCCAAATCACTCGGTGCACTCCCCAACAGTAATATATTTAACACAAAGATATAAATATGATTGGATGCATGCTTATTGAGAGATAAACAGAGAGTACGAAGTTATATCCCATCTCAAGAACATAGCGCATAAAATCAATCCTTCTCAACATCATCTTCAAGTAATCAGAAGTCATAAAATAGACCTTCTGAGAGAAATCAACTCCTTTGGTACTAAGGGCAAAACAGTGGGAGTGTAAATCCTTTTCTTTTGATTTAAGAGGGGGCTTTAAATATCTGTCATAGGCCTTTAGCTAGCTAACCATATATGCAAAAGCTCAAAAATTTATGCAATTTAAGTTGCTAAAGAATTGCGTACATGTTGCTCTTTGTTTGAGTGCCCATGATACAAGAAATGTGGATAGCTAAACACAATATACTTCTATAAAGCTAACAAAAAAAAAACAACCTTAAAGAAATATGGCTTTATGAGCTAATACTTTTCAGTTGTCAATTATTGGGGTTCCTTTTAACCACATAAATAATTCTTCATTTTTTTTTATTTCATATTTTATTTTCCATTTGGGTGGCGGAAACAATTTAATATGTATTGTGAGTCAATACAGAAGCCATGAAGAAATATCACAATTTCTGCTGAAAACAGGATACCTCCCTTATTTAGCAGCATTACCGAAACGAGTAGATCAACAAAGACCTCCAGAAATACTAACGGAAGCATGTAATAATCACACAATTTAAAGAATTAGACCCAAACCTTTATGCTGCTAACCAAGAATATTTTAGACAGTAAAACCATCCAAAATCATTCACTCAAATTTGCACAAACTGTTTAATTAGCTGAAAACAAATCTAACTACATAAAATTTACAACTATTTATGAAATCAATACCTTATGTTTGACCCATCATGATGGAAAAACTTTTTAATTATTTCATATTCACAGGGAATGAAAATTAACCTTTGTATCAGATTCATTGCCAGAATTATAGGAACATATAAGAATCCAAAAAATTTCTACTTAAGATTGTTGGAAAATACGAATAAATATAGGATTCAAATATAAAATAAAAGAAAGGCAAAAATAAACTTATCGATTTTATTGAGCAGAGGCGTACAGTGCACTGTCCTTAAGTAGAAATTTCGCCCCTCGGAGAACTTATTCTCGGTGCTAAGGTCACTGACGAAATCCTACTCCAGGATTCAACGGCTCTTCACCCAACTAACCAGCACTTGAAATAGTTGAATGACCCATGAACAACTTCTAATTTTTCTTTACTCAAACTTAAAATTGCCACATATATATATATATATATATATATATATATATTATATATGAAGAAGAATAGAATATTATATATCTATTAGCACCAAGTACAGTACATATATATATATATATTATCAGTAATAATAGTACTGTATATATAGACTATATGAATATGGACAACTAATCTATCTATATAGATTCACACCTTCAGCTGCTTAAAAGAGATCTCCATTCTATGAAGCCTTATCTTCCTTTTTTATATAACCATAGAATGCAACGGTAATAATACAATAATATAGCAACGGTAAAATATGGCAACGGTAATAAAATTAATATCCCAATAATAGGTAATTAATATATAATGAACAGTTACAAAACCTTCATAAATATATTAATTATAACTCATTTAAATTACACATTAAACTCTTTAATGGTACATCACCAAAATATATGAATATATTTATTTTTATTTAACTTTGTAATATATTATTTTGTATAAAATACAACAGATATATCTGACATATATATCAGAACAGGTATATTTATGACTGTTAATGGAGCACTTCTAGGGGGACAGGTTTTGAGCGAACGGTCGCTATGGCTCGCATTTGTCAGGGTTGAGAACCTTTGAGTTAGGGTTATACCTAATGAACGATAATACTTGGATAATATTCGCCAAATATTATCTGGTTGGTAATCTTGTTTTAAACAAGTATTAATTATTTAGGCTAATAAATCATAATATTAACAGGTAATACTATTTTATCGACATGCTGTATAATCATCAAATATTCTAAATTATATGTGGATGACCGCAAGATTGTTACCGATCAACTTTTAATACTTGTTTAATGTAATTTCTTTTGCACAAATAAAAAAAGGAATTTATATGTCTTTCATAAATAATTCGTATTTATTTAATTAAAAATTTAATTCGAACTCGATTTAAAATATAAATAATTATGAATAAATAGCCTAACAAGCCGACAGCTAACGGGGATCTGGAAACGAATTTATACTATTATAATATAGTATAAATTAAACGAAAATAATTACTAATACTCATTTAGTCTAATTTGATGCTAAGTCTTATGTCGACAATTGTTGTAATAAAGTCGTAGTCGCATTATGGAGTGATCAAGGAACCAATATTTGTGGTTTATGTTAATTCCTTGATACAAATAGGATTAATTATATTAGTAATAAGGGTGTGTGCAATTCTAATATCCATGACGGATGATGTAACGCCCCCAAAATCGGAACTATTTTCCTTCCCAATCTTGTGCATTAATATTATCTTGTTCTAGCTTTAAAACATTATTTAATGTTAAAATAGCTAAAAATACGGAATAATTTTTTTTTTCCATTCATTCATTCCCTGAATCGCAACCTTTACAATTCTTCTTTATACTAGAATCATATTATATGATTTATTTAGTCTGAGTAGATATGAGTATAAATATACAATTCATTCTTTCAAGCATATTCCCTTTTTAGAACAAATAATCTCATCTATCGAATAATTCAACAATTTACACATCTGTGATTTACACATGAAAATACCATCAAATGATTCAACACAATCTCAACTAAATCACTAGCCTTCTTTTCATGCGCTCTTAATCACGATAGATCGCATCCTAGCTTTAAACCTGCAAATTAAGCAAGATTGAGCACGACGGTCCAACAAGTCTAACAGTCTATCATGCATCACGTAGCACATAAGTTTCACATTCAGTTCATGCATTTATATTCTTGGTGTTCAAGCATATTACAAGTACATTATCACATTTATGTACTGTTGGTAGCAAGATACATACCATAGCATGCTACACATGTCATGTACTTGCCATTCATTGCACATATATATTGAGTTCCCCGACTCAATTCAATAATTAGTCATAATTTGACATTCATTATTCACAAAGCAAATAATGCAGTTCATAAGTATCATCATGCTAACAGTTACCTATAGCAATTATAAGTCCACATAAATAAATTGAGAAACTTGCCTTGATTGGAGATTACCACAAAAGATAACCTAGAGTTTCTTCACAATTCCTACAGAATTATATTACATGGACACAACACCTATTAGATAATTGAATATGTTACAAAACTTGAATGTATATTCATGAATAATAATTATTAGTCTTATACAAAATAATATTATTTATTCTTACTCAAAACGAATATTAGTTTATTAGAAACTTAATTCGTTTTAACCTTTTACACCAAATAAAGGTCCCTCACATTTTTAGTTTGTAATTATTTTACACTTGAAGCTTCAATCATTTATAGTCCACTTTAAGAATATCTATGCCTTTACTCATTAATTCGGGACTTAACCAGCTAATAAATAGCTTTTATAGTAAAAATTTAATTACTATATCCTTTAATATAAATAATTTTTATATTATTATTTCCATGTTCATGAGTCAACTTGAATCATTATCTCATATATAAATATTTTATCTCGCTAACACATCTTACTCTTTTTTTTACAAATGTTTATATTTTCACTATATATATATATATAATATAATATATAATATTATATATATATATATATATGAACGTATTAGCCACACAATCATGCCATATAACTTGTACAATATATTTTACATATCCATATTGGTCGCATCCTTGAAAATTCTTATATCTTCTCAAAGACATTTACTCTTTACTCACGATAGTCTTTTATCGCTTTAATAAACCTTGACATGATTTTAGTTCATCAATACTACACACTTTCAGTTTCTAACCCTCTAGTATCTTAATACGTGGGCATTCCAATTCTTGTTCCTAACTCAAGTATACAAGGTATATTCATAGCTCATTCCATTATTCTTTAATTTTCGAAAATTTTATGTTTCGTAATAGCCCA
>JAINUV010000461.1:0-183531 GCA_020205505.1 Panax japonicus
ACCCAACAACTTTTTGGCGCCGTTGCCGGGGAATTAGTTTAATACAGTTTTACCAATATTAGCTTCAATCAAATTAGTCTTAATTTAAACATTTTTATTTTTATTTTTTATTCTCTTCCTATATTTCTCTCTTTTCAGGTACCATGGATGACTTTGCGTATCAATGGCCATACACGAACATGACTCAACCAAAGGAAGCGGAGATTGACAGACTCGCGACACTCTCCGCAATGTCAACACAAATTGAAGAACTTTCGAGGAAGTTGGACGTCATCGCAGCCCAACAGAGTCGAAGGATGGCAGTTACCTGTGGCTATTGTGCTGGCAATCACCCGAGTAATCAATGCACCATCATTCTTGGGCCGGTACAGTATGGTGGTAACTACCTCAATCAGTATTATCATCAAGTTTGGGGGTATCACCCGGATTCTTCATGGAGTTACAACTATCAAGACCAATACTCTACTCCAAATCCAACATACACACCGGAATTCTCATATCAACCTCCATTAAAAGAACAAAAGTAAAAGTTGGAGGAATTGTTGTCCAAGTTCATAGCATCAAATGAGGAGAGGAGGATTGATCAAGAGATATCAGACAAAAGCTGCAGAACCATGTGGATCAAATACTCAAAGCCTTGAACAACTGTCCTCAAAACAGTCGGTGTTATGATGAGGATTCCGAGATTGATGAAGTGCCCGAGCCAAATCTACAACTGGATGAGACACGAGATGTTGAAAAAGAGGAGACAAGTGGGGATATGAAAAATAAGGTCGTGAAGAACTAACTATGAGTACCAACGAGGATGAGCCGATGTTATTAGTGCCCCAAGTTCCTTCTCCGCCAAAGATCAAGGGTCCAGTTAGATTTGCAAAACCGTGCCCGGCTTGGTATCATGTCGTCGGCAAGGCTCTTTATGACAAGAGAGCTACTACAAATGTGAAGCCATGGTGGGATGAGGAGGAAAAGATAGAAGAAGAGCACGTTGTTCTTGCCAAGCCTCAAAGCCCTAATCGAATCATAGGCTCAACGGACGGAAAAGCACCTAGTTATTCAACATTCTCAATTGGGCATATATTTAAACAAAGTATGCTAGGTGACTTTAACTCGATGGCTATCACAAATGGGAACCTACCAAAAGCTATATTATTTCCGATGGATGGAGGGTTCCTCAACTTTCGAAGAGGAATTGGATAGCATTGACCGCAAAAAGTCAGGCTGAAAGACTATAAATCAAGCGCTGACTGGGAGGCAACCCAGGAATTTTTTATATTTATATGCTTTACTAGTTTATTTAGTAGATAGGAATTAAGTTGCTTATTAATTTCTCTTATAACCTAATCCATGTTATCTCTCTTCATTGCAGGTATTGGAGGTCCAATGGATAGCAAAATGATCGTCGCCGCCATCGCCACCATCAACTCACACTTAGGTGATTACAGGGAGGTTCTCTTCTATTTATCGTTATATTCTTACAATGAGGACATTGTAATTGCTAAGTTTGGGGGAGTTTTGTTTAAGTCATTATCGCATGTTTAGTTTATGTTATGTTATTTTGCATATGTTGTTAATTTAGTTTAGGTTCATTATAAAAAAAATCAAAAAATAAAAAATTTCAAAAATAATAGTTAGTTACTATGTTCATCTTGCATGAGTCCAGTTGTTAGATAGTTCAGTTTATTTTGGCCAATGATGAGATTGGGATCGAGTAGACAAGTAGCGTACTGACTATTAGAGCTTTGATGTGATTTCTTGTTATGAATTGAATTTTTTTCTGTTTGAAACTGGTATATTAAGGATAGCACAATAAAAACAACTTGTTGATTGATTGAGTTTAAATTGATACATAATGGGACACTAAAGGATAATGCTAGTTTGAATGAAAGAATGAGAAGAATAAGTAGTGATGACTAAAGTTCGATAAAAACTTAAGTTCGGGAAAATATTTTGGGATATATAAGCTTCAAAAAAAAGAAAAAAATGAAAAAAAAAATATACCGTGGCTAGTTTTGTTTCGGGGCCTTTGTTACTTGAGCAAGTACGCCCGAATGGGTATCTTAAAACCTAGCGCCCTAAGGTCTTATATGGTCTGGGAGTCGTTGGTCGAAAGCTCGCTAAGGGGTAGCACTGTTAGCCTAATGGAATGAGACATTGCACAATCATGGTTAAAAAGTAAAAGAAAAAAGAAAAAAAATAATAAAACGGGAAAAGAACAAAAAGCCCCCATAATGAAAAGTAAAGCATAAGTATCCCGGATTGGACTCTTGAACTTGGTGGATGTTTGACTTTAGTTGGATCTAGCTTGTTCGTGAATTTTTTGAGTTTACACTGTATGATGCCTTTGAAGAGACTTGTTATGTGTTAAATTTGATTTTATATCAGTTAACATTGTTGTGGAGCACACACGCACTATATCAGTGATAACAGTTTAAGATTTGATGATTGACTAGGAAATTGTTGATTGGTTTTGATATGATGTATTATCATGTTTACTTGATTTCTCTAAGGCCGAGTGAATAGATTTGATTCTATCAATATTGATGGATTCGTAGGCATATAGATTAGTTGCATTTCATTGCATTGCATTGCATTATGGTGTGTTGCTTGAGGACAAGCAAAGGTTTAAGTTTGGGGGTATTAGAGAGCATTCTATTAAATTAGATTAGAGAAAATTAGAGAAAAACACTAGTTCTAATGAGATTTGGAGATTGAAACAACTTGGAGACCATTGAAGATTTGAAGTAGGAGCAAGGAGGGAGCGTCAAGTCTACTGACAATAGATTATTTCTTCTTATCTTCTTCTATCTTTATCTTTTAATGATTATTCAATTGTGGATTCTTAGCTTTAATTCAATAATAATGAACTAATTCTTTGTTTGAGGTACGAAGGGCTTAACACCCTAAGTACGGGAGTCCCTATAGTCTAATGACTGTTAAGGTTTAAGTTGAAATAGTACTTATAACCGTGGACGTAGTTCAAGGTCTTATGACCCTCAGCATGATTTGGAATCTTTTAAATTCTAGAGTTATTCATACTACTTCCCAGTTATTGAGCAATTGTGAAAGATTCTTTCTATTCTAAAAGGCGAATGTGGTAAGGATGATATTCCTTAGAAAGAAGTAAGTCGTAAAATGCGACACTGAATGATGGATATGTTGAATAAGTGAGAAAAGAAATTTTGAAATGAGAAGGAGATGAGTTATCAAAGAATAATGTAAAACTTTTAATAGAAAAGTTAATAAATGTAGAAAGATTTTTGTGGAAAGAAAATGGTATAGAACCCAATGACTGAATAAAGTATTAACGTAAAATCTATTTTGATAGATTGAATGAATAAAGATTAATAGATAAAATTTCGAGGACGAAATTCTTAGAAGAAAGGGTGAATGTAATATTTCGAGTAAATTTTGAATGAGATTTGGTGAAAACCGAGTAAGTGAGGTTTCTTTGATTCTGAGGACGGAATCCTTTTAAGGAGGGAAGGATGTGACAACCCGAATTTTCATAAGTTATTAAAATAAGAATTTAATAATTAAAATTTTTATTATGAGGTGTATATATTTGAATTATATGATTTGGTGTGAAGAGAATTATATATTCATATATTGGAGAATGTGAGATTTAATAGTTAATTAAACTATTAAAGAAATTAAATAATATTAGTTAATTTAATTAAGTTAAAATTATGTTATGAGATAATATAATTTTAATTATTATGCCTTGTGGGCAATGAAAATTATTATGAGTTAAGTTTCATAAATAGTGTGAATAATTCACTTAATTAAAATAGTGAATTAATACAAGTATAATTGATTTAATAAAGTGAGAAGGTAATATATTGCATGAAAATATAAATATTAGTATAATGCGAGTAAAATATTTATTAAGTACATTAAATATTTTAGTTGGAAACTTTATGGAATAGAATGAATATTTATGATATTAAATAAATATTTGATGAAAATTGTTATGGGGTAGTTTATTTAAGTGTGATAAAATAGATGAGATTTATACGTATTTTATTACGCGAGTATAATTGTGATATTCTAATTTAATTAAATAATTAAATTAGAGGAGTGAGAATTTGTTAAATAATGTTATGATTATAATGGTTGAATAGAAATTATAATTTTACTGATAAGGTTAATTTTATTTCTTAAGGAATTAAAAGTACATAATCTAGTTTATATTTCTAGTTTATGTGTTCTTGAGTTTCTTTTAAAATTGGAGTTTTGGTTAATGAATTTATGGGTTACGATGTTATATATGTTATTAGATATTTATAATTTGATAGTGGTCATCTAGAAATAAATTTTTAGAAATCAAATTCATGTATTTATACTAAAGAAGAGGAATGTGAGTTTTGATCGTAATGTGTGTTTTGGTGTACTTTGGGACAAAAGTTGATGATGAATTCATGATGGAAACTTTAAATCGATGGATGATTGTTGTTTTCCTCTATAAAACGAAAACAACATAACTTGAACGGATCGAATTGGTTAAGAAACAAATTCGTGATGAATGAATACACTCAGCATGTTGAAAATTGGAAAAATTAGTATAAACAAAATAGAATTAGTATAAACCAAGTCCCACATCAACTAAATTGAGAACTTTACCCTTTGCTAAACCTATAAATAGAAGGGCTTGATCCTTTGTTTCATTCTCCAACAATAAGGCCTCCAATTTTTAGAAAGGCTTTGTTGTGAGAGGACTTTTTATAAAGATCTTCTTGGTTAAATTTTGTTCGAGTACGTATTCAGTTTATGGAATTCGTATTTTTTGGTATGTTTCTTATTTAATTTTTGGTAATGTTATTATTTTAAATATTGTATTTAGTTTGTTAGTTAAAGTTTGTATTTTGGAAGTTTAGTTAGTTTTGTTAGTAAACTAGTTAGTTTACTATGTTTATTTTGGCTTGTAATTGATTATTTAAATGAGTTCTAATGATTGTAATTAGAGATATGAAGCCTTAACATCATCCAAGTGTAACCAAAACTCACAAAATAAAAGATTTACAAAGAACCTTGTTGGGCAGTTTTGGGCCTGAGCTTGAGGACCATTTGTGCTTTTGATTTATGTCTAAAAGCTTAATTTAATGATTATATGTGATATCCCTCTAAGTTCTGAAGATTTCCCAACTTGAATGAACCAAAACGGAGTTAAAATGAATACGTGGTGAAGATTTTAGTAAACTATGTCTAGAAATGAAAATTGAATGAATAGTGACTATAGTGTCAAAAATTCTGGAATAGTTATGTTGCCTGAAAAATTCTGAGTTTCTGGGTAGTTGTAGTGCACTGAGTTAGGAAGCCATAGGCTTTGTAATGACCTCATTCCGACCTCGGATGAGGGAGTTACGGTGATTGGAAAGAAATGTGTCGAATTTGTCAAACTGAAAGTCAGCAGCGGGATGTGCTATTCGGGACACTGTTTCGATTAGTTAATGTTTCCACAAAATTCTGGGCTTTTGTTATGTTATATTAAACTAAATTAGATTTCTATAGACTCCAGAACGGACAAAATCCGACTTCGGAGCAAAGAGTTATGACCATTCAAAGTAGTCGCGTCAAAACTGTCTAACCAACTCGGGGCAGTCACCTTGAACGAATTTTCCGAAATTCTATTTTTTTTAATTTGGAAATGGTCAAAGAATGAAAGTTGTAGCCTCGGAAGTTATCTTCGCGTGGGCTCAAGAATCACTCAAAAATGTTTTGAAATGAATTAGTTATGACTGTTTTAGCCAGAGAGGGTAAAGCAGGAAAAAAATTGAAGACTGCTATGAACGTCAATTTTTGGCACACTTTTTAGACTACTTAACAAGCCCGAAATGAGAGGTTAGTATTTCTTATAAATAGCCTTGTATGCCATGAAAAACATACTAAAAATTCCTTACGATTGGATAAGTAGATTGCAAGCTATTAAGTCGCGAAATGGGTGTCAAAGGTGAGGGGCTGCTGCCTTGTGGCAGCATCAGATAGCAGCAGCCATAGGTTGTTCATCGTGCGATTTTTCCGTAACGCTTTTGGGTGGTTTTGTGACTGTTTAACATGTAACAAAACACCGAGAGAGATGTATAGATATTATATAATGCTTATATATCGCGAAAACTCACTTTAAATGTAAAGAAAGTGATAGAAATGTAATGTAAATGTAAGTTTTCATAACTATGCGAGCGTAATTCAAAAAATGATATGTAAAATGTATATGTTGAAAGTAGTATGCACACAAGCCAATCATGTTTGATGATAAAGCATATACTTTGTAAACAATCTTATTCATTTATTAATAAAAAGTATTAATTTATTAAAGGCTTTTAATTATCTACATGATGCTGTTTTATAATATGTGATAAACCCATAGTTTTAAGCAATGCTTTTAGAATAATGATGATGATCATTCTAATGAGATCTAAATTCTTAGAAAGCTTAAAACTAAAATAGTTCCCAATCGTTGGATTACTAAACTGGGGATTAGTGAATCCGGATAGATTGGTACATACGTTGCTTGCTCATTGGATGAGGATGATTGATCTCATGATCATTTGTGTGGAGACACTAAAGCAAGTATGTAAGTGCTTATTAGAGAATAAGTTCACTGAACGTGACTCGCTAAGGAATACCTAATGCAGTTTTACTTGCATGTCAATAGGAATTCCTGTAGTGATAGTAGTATAAGTGATCCTTGGACTTGATATCATCATAGTATCTTGTGTATGATGAGTTATACTTTGACTTATTCCTTAAGACCCTTAGGGTATATCAAAGGATATGCTTGGGTATAATAAGTTATACATGGAGATAATGTATGATCAATAAAGAATCTATCACTTCTAGTAAAAGAAGAGAAATGTCCTATGTGATTCGATAAATGACAACCCAGTAGTCCTTGGCCAAGGCAGAATGAAATTAGAAAGGAGTTTCTAATTTGCATTATTTGGAGTTGTGAATTTAAGAGTCGAAATACATATAATTAAATAAAATAAGATTTGACAGAAATTCCATATCTTATATTTAATTGGGACATTGTATGGTGGAAGGATTGAATTGTACGGTAACTATTTACTCAAAGGTTCTTTTATGATTAATATTGAAATCTATATTATCTGGAAAGTCGTTGATCGCTAGGGAGGCTTATCCCTATTGTAGAATAAATATTATTTATTTAAATAAATTATTAGTTTAATTTATTTATTTAAATAAGATTAGAATTGTTCTAATTAATTTATTCACAACCGGTTTAATATGGAGAACCTAAAGGGTCACACCATAAAAGGAAGAATAATTATTTAAGAAGTTAATGGCATAATCGTAATAATAAGTTAAGTATATTTAATTTAATCTATGGTGATAGAATAAATTAAATAGCTTAATATTTATTATTTAATATTTTAGAAATATTAAATATAAATTAATAAGAGAAGTCTTATTATTATTATTACTATTGTTATTATTTAATTCCTAAAGGAGTTTGGGTATTAATTAATAAAAGTACTCTTAAATATCCTAATAGGATTACGAGGTAAATTAATTAAAAGAGTTTAATTAATTATCCCTAATAAGATTAGGGAGCTTAATTAATTAAAAAAATTTAATTAATTAAATAAAACTCAATTCCTTAATTGTTCAGGAGGGTTGCCTACATCTATAAATAAGAGGAGTCTTATTATGGGTGAAAGGGGTTTGTTGACTTTTACAATATACGTAATTCCAATTGTTGGAGAGTACGCTCCTTTTCTATAGAGATAGAAAAACTAGGGTTTGAGCCAAATATCCATCTTCTTGAATTCTTCTTCTTCCTTGGTGGATCACCTCTAGAGGCCAAACACTTGGGTGGCTAACGTTGATCAAAGGAAGGAACCAAACCCGGTGGATTCAAGTTGAACGCAAAAAGGATTGGAGGTGAACTTGTACCTGAGGAAGCTCGAATCTTCAAGGGTATGATTCTTATTCATATCTTTTCGTTTAATTAATAATTGCGCATAAAGGGTGATCCTGGTATATGGTTTGTAAAATTTTAAACTCTGATTTTTACACGCTTCCGCATATTTTTACAATTTGATTGTGTTCATGAATATTACAAACCTAACAGTGGCATCAGAGCCAAACTTTTATGCGAATTATTAATTGTTCAGATTTGATATGTATATTGATATGTGTTTAGAATAATTTAATTGGGCATAATTTAGTTGTATAAAATTTAAATAAAAAAAAACCGTGAATCATGGACGTGACTGGAGTAATCTAGATAGGATGTTCAAGATACTCCCTCCGTCCCAAATTAACTGCTCAGTTTTGACTTTTTAAAGTCAAATTGACCATTTTTAAAACTAATCTTTTTATTATTTTTGCTAAAATACAGGTGAAGAGATTATAACGAAAAGAAAGTATATACAATTTATTACTAATCCTAATTTTTATAATTTTAGAAATATATTTATATATGCTTAATTATTAATTCTAAAAATAGTCAATTTGACTAAAAAAGGTCAAAATTGAGCAGTTAATTTGGGACAGAGGGAGTAGTAATCATAGTATTCATATGATTATTATAAGTTATATATTATGCAAATTTTATTATTATATATATCCTCCTGATTGATTTCTCCTTGATGTGATTCACGGAAGCTCAGTTTTTCTTTCCATCCAGAATAGTCTGTTAACTTTTGTTATGAAATCAAGCAGGCACGTGAATTCAAATGTAAATCATATATAATATATATTATATATATAATAATAACGGTTATATTATATATATATATATATATATATATATATATAATATATTAATTTGAATTATTTTATAATTAAAATAAAATATATTTTAATCTTAAAATAAAAAGTTTATTTTAATATTAAAATATAAAGTTTATTTTAATTTTAAAATTGAATTTCATGCTAACTAATTAGAGTTGGAATTAGATTCCATGATAACTAATTAGAGTTGAAATTGGATTCTATGTTTCCTTAAATAAAGGAGTTTATTTAGATATGAAATTAGATTTCATATTATTCAAAAT
Organism: Panax japonicus; assembly: GCA_020205505.1. Classification (NCBI taxonomy): domain Eukaryota; kingdom Viridiplantae; phylum Streptophyta; class Magnoliopsida; order Apiales; family Araliaceae; genus Panax; species Panax japonicus. The sequence continues at coordinate 9,021 of JAINUV010000461.1, forward strand.
AAAAGAGTTTATTTATGAATGGGAAAGAGATTCCTAATTTCCTTAAATAAAGGAGTTTATTTAGATATGAAATAAGATTTCATATTATTCAAAATAAAGGAGTTTATTTGTGAATAGGAAAGAGAATCCGTATTTCCTTAAATAAAAGGAGTTTATTTATATATGAAATAAGATTTCATATTATTCAAAATAAAGGAGTTTATTTGTGAATAGGAAATAGAATTCGTGTTTCCCTTGACAAAGGAATTTTTTTTTTACATGGAATTAGATTCCATAATTAATTAAAATAAAGGAGTTTATTTTGATTAAAGATTTTGATTAAAATAAAATAGTTTATTTTATTCAAAATTGGATAAATTAAAATAAAATAGTTTATTTTGATTTAAATTTGGATTAAAATAAAGGAGTTTATTTTAATTCAAAATTAGATTTTATACTAACTAAATTTGCCCATTAAATGATATCAATATATATATTAAAAATTTATTATTCATGAGATGAATGTTATTTATTGATGCATATGGTGATGTGTATGATAATAAATAGGATTGATTATGGACTATTGACCAATGCGATTGGATTTTATTTTAGTTGGATGCTTGAATGTATGGGTTTTATTAAATGGGGTATGCGTACCTCGTCTTCTCTAATTTTTCTTAATGTAAATTCTATCTCCCTCCTATGTACTTCCCCTTGACTGCTGATCAAGGTTTTTATTTATTTTAAATAGTTTTGTAATAGGAATAGTTAGAATTAATTTTGAAGAATTGGAGATCAAGTAGCAAGGAGCGCTTGAAGACCCGTTTGTAATGGAGCCCGGGTTTAAATGTAATAGTTATATTTAAATATTAATTCTTGCACCCCTAGGGTTTGACCTTTTGGTTCACTTGGTGGCTCTAGTGAACCAAATTAGAATAAAAGTCCATAATCAATCCAGGTAGAATATAGTATTCTATATGTGCATGCTTATACTATATATATTATATATCATGCAAACATGCTTCGCATGTTAATTAATATGACGCGTATTTTATATATATATATATATATATATATATATATATGCATGCACGCTAAACAAGATGAGACAAATTAATAACAAACCCCTCAAATATTTTATATTAAGTTGTAACGTTCAAAGATATTTGGAATATCGAACGTCGCCTTCTAGCATGATAGAAACAATAGAGTATTGAATATTTAAGATGAGTTTGTTGTGCACACACAAGGCGAGTATTAAATATTTAAGATGTTGTTTTTATTACATATGATGTTTATAAGGAATTGAACATTACTGCTTTGTTGTGCACACACAAGGGCTGTAGTTTTCTCTTTACTTATATGGAAATGCTGGGTCTGACTTAACTTAAATCGTTTTTGTTCGGATGTGCACACACTTGACCATTATGATTTAAGAGGCAAAATACAAGGAGTTACATAGTTGATGTAATTGACAAGAGTTGTCTACCTATTTATTTATATATAGTTTGTTGTGCACACACAAGGCTATATACATTTGAAATGGGATCCTTATTCTCACTAGCATATCTTTAATTAGATTTTGCCGAACTATATATATTGAGGGTAATATAGTTTGAAGAAAATAGTGGGAGATACCAATTTAAAACAAGACCTAAATTATTTTGGTAATTAATAAAAGAATGTATGTTAAAATGTTGTTAATTACAAATTCATTTATAGAATTTTACAATGTCTAAATTACTATCACTGCGTAGCGTATTAGATGCTAAATTAACCGGACCGAATTAAATGGATTGGGTAAGGTAATTGAGAATAGTTCCCACGGCTGAAAAGCTATCTTATGTCCTTAATACGCCTATCCCTGCAATGGTTGCAGACAATGCCTCTGACGAAGATATTGCTACTTTTAGAAAGTGGCTAGATGATGCATAGTTGGCTCAATGCATCATGCTCGCATCCATGAGTAACGAGCTTCAGCGTCAGCATGAAACTATGGATGCTCCTATTATATTCTTGCACATCAAGTAGTTGATGGTGAGGAAAGTAGGACTGATAGATATCAGATATCTAAGGAGCTCTTCCGATCTAGAATGACCGATGACACTACGGTACAGATAAAAGTCCTTAACATAATCAATTTGATTGATCAATTAGGACAACGGGTTTTATCATGGATGGAGAGTTGAGCCAAGATTTGATCTTGCACTCACTCCCGGACTCATTTCACAATTGTTGTGAATTTTTCATATGAACAAGCTAGATATCAGCCTCGCTAATTTGCTTAACATGTTGAAAAATGTTGAGAGTCACTTTCCAACCAAGAAATATCATGTCTTACTGGTAGGGGCCAAAGGATCTTCTGAAATGAAGAACGATTCTAAGAAGGTAAATATAAAGGCAAAAACAAAGGATAATAAGAACAAAAATGATACGGATAGCAAAGGAATTTGCTTCCACTGCAATAAGCCTGGACACTGGAAGGAAACTGCGAAAAGCATCTTGCAGAGGCTAACCAAAGAAGCTTAGTGAAGTTTCGGTTACAAATACAAATTTGTTCATGATTGAAATAAATTTTTCTTTAAGTCAAGGTTCTACTTAGGTATTGGATACCGACTTTGGTTATCATAAATATAGATTTATGAAGGGACCAAGTAGAAGTAGAAAGCTAAACAAATATAAGTAAACCTATGTGTGGGAAATGAAGCAAAGGTTGCTGCATTAGACATAGGAACTTATAGTTTAGCAATGCCTATGGGCAAATCTATTAAGTCAATAATCTGTTATTGTATTCCAGTTCTTGTTGGAAACATTATTTCCATTTTATTGTTGGACAATGAATTTTTTGGTATTATATTTAAGAACAATTGTTGTTCTATTTATAATAATAATGTTTTGTATAGAACTGGAATATTACTTAATAGATTTTGTATACTTGGCTTACGTGAAAAATATATTTTGCAAATTGAACAAACTAGTATAAGAAAAGGAATCATTCAAAGAGTTGAATGTATGTATTTGTTGAAATACAAGTGTGAATTCTTTGAAAGGTTCAAAGAATTCAAAAGTGAAACAAATTGGCAAAGTATTAGGATTCTTTGATCGGATCAAGGAGTGAATAAATACTTGTACAATAAGTTTCTACATCATCTCAAATGGTTTTCTCATAATGGACGCCTCCTGATACTCAATAATTGATTGATGTATCTAAAAGGAAAAATTGTACCTTGTTGGACATGGTGCGGTCCATAATGATTTTACCGACATTTCAGTATCCTTCTAGGGTAATGTTCTAAAAATGGCTGCATATCTACGAAAAGGTAACCTCAAAATCCGGCCCCAAAACTCCATAAAAGTTATGGACAGGGAGGATTCCTAATCTTAAATATGTTAAGATAAGGGGTTGTCCAACTTATGTGAAAAGGTTTCAAAGGATAAGCTTGAGACAAAATTTAACAAGTACAGATTTGTGGGACATCCTAAAGTAAGTTTAGGGCATATGTTCTATAATCCTACTTAGCAAAAGGTGTTTGTTGCGAAACATGCTGCCTTATAAGATAAAGGTGTTTATCATTGAAGGGGCTAATGGGAGGATAATACATCTTGAAAAGTTCAAGAACCACAAAATACTACAAGTCAAATAAGAGGAACCTATAGATAGACCTATTGTACCACAACCGAATCGTAAATCTGGAATAGTACCGAAGATACCTAGGAGGTATGGATTCATCATGGATGATGATGATGAGGTACGTATCATAGAAGATGATGATCCAGTTATATACGATGAGGTAAGAGTTGTAGACACTCAGAGAAATGGATTGAAGCAATCTTCTCAAAAATGGAACATTCATTTTGATATGATAATCAAAAGAGTTTGATTTTATCAAAAACAAGAATGAACCTAGTGTGTACAAAAGGGTCAGTGGGAGCGTCGTGACATTTCTGGTATTATATGTTGATATAATACGGATAAGGAATGACATGCCAATGCTAAAATCAGTAAAGATAAAGTTGTCTAAACATTCCTCCATGAATGATTTGGGAAGAGTATCTTAATTGGGGATGCAAATCTATATAGATAGATTTAAAAGGATGCTCGGCTTAACCCAAGGAACGTATATTCATTTGATGCTAAAGTCGTTTAGCATGGCAAACTCCAAGAGATGTCTCATGTTGATGAGTCATGGAGTGTATCTCTCTTAATAGTCCACATAGACTCCTAAAAGAGAGATCGCATGAGTGACAATCATGTATGCAATGAAATATACGCGACTTGATGTTGATCAGTCATATTCTGGAGAAGTTCACTGTGAGACAGTGAAAAACATCTTAAAGTACTTAACCAGCACTAAGGATGTGATTAAAATTTATGGTGAGTCTGAATTAAAACTAGAGGTCTTAACAGACTCAAGTGTTTTCAGACAGACCAAGACGACAGAAAATCCACTTTAAGGTAAAGGGTTACCTTGAACGGTGGTTCAGGGAATGAAAAGGTTCCAAATAGTAAAGAGTTGCTGGTGTAGTGATAAAGACAAAGTATATAGCTATAAATGAAGCTGCAAGTTGATTGTTTGGATTAAAAGTTCATTACAGAACTAGGAATAGTTCCTAAGTCTCATCTTGGATCTAAACATGTGTTGTGGCACTTTCATTTGATTATAAGAATCATTGAAAGATGGGAAATCACTATAGAGATAATGGACTCTCAAGAACAACATTACATATCCATTAACTAAAGCTTATCCAACAGCAGGATAATCATCACTTAGAGAAGAAGGGTATGAGATACCATGACGATTGGCTTTAGTGCAAGTGGGAGATTGAAAGTAGTATGCACACAAGCCAATCATGTTTGATGATAAAGCATATACTTTGTAAACAATCTTATTCATTTATTAATAAAAAGTATTAATTTATTAAAGGCTTTTAATTATCTACATGATGTTGTTTTATAATATGTGATAAACCCATAGTTTTAAGCAATGCTTTTAGAATAATGATGATGATCATTCTAATGAGATCTAAATTCTTAGAAAGCTTAAAACTAAAATAGTTCCCAATCGTTGGATTACTAAACTGGGGATTAGTGAATCCGAATAGATTGGTACATACGTTGCTTGCTCATTGGATGAGGATGATTGATCTCATGATCATTTGTGTGGAGACACTAAAGCAAGTATGTAAGTGCTTATTAGAGAATAAGTTCACTGAACGTGACTCGCTAAGGAATACCTAATGGAGTTTTACTTGCATGTCAATAGGAATTCCTGTAGTGATAGTAGTACAAGTGATCCTTGGACTTGAGATCATCATAGTATCTTGTGTATGATGAGTTATACTTTGACTTATTCCTTAAGACCCTTAGGGTATATCAAAGGATATGCTTGGGTATAATAAGTTATACATGGAGATAATGTATGATCAATAAAGAATCTACCACTTCTAGTAAAAGAAGAGAAATGTCCTATGTGATTCGATAAATGACAACCCAGTAGTCCTTGGCCAAGGCAGAATGAAATTAGAAAGGAGTTTCTAATTTGCATTATTTGGAGTTGTGAATTTAAGAGTCGAAATACATATAATTAAATAAAATAAGACTTGACAGAAATTCCATGTCTTATATTTAATTGGGACATTGTATGGTGGAAGGATTGAATTGTACGGTAACTATTTACTCAAAGGTTCTTTTATGATTAATGTTGAAATCTATATTATCTGGAAAGTCGTTGATCGCTAGGGAGGCTTATCCCTATTGTAGAATAAATATTATTTATTTAAATAAATTATTAGTTTAATTTATTTATTTAAATAAGATTAGAATTGTTCTAATTAATTTATTCACAACCGGTTAAATATGGAGAACCTAAAGGGTCACACCATAAAAGGAAGAATAATTATTTAAGAAGTTAATGGCATAATCGTAATAATAAGTTAAGTATATTTAATTTAATCTATGGTGATAGAATAAATTAAATAGCTTAATATTTATTATTTAATATTTTAGAAATATTAAATATAAATTAATAAGAGAAGTCTTATTATTATTATTATTATTACTATTATTATTATTTAATTCCTAAAGGAGTTTGGGAATTAATTAATAAAAGTACTCTCAAATATCCTAATAGGATTAGGAGGTAAATTAATTAAAAGAGTTTAATTAATTATCCCTAATAAGATTAGGGAGCTTAATTAATTAAAAGAATTTAATTAATTAAATAAAACTCAATTCCTTAATTGTTCAGGAGGGTTGCCTACATCTATAAATAAGAGGAGTCTTATTATGGGTGAAAGGGGTTTGTTGACTTTTACAACATACGTAATTCCAATTGTTGGAGAGTACGCTCCTTTTCTATAGAGATAGAAAAACTAGGGTTTGAGCCAAATATCCATCTTCTTGAATTCTTCTTCTTCCTTGGTGGATCACCTCTAGAGGCCAAACACTTGGGTGGCTAACGTTGATCAAAGGAAGGAACCAAACCCGGTGGATTCAAGTTGAACGCAAAAAGGATTGGAGGTGAACTTGTACCTGAGGAAGCTCGAATCTTCAAGGGTATGATTCTTATTCATATCTTTTCGTTTAATTAATAATTGCGCATAAAGGGTGATCCGGGTATATGGTTTGTAAAATTTTAAACTCTGATTTTTACATGCTTCCGCATATTTTTGCAATTTGATTGCGTTCATGAATATTACAAACCTAACATATGTAACTTAATGAAATGCTCAAATCCGTTGGAAATTATATTGAACCTAGTAATGTAAAACGAAGGGGATATAAATGGTTTATGTTTTGATACGTAAAGTATTTGCATACTAAATCCATGAGAGAAACTTTTTGTGCGTAAAAAGGTTATAACGGACAAAAGTTTCAAAAGAAACATGGAATGGTTTTAAGACAAGAACAAAATATTATAGTTAAATAAAATTAGTTTACATTGAGTACGTGAATTTTGTATGTGAAACTAATATGTACATGTATGTATCCTCAATTTGTGTAGGATCATCACAGCGCAGATAAGTTATAAACATTAAACAACATCCAAGGCAAGTTTTTCAGTTCTATTATGTTTGTGGATTAAATGTGATTATGTGGTGAGTTACATACCATGCTTTATGAATTGTTAAAGTCAAAATATGACCAAGTTAATTGGGTTATGGAACTCAATTTATATGTGATATGTGATAGCACATGCATGTTGTATAATGTAACTCGATAAATTAAATTGTATTAATTTTGGGGTCGGTACAGTTGGTATCAAAGTCGTAGGTTATAAACCTTAGGTAGGAGTACCGTAGGCTATAACTTTAGAGAAGGAAGGTGAAGATAATGAAAGAATAAGCTCAAGTAGAGTTTGAATAATAAGAAGTAATTTGAGAAATTTATAAAGAAGGGATTAAAACATGCATAAGAGGATTCAAAGAAGAATCTCGCATAGTTATAAGGAATATGAATGTGGGGTTACCCAACTCCAATAATAAAGATGTAAAGTTAAGAATAAAAGGTTATATTTAAGTATGGTACAATCGTACTCTTTAATAGTTGATGTATGGTATCTGGGCTAAATGACTCCTTCATAGAGTGGAGGTATATACGAACTAGCAACTCGGAACCTAGTTTGTTGGTTGTTTGTGGGAAACCACTCAGCGTACTATATTGAAACTATTAGAGACTCGATGTGTACTAAGTGTTGAAAATGGATACGTATGATGAAAATGTAGAACTCGAATGAAATGTGGAGCAATATAAATGAAGTTGGAAATTCTTAAAGGAAGAATTGTTATATAAACAAGAAAATTCAAAGAAGAATCTTGAAGATATATAAAGATAAAAATGGGAGTTGCCTAACTCTAATAGCCAAGATAATTAATAATGATGAATAGACAAAGTCTGTTAGATTAAAAGCATAAATCAAATCATAAATGATGAAAAAGGAAAGAAAGAGGATCACAAAACAAAATGATCACGAGCTATGAAAAGAATTTTAAGTGAGATGGTTATAGAATAAGATCATGATATGATCTGTTTAAGTTATAAAAGAAAGATGGTCTGCAATGTTTGAATAATTACAGCTTGATGTTATGAAGTTAATGTACTATTATATAGTACGAGATAAGTACGACGAGTTATAGATGATGAGGTACAAAAAAATTTGTATCGAGCAAAGAGTAAGTTAAGAGTAAGATAGAGTTAAGTGGGATTTCAATTAAGGACTCATGTGATGGCTGAGTTGTACAAACCTTTGTATGGGTGAGGGTTTTGTGCTTGTGCTTAGTTTATCACATTGATAATTATTGGAATGTTGGTGTCGCGCTATCAATATGTATGTGGGGAAAAGGTGATTCTTTTCTAATGTGTATATTTGATAGTTAGAAACTCTTAAGATTAGTCAGATATTATTAGGATTAGGTGTGGTTCTTAAAATTAATACATATGGTAAGTTTGTGACTCGTAATAATATGGCATGTTTTGAAACCAGCGAATGGACGCCTATGGTCTAACTAGGACAAGTTCTTAAACTCATATTATTGTGGCAAGTTCCTGGATTTCAAAAGTGTGGTAAGTTTGATGAACTATTTTGGGTAGAAAACGGTTATAGTATAGAGAGCATTGATGAATTTGAAGATTGATAGAATGGTTAAGTAATGAAGTAATGAGCTAAAGATTGAAGTTGATGGATATCTGGATATTCTAAATCTACTAGTTATGCTAGACTTTCGAAATTTATTGACTTCGTGCTGATGTTTGCACTTCTATTTTCTTAAAAAACATTGGATCAAATGATGAAACCAATGAGATTTAAAGACAATACCGTTATTTGTATGTCTATGCTAATTGTTTCGGCTAGACAAAAATGATTTGAAATATATCAAAATATATTTTTTTTATATCATCAATGCATCATGGAACTTGGTGCAGAGATGATAAAAACGATGGAGTCATCAATGCAGTATTACTTAGTGTTGGATGTGATCTAAGGATCGTCAGCCCACTATGGTATGATGTAGTATGATAAAATCACCAAATGACGGAATCCTCAAACAGACTATAAATACAGTGCGGTATCATGACATCATAAAAAGATTTTTGAGATTTCTTTAAGATATGAGAATATATATATATATATATATATATATATATATATATATATGTATATGTATATTTCGATTGATGTCCGAATTGTTGTAGAAGTCTATGCTATTTAATTCAGCTAAACGAATATTGAAAGATGTTCATGGAATTCAAGCGTTCTTTGTCAAACTATGCCAAACCAAATTGTTTTGGTGCGGATTCAGATGTTGAAAAGCTGAGATGAACAACCCTTTTATAGGGGATTACGCGGAGGCGTTTAGATGTTTGTGCACAATACATTGTACGAAGGGCTGATCCCCATAAGTACGAGGAGTCCCTATAGTCTTATGATTGTTAAAGTTTAAGTTGAAAGATAACTTATAACTATGGACATACGCATAGCATTTAAATGTTTGTGCACAATACATCGTACGAAGGGCTTAACACCCTAAGTACAGGAGTCCCTATAGTCTAATGACTATTAAGGTTTAAGTTGAAATAGAACTTATAATCATGGACGTAGTTCAAGGTCTTATGACCCTCAGCATGATTAGGAATCTTTTAAATTCAAAGGCTTCGCGATAACAAGCTACATGCCAAGTTGAAGAAATGCGAGTTCTGGATTGAGGAAATAGCATTCCTTGGGCACGTGGTGTCAAAACATGGAGTATTTGTTGACCCGGTGAAGATTGAAGCAATACAAAGTTGGGAGAAACCAAAGTCGATGACCGAAGTATGTAGCTTTCTGGGCTTGGCTGATTATTATCGGAGATTCGTTGAAGGATTTTTTAGAATCGCTACTCCATTAACTCAGTTGACTCAGAAAGATACAAAATTTGTATGGAGCTAGGAATGCGGGAAGAGTTTCTAAGAGCTCAAGATGAGACTCATTTTGGAACCTGTTCTAACAATACCATCTGGTTCGGATGGATTTGTTATCTACAGCGATGCTTCAGGAAAAAGGTTAGGATGTGTTCTCATGCAACATGGAAAAGTCATAGCCTATGCCTCGCAACAACTCAAAGAATATGAGAGGAATTATTTTACTCATGATCTGGAGTTGGCAGTAGTCATTTTCGTATTGAAAATCTGGAGACACTACCTGTATGGGGAGAAATTGGTGATCTATACAGATCATAAAAGCCTCAAATATTTTTTCACCCAAAAGGAACTCAACATGTGACAAAGACGTTGGCTCGAGCTATTGAAAAATTACGACCATACTATTCAATATCATCATGGAAAAACGAACATGATAGCTGACGTGTTGAGTAGAAGATCATATATGGGTATGAGTGCGATGTTGTTAACACAAAGACCCATTTTGTATGACTTACAAAGGATGGAAATAGAGTTAAAGGCTCCAAGTACCCACGTGATGATATCAAACATACGAGTAGAACCGACTTTAATTGATAAAGTTAAAGTTGCTCAAGACACACACCTAGAGCTAATGCGTATGAAGAAGAAAGTATAAGAAGGTTTATTCCAGAAGCAAGAATCGATGAAGAATGAATACTTCAAGTCAACTCCAGACTTTGCATTCCTAATGATTTTGATTTGAAGCATAGAATCATGATGGAGGCACACAACACATTGTTTGCAATCCATCCTGGGAGTACCAAAATGTATCATGATCTTCGACATACATTTTGGTGGAGCAATATGAAGAGAGAGATCGCGTAGTTTATCTCGAGGTGTTTAACTTGTCAACATGTAAAGGCAGAGCATCAAGTGCCAAAGGGTCCATTGCAACCACTTGAGATTTTGAAATGGAAGTGGGAACACATTACCCTTAATTTCATTACTAATCTTCCCAAGGTTTCTCAAGGCATAGATGCGATTTGGGTTATTGTTGATAGATTAACCAAGTCTACTCATTTCTTACCGATACGACAGTGACGAGAAATCCTAATTGCGCAAGGCATAGATGCGATGTGGTTTGGTCACCTAATTGCGCGACAGTGAGGAGAAATCCTTATCGGAAAGCCACCTTCTTTCTTGGGAACGACCTGGTTGTCATTATTGTGATTCTGCAATATTATTTGTGAATAATTAATTATTGATTTATGTGATAAGGAAATATTTATTTTATGAGGATATAAATGAAGGAACTAATGTTGAGGTGTTTTATCAGTATTTTGTTAGAATTGATGTATTAAAAATCATCTGTATGTAGATTTCGGTCATTTTTTGTTTAGAATTTGGAAACAATTTCTTCTACAAAGTTGTTGAGAATTAAATTATATATGAAATGGACATAAGGTTCATATTTTTCTAATAAAAGAGCTATTTATTATGAATTATTGAAGTTTCAGAAATAAATATTTTTATTAAAAACATGGGTGGTCCCCACTTTTGTTTTTTGTGGGAAATTATTAAAATTTCAAAGTGTGGTGTGCGTGAATAACAAAGGGTGGAAGCCACTGGTAGCAGGTTAGTCTACATTAGCATTCTAGCATTTTCCTATAAATTATAGTGTTTAGTTAGAATTGAAAATCACACCAGAATCAGAAGTTTTCTCTCTCCATAATATCGAGCGTATTTTTGTGAGTATTTAGATACTTTTAGAGTTGATAAGCGGTGTAAGTTTTCTTTAGCATTATATCCGATATTTTAATCAGAAGTACTATTATTTTGAGGGAAGAGATGTTATTTTTTTCGTAAATGATGTTATTTCTTTCAATATCCTTATACCAAAATATTGGTATGAATTTAATTATAAAATGTTTACCTTTTCATGTCGAGGTTACTATTCATGTATACGGCACTATTCACGAATACGGTACTATTCACTAGTACTATTCACAAAGTATGATTTTTCTTGTGAAATTTTTACCTTTTCGTGTCGTGGTTACTATTCATGTATACGGCACTATTCACGTATACGGTACTATTCACGAATATGGCACTATTTACATAAAATTTAAATTTTCTTTTCTTTGTCCAAGTGGTCTATTATGGTTACTATCTTTGATTGTATCCATGTTTTAATCTTCATTCCTGAAATTTGATCCACAATTGATTATTATGGACTATTTTTGAACTTGGATAAACTAAAGTACGAATCCCTAATCTTTATTCTTTTATCTCACTGGATTCATTTTCTTTAGGATATTTTTCATCATCCTCAGTCCTAAATGATGATATAACTTAATATATTTGGCCTGTAGTGCAAAGATAAATGATTACCTGATGAATATCTTTGGCACGTACTGCAAAGATGGACAGGTGTTGAGATGAACATGACCAACTGGTGATACAAATGAATATCTTTTGCTTGTAGTGCAAAGATGAATATTTGATTCAAGATGTATATTAATTGATGTTACAGAGAAAAAATATTAATGATGGACTTTTAAATCATAGAAGATAGTAGATTTCATTCTCTACTTAACTCTTCTAATGAATTGTTATTTCCATTGCGAATATTGATCTAAAACTTGTTGTCCATTATATTTTATCTGATTTATTGAAGACTAACAATAATTTGTTCTACATTATCTTAGTCATAATATTCCTTAATGGGGTAGTTGAGCTCACCCTTTTTCTTTTTTGTTCTATTTTTTTTCTCAAGAGGCGAGAATATTGCGGGAACTAATCAGGGTGTGGAGTGATTTTTCAAGTCAGTTATTTTAGCAGTCCTCACTATTTTGTAAAATAGTGTATCAATAATTGTAATGAAGACTTATTTGAGTTTGGATATTGTCTAGAAGATAATATTTGTATTTAAACTCACATCATATGTGTTGTCGTATTTTGCACGATAATTGTAATAATAAAGTTGTAATTATTTTCTGTACCGTGTATTTGGCAACTCAGAATGAGTTGTGTGGACCTATTTTGGAGGCGTCACATTTAACTCATTTTGTAAGCGTTATGGACACGGATTAGACGCGCTTTGGACGTGGATTAGACGCGTTTTGGACGTGAATTGGACAAGTTTTGGACGCAAATTAGACACGTATTGTACGCATTTTGGACGCGAATTCAACACGTTTTTTACGCGATTAGGATACGTATTGTACACGTTTTGGACTCATTTTTTACGTGTTTTGTACGCATTTTGGATGCGTATTAGACGCGTTTTGGACACGGATTGTACGTATTTTGAACGTGGATTTTATGTGTTTTGGACGCGTCATTTTCCAATTGGCCATGTGGCAACAACTAGCGTCCGCAGTTTAATATTGCGGATGGGAGACATTTACAAGGAGAGGTATTTTGGTCCTTTGTCCCATCCGCAATATTAAACTGTGAAGTACTGAAAATTAAACTGCGAACAAGAGTAATATAGGTCGTTAAATATCTAGATAAACGATCGGGATTTGTTGTAAGGATACACTTTTTTACAACATTAGTTATGAATCATAATAAGTATTTGTTACTGATTTTTATAGGGTATGCACCATATCTACCATCTATTCTAAACATCAACGGACGAGATTAAAAAAAAGTTAAACCAGTTGTCCGCGGTTAAAAAAAGCACAATCCATCCATTATTGATGCTAACTAGCTTCCACGCGAGTAAGGGTTTAACTTTACTACCTAGAGTTTAAGATTTACTGACTAGAATTTAGATTTTATTAACCTTAAACCCTAATTAATAAATAAACCTTAAATTCTAGTTAGTAAACTTTAAGTCCTGTTTAATAAAACTTAGACCCTGATTTATAAATTCTTAACTCAAATTAATAAATCCTAAACCTAAAGTGATGAAGAATTATGATTAGTGTTCGCTATTATTAGTAACGGACAACAATTTTAGTTTTTTAATCTCCTTTATTAGAGCATTCACAACCAGTGGCGAAGACAGAAAGTTTTCTTAATGGGGTAGAAATTATTACCAAGTTACAAATAATTCGGCGGGAGTTCGGGGGCAGCGCCTCCGAGCTAATTTTTTTTAATACTTTATAATTTTGGGTGTATATATATATATATATATATATATATATATATATATATATATATATATATATATATATATATATATATATATATATATATACTATATTACAATGAAAATATAAAGAGTATATATACATGGTATATACGTAAGACCTCAACTTATTATAAATAAAATTAAATTTTTTCTATTTATTATCTTGAAATAATGAGTTAATTTGATATAATACTTTGGTTATGGGTGAAATGTTCAAATTTTACAAAATAAGCAAGTGGTTATAAAATATTCATTTTTGTCGGGGAATATTCGTTTGGTCGTAGAATATTCTTGTTGTCGAGGAATATTCGTACGACGGCGCAGCCATTCGTGGGCCTCATAACAGAATAACTATTGGATGAAGAAAACGACAAGTTTAAGTTTTTATAAATAACGACGTAGTTGTTACCGTTAACACTGTTGGAATACCCGGTGGTTAAAATACAGTAATACGCGTGGTTGCACAGTAGCAAACAGTATTGCACAGTATTTTTGAATTATTGATTCTTACGTAAGAAGGCACTACTCAATAATTGTTACAGTAATTACTTTGCAATATTTTATTTTATTGATTCAATAATTGCTGCGTTGATATTTTATATTATTGTTGTTTCAATGATTGTCACTGCACAGTATTTCCCATTATCAGATCAATAATTTATATTATTTGAATAATATTATTAGATAGCATTATTGGCAATGTCTAGAAAGTTCTGTCTAAGGAGAGGTTTGGTCACCTAATTGCGCGCCAGTAAGGAGAAATCCTTATTGGAAAGCCCCCTCTTTCCTGGGAACGGCCTGGTTGTCATAATTGTGATTCAGTAATATTATTTGTGAATAATTAATTATTGATTTATATGATAAAAAATATTTATTTTATGTGGATATAAATGATGGTTATATTTTATGTGGTTGTAATTGAAGGAATTAATGTTGAGGTGTTTATCAGTATTTTTGTCGAAATGGAGGTATTAAAAATCAAATCAGTGTTCTTGATATATATTGCGTGAGTTATAATTTTTAATCCAACCGTTGGATCTTTGTGATTTTTGGATATGTTATACATATATAAGTTGAGTATATGTCCACAAATTTTGAACCGTTAAAAATGAATGTATGATTTGTTATAAATTTTAAGAGGTGACTGATTTGGAAATTATGTTATAAATATTTTTTGGTGGAAAAATCTATAATTGAGTGGGCCCCACTTTTGGTTAGTGAGAAATGTGCTCAAATTTTATTTCAAATGTGGTGGGTGGCAATAGTAGCAGGTAAAGCCATCAGGTAGTAGGTCAAGTCTGCTTCAGTGTGCTAGCATTTTCCTATAAATAGGTGCTTAGGTTAGAATTGAAAATCACACCAGAAACATAAGCTTTCACTCTTTCTCTCTCTATATTATCGAGCATATTTTGTGAGTATTTAGATACTTTGAGAGTTGCTATTCAGTACAAGTTTCATTCAGCATCACATCTGACCTTTCATTCCGAAGTACTATTTCTTTGAGGTAAGGGATGTTATTTTCTTCTTAAATGATATTATTTTCTTCAATATCATTATGCTGAGATATTGTTATGAATTTTATTGTGGAATTTCTACCTTTTTGTGTCGGGGTTACTATTCACGTATACAGCACTATTCACGTATACAGTACTATTCACAAATACGATACTATTCACCGAAAAATAAAATTTTCTCTTTTTCGTCTCAGATGCCTTTTATGGTTACTATCTTTGATTGTATCCATGTTTTGATCTTTATTTTTGAATTCTACTTCACACTTGGTTATTATGGAGTATTATTGAATTTGGATAAATCGAAATACGAATCCCTAATATTTGTCCTTCTATCTCACTGGATTCGTTCTCTAAAATGTTTTTCATCATCTTCAGTCCTTAATGGTGATACTTGATGAATATCTTTGGTCTGTAGTTCAAAGATGAATGATTTCCTGATGAATATCTTTGACCCGTAGTGCAACGATGAACAGGTGTTGAGATGAACATGACCAACTGGTGATACAAATGAATATCTTTGGCCCGTAGTGCAAAGATAAATATTTGATTCAAGATGTATATTGATTGATGTTACAGGGATAAAATATTGATGATGGACTTTCAAATTCATAGATGATAGTAGATTTCATTCTCTACTTAACTCTTCTAATGAATTATTGTTTTCGCTGCAGTTGTTGATCTAAAACTTGTTGTCGATTATATTCTATCAGATTTTTCCTTGTTGAAGACTAAGGATAATTTGTTGTATATTATCTTAGTCATAATATTCTTTACTGGGCTAGTTGAGCTCACCCTTTTCCTTTTTGTTCCATTTTTCTTCTTAGGGAGAGAGAACATAGCAGGAACCAGTCGGGGTATAGAGTGATGGTCCTAGACAGTTGTTTTAGCAGTCCTCGCTATTTTTGTAAAATGGTGCATCAATAATTGTAATGAGGACTTTATTTGGGTGTGGATATTGTCTAGAAGATAATATTTGTATTTAAACTCATAGTTGTGTTGTTATATTTTGCACGACAATTGTAATAAAGTTGTAGTTGTTTTCTGTACCATGTATTTGGCGAGTCAGAATGGGTGATGTATACCTATTTTGGGGGCGTTACAGTTGGTATCAGAGCTTAGGGATATGGTCTCTGGGGAAGATCGGGAAATAGAACTAGGAGGGGAGAGACGAGTAAATCCTTCGCTAATACCTAAACTTATTTGTTGGTCGGTCATAATATAGGGATATTATGTGATATGTTAATTTGTTTAATTAACCCCTGTTTTATGGCAGTTTTTAAGAATGGCAGCTGAGAACGTTAACAATGGAGTCTATGAGACTGTGGAACAACCTTTGATTACCAACCAAGAGAACGTGTAATAGGAAGGCAATATTCCTCCTGTAAACAACATTATCGAACAAACGATGAATGATGCGATGTTTAGAAGCTTTTTGCAGTTCATACAAAATCAGACGAGGGAGACTCGTGTACAAAATATGGGTGGAAATGATAGCAACGCGTGATCTATCACAGCCAAGCAGTTCAAGGAGTTGGGACCACCAGATTTCTGGGGAAAGCCCGATCCAATTAAAGCGGAAATGTGGGTTAAGAAAATTACCAAGATATTCGATGTCTTGGGTTGCACGGAGGAAAAGAAGGTTCCATTCGCCACCTTTATGTTTCGTGGTGAGGCAGATTACTGGTGGGAATCTGTGAAGCGTACCCAGCCAGCCACACTCAACATGTCTTGGGAAAAATTTTAGAAACTATTCAATGACAAGTACTTTCCTGAAAGTATTCATCATATGAAGGAGGTAGAGTCTATTAGACTGGAACATAACAACATGACGGTGTCCCAGTACGAGGTGAAGTTCGCGGATTTATCCAAGTTTACACCTCAGTTGGTAGAAAATGAGGAACGTATGACGCGGATGTTTCTGAGAGGTCTAAAACCCGAGATTTGACAATATCTTATCTCTCATAAATTTTTTATATATTCAAATGTTGTAAACAAGGCTCAATTATTAGAGCGTGATAATGAGTATGTTCAACCGAGGGACCACAACCAGGGTCATACCGGTGACAGCAGTCATCGGAGCGATGATAACCAGCGAGGAGGGAAGAATACGGACAAAAGTGGTAACCACTCGGGTGGTAATCGTGGCCATGATAATAGGAGAGCTGAGTCAAGTGGAAATTTCAAAAAGAGGAGATTCAACAATGACGGGAAGACATCAGCAACAGCACCAGCACCAACAACAAATTCTAGGGGAGGAGGACGACCGCCAGTTAGATGCTACAGATGCGGAGAGGAGGCACACATAAGTCCAAACTATTCACAGCCTCCCAAGGTGTGTTTCAATTGTGGAAAAGACGGTCACATAGCCCGATTTTGTCCAGTAGCGAAGTCAAGTCCAACTGGGACGACGGCACCAAAGGCGACTACGAACAAAACAAAGTCGGTGGTTCAAGGAAGGGCGTTTATCGTGACTGGCCAAAACGCGAGAAACCCGAATGAGGTGATCACGGGTAAGCTAATCTTGAACTCTTGCAAAGTTTATACCTTACTAGATACCGATTTTACCCATTCTTTTATCTCTCCTACTTGTGCTCAACGTTTAAACTTGACTCCGGAGAAATTGGACTTTAACTTATCTGTTGAAACTCCGTTGGGTGAAACCTTTGTTACATCTACAGTTTATAAATCTTGCTTGATCCAAGTTGGCACAATCATATTACCTGTTGATCTTATCTCTTTAAAGATACTTGCATTTGATGTGATTTTAGGGATTGATTGGTTAACCACTCATCATGCAAAAATTGTTTGTTTTCATAAGGTTGTTAGTTTTCATATTCCTAACCAACCTGTTATACGAATTCAAACAACTAAACCACTAAAATCAGTCACTGTCATATCAAGCCATAAAGCTATTCGTTTATTAAAAAATGGATGTCAAGCTTTCTTAGCCCATATTATGGACTTGAACAAAAACACGTCAGATTTGAATAATATTCCTGTTGTTAATGAATTTCCTGACGTATTTTCAGAAGAACTTCCTGGTCTACCCCCAGAACGAGAAGTTGAATTCTTTATTGATCTTGAACCAGGTACAAAGCCCATTTCTAAAACCCCATATCGAATGGCTCCTATTGAACTTCAGGAGTTAAAAGTCGAACTACAAGAATTGTTAGACATCGGTTTCATTCGTCCTATGCTCATGTTTTATTTGTAAAGAAGAAAGACGGGAGTATGCGACTTTTTATTGACTACCGGGAATTAAACCATGTCACCATCAAGAATAGGTATCCGCTACCTCGCATTGATGACCTGTTTGACCAGTTGCAAGGAGCAAAATTCTTTTCAAAGATCGATCTTTGTTCTGGATATCATCAGCTGAAGATTAAAACTAAGGATATTCCAAAGATTGCCTTCAGAACTCAGTACGGGCATTATGAATTCTTAGAAATGTCTTTTGGATTAACTAATGCTCCTGCTGCTTTCATGGATATGATGAATTGTATATTCAAGGAATATTTGGATCAATTAGTTGTTGTCTTTATTGATGACATCCTCATTTATTACAAAAGACGTGATGATCATGAGCACCGTTTAAAGCTGGTACTTCAAAGACATCGTGACAACAAGCTATATGCCAAGCTGAAGAAATGCGAGTTTTGGCATAAGGAAGTAGCATTCCTTGGGCACGTGGTGTCAAAACATGGAGTATCTGTTGACCCGGAGAAGATTGAAGCAATACAAAGTTGGGAGCAACCAAAGTCGGTGACCGAAGTGCGTAGCTTTTTGGGCTTAGC
Organism: Panax japonicus; assembly: GCA_020205505.1. NCBI lineage: Eukaryota > Viridiplantae > Streptophyta > Magnoliopsida > Apiales > Araliaceae > Panax > Panax japonicus. The sequence goes on from JAINUV010000461.1 coordinate 28,326, forward strand.
TGGTTATTATCAGAGATTCATGGAAGGATTTTCTCGAATCGCTACTCCGCTAACTCAGCTAACTCGAAAAAATACAAAATTCGTATGGAGCGAGGAATGTGAGAAGAGTTTCCAAGTGCTCAAGAGGAGACTCATTTCGGTACCTATTCTAACAATACCATCTAGTTTGGATGGATTTGTTATCTACAACGATGCTTCAGATAAAGGGTTAGGATGTGTTCTCATGCAATATGGGAAAGTCATAGACTATGCCTAGCGACAACTCAAAGAATATTAGAGGAATTATCCTACTCATGATCTTGAGTTGGCAGTAGTCATTTTTGCGTTGAAAATCTGGAGACACTACCTACATGGGGAGAAAGTGGAGATTTATACGGATAATAAAATCCTCAAATATTTCTTCACCCAAAAGGAACTCAACATACGGCAATGACGTTGGCTTGAGTTGTTGAAAGATTATGACCATGGCATTCAATATCATCCTGAAAAAGCAAACGTTATAGCTAACGCATTGAGTAGAAGATCGTATGCGGGTACGAGTGCGATGTTGTTAACACAAAGACCCATTTTATAAGACTTACAAAGGATGGAGATAGAGTTAAAGACTCCAGGGACCCACATGATGATGGCAAATATACGAGTAGAACCGACTTTAATCGATAAAGTTAAAGCCGCTCAAGTTACAGACCTGGAGCTGATGCGTATGAAAAAGAAAGTGCAAGAAGGTGTTATTCCGGAAGCAAGAATCGATGAAAAAGGAATACTTCGAGTCAACTCCAGACTTTGCGTTCCTAACGATTCTGACTTGAAGCATAGAATCATGATGGAGGCACACAACACACCATTTACAATCCATCATGGGAGTACCAAAATGTATCATGATCTTCGACATACATTTTGGTGGAGCAATATGAAGAAAGAGATCGCGGAGTTTATCTCGAGGCATTTAACTTGTCAATGTGTAAAGGTGGAGCATCAAGTGTCAATGGATCTATTGCAACCACTTGAGATTCCAAAATAGAAGTGAGAACACATTACTATGGATTTCATTACGGGTCTTCCCAAGGTTTCTCAAGGTATAGATGCGATTTGGGTTATTGTTGATAAATTAACCAAGTCTGCTCATTTCTTGCCTATACGTGAGACTTATTCCCTTGAACGTCTTGCTCATATGTATGTGAATAAGATTGTGAGATTGCATGGTATGCCAGTATCCATAGTTTCAAATCGTGACCCAAGATTCACTTCACGATTTTGGTTTAGCTTGCAAAAAGCTTTGGGCACGGATTTACGATTCATTTCGGCATACCATCCTCAAACGGACGGGCAATCAGAAAGGACTATACAAACTCTTGAAGATCTATTAAGACTCGGTGTCCTAGACTTCAAAAGGAGTTGGGATAAGTATTTACCATTGGTGGAATTCTCCTACAACAACAGTTATCAGGCAAGTATAGGTATGGCTCCATTTGAAGCCTTGTATGGACGAAAGTGTCGCTCTCCAGAATACACTCAATAATATAGAGAGAGAAAACTTCAATTTCTGGTGTGATTTTCAATTCTAACCTAAGCACCCTATTTATAGGAAAATGCTTAGAACACCAAAGCAGAATATTTATTAAAATATATTATTAATAATAAATTTCATACCCCTCCTTGGAAAATCAGATTTCTAACATATCCCACATGCTCATCTTCTAGAAAAAGTGAGGAAAATGTTTTTATTAAAAAAAAATATTTAAAACTTCCAAAAATTAATTATTTCGGAGCTTCTAAACTTCAATAATTCACAATAAATAGGCCTTTTTATCAGAAAATTCGAATCTTGCGAATTTTTATAGGAAATTCAATTCTCTACAACTTTGCAGAAGAAAGTTTTTCTAAATTCCAAACAGAAATTGGCCGAAATCCATAAACGGACGATTTTACATGCTATAATCAAATTTCGGTCAATAATTGTGTCCACCAACACACAAAATAGGTGTTAAACATTTAATAGCACAAAAATACTCTTCCTCCTCATATATTCATATATCCCACATTCATTATAAAAATATCATCGTTAATATATTATTAAAAAAATATATTTAAATGAATTATTTTATCCGAAAAAGATAAAATATTAATTTTCAACAATTGTCACATTAAAAAATTTCTTCATCTATATCCACATAAAATTAATATTTTTCTCATCATATGAATCAATAATTAATTATTCACAAATAATATTATAGAATCACAATATTGACAACCAGGCAGTTCCCAGGAAAGAAGGGGCTTTCCAATAAGGATCTCTCCTTACTGGCGCGCAATTAGGTGACCAAACCTCTCCTTAGATAAAACTTTCTAGACATTGCCAATAATGTTATCTAATAATATTATTCAGATAATATGAATTATTGCTTCGATAATAAAAAATACTGTGTAGTGACAATTATTGAAACAACAGTAATATAAAATATCAACGCAGCAATTATTTAATCAATAAAATAAAAATACTGAACAGTCATTACTGTAACAATTATTGAGTAGTGACTTCTTACGTAAGAATCAATAATTGGCGCAATACCATGTGCTACTGTGCAACAACGCATATTACTATGTTTTAACCACCGGGTATTCCAACAGTATTAACGGTAACAACTACGCCGTTATTTTTAAACAACTTATATTTGTCGTTTTTTTCATCCAATCGCTTTCCGTTATGGGGCCCACACATGGCTGCGCCGTCGTACGGATATTCCCCGACAGTACGAATATTTCACGACCAAACGAATATTCCCCGACAACAATGAATATTTTATAACCACTTGCTTATTTTAAAATATTTGCATATTTTACCCATAACTATCCACATTAATCAAATCAACCCTTACTATTTCAAAATAATAAATAGAGAAAATTAAATTTCATTAATAATAAGTTGGGGTCTTACAACCTCCCCTCCTTATGAAATTTCGTCCTCGAAATTGATGTACGTACCTAGTGTTTCGAAAAGGTGAGGATACATCGCTTTCATTTCCGTTTCCAATTCCCAGGTCATTTCCTTTATAGCATGATTCCTCCACAGAACTTTAACTTGTGGTATGACCTTTGTGCGTAGGACATGCTCCTTCCTATCCAAAATCTTGACAGGTACCTCTTCGTACGTTAAGTCTTCGGCTATCTCGTCTGGTTCTAACTCTATAACAGGGTTCGGGTCTTTCACATATTTACGAAGTACTGATATGTGAAACACATTATGAACACGAGACATACTCAGAGGTAACGCAAGTCTATAGGCTACATTTCCTACTCGGTCAAGAATTTGAAATGGACCAATAAATCATGGATTGAGCTTTTCTCTCTTCCCAAATCTTGTAACTCCCTTCCATGGAGCAACTCGCAACAATACATGATCCCCTATACTAAATTCCACGTCCTTTCGATGAAGATCCGCATAACTCTTTTGTCGATCTTGTGCCGTTTGTATACGTTGTCGAATCATTTGGATCTTTTCGGTAGTCATACGTACTAACTCAGGTCCCAACAATGTTGCTTCACCCACCTCATCCCAACATATTGGAGAGCGACACTTTCGTCCATATAATGCTTCAAATGGAGCCACACCTATACTTGCCTGATAACTGTTGTTGTAGGAGAATTCCACCAATGGTAAATACTTATCCCAACTGCCCTTGAAGTCTATGACACAGAGTCTTAATAAATCTTCAAGAGTTTGAATAGTCCTCTCTGATTGTCCGTCCGTTTGAGGATGGTATGCCGAACTAAATCGTAAATCCGTTCTCATAGCTTTTTGCAAGCTAACCCAAAATCTTGAAGTGAATCTTGGGTCACGATTCGAAACTATGGATATTGGCATGCCATGCAACCTCACAATCTCATTTACATATATACTAGCAAGACGTTCAATGGAATAAGTCTCCCGTATCGGCAAGAAATGAGCAGACTTGGTTAATCTATCAACAATAACCCAAATGGCATTGATGCCTTGAGAAACCGTAGGAAGACCCGTAACGAAATCCATGGTAATGTGTTCCCACTTCCATTTCGAAATCTCAAGTGGTTGCAACGGACCCTTAGGTACTAAATGCTCCGCCTTTACACGTTGACAAGTTAAACACATCGAGATAAACTTTGCAATCTCTCTCTTCATATTGTTCCACCAAGATGTATGTCGAAGATCACGATACATTTTAGTACTTCCAGAATGAATTGCAAATGGTGTATTGTGTGCCTCCATCATAATCTTGTACTTCAAATCAGAGTCGTTAGGAACACAAAGTCTAGAGTGGACTCGAAGTATTCCTTCTTCATCAATTCTCGCTTCCGGAATAGCTCCTTCTTGTACTTTCTTCTTCATACGCATTAGCTCCGGGTCGGTGGCTTGAGCAACCTTAACTTTTTCTATTAAAGTTGGCTCTATGCGTATACTTGACAACATCGCACTCGATCCTGCATATGATCTTCTACTCAACGCGTCAGCTACCACGTTCGCTTTTCTAGGATGGTATTGAATAGTGTGGTCGTAGTCTTTCAATAGCTCGAGCCAACGTCGCTGCCGCATGTTGAGTTCTTTTTGAGTGAAGAAATATTTAAGGCTTTTATGGTCTGAATATATCTCCACTTTCTTCCCATATAGATAGTGCCTCCAGATCTTTAGCGCGAAAACGACTGCTGCCAACTCTAGATCATGAGTAGGATAATTCCTCTCATACTCTTTCAGTTGTCGCGAGGCATAGGCTATGACTTTCCCACGTTGCATGAGAACACATCCTAACCCTTTGCCTGAAGCATCGTTGTAGATAACAAATCCATCCGTACCAGATGGTATTGTTAGAACAGATGCCGAAATGAGTCTCCTCTTGAGCTCTTGGAAACTCTTCTCGCATTCTTCGCTCCAAACGAATTTTGTATCCTTCCGAGTTAGCTGGGTTAATGGAGTAGCGATTCGAGAAAACCTTTCCACGAATCTCCGATAATAACCAGCTAAGCCCAAAAAGCTACGTACTTCAGTCACCGACTTCGGTTGCTCCCAACTTTGTATTGCTTCAATCTTCGCCGGATCAACAGATACTCCATGTTTCGACACCACGTGCCCAAGGAATGCTACTTCCTCAAGCCAAAACTCGCATTTCTTCAATTTGGCATATAGTTTGTTTTCACGAAGCCTTTGGAGTACCAGCTTCAAATGGTGCTCATGATCTTCGCGACTTTTGGAATATATGAGGATGTCATTAATAAAGACAACAATGAACTGATCCAAATATTCCTTAAACACTCGGTTCATCATATCCATAAAAGCCGCAGGAGCATTAGTCAATCCGAAAGACATGACTAAGAATTCATAATGCCCATACCGAGTTCTGAAGGCAGTCTTTGGAATATCCTCAGTTCTAATCTTCAGCTGATGATATCCAGAACGAAGATCGATTTTTTAAAAGAATTGTGCTCCTTGCAACTGGTCAAACAAGTCATCAATACGAGGTAGAGGATACCTATTCTTGATGGTGACATGGTTCAATTCCCGATAGTCAATACAAAGTCGCATACTCCCGTCTTTCTTCTTTACGAATAAAACAGGAGCACCCCAAGGAGATGTACTAGGACGAATGAAACCGATGTCCAACAATTCCTGTAGTTGGACCTTTAACTCCTGAAGTTCAATAGGAGCCATTCGATATGGGATTTTAGAAATGGGTTTTGTACCATGTTCTAGATCAATATAGAATTCAACTTCACGTTCTGGGGGGTAGACCGGGAAATTCTTCAGGAAATACGTCAGGAAAGTCAATAACAACAGGAATATTATTCAAATTTGATGTGTCTTTATTCAAATCCATAACATGGGCTAAGAAAGCTTGACATCCAGTTTTTCAATAAACGAATAGCTTTATGATTAGATATGACAGTGATTGATTTTAATGGTTTAGTTGCTTGAATTCATACAACAGGTTGGTTAGGAATATGAAAACTAACAACCTTACGAAAATAATCAATTTTGACATGATGAGTAGTTAACCAATCAATCCCTAAAATCACATCAAAAGAAAGTATCTTTAAAGAGATAAGGTCCACAGGTAAGGTGATGGTGCCAACTTGAATCAAACAAGATTTATAAACAGTGGATGTGATGAAAGTTTCTCCTAACGGAGTTTCCACAGATAGGTCAAAGTCTAATTTCTCCGCAGTCAAGTTTAAACGTTGAGCACAAGTAGGAGAGATAAATGAATGGGTAGCACCGGTATCAAGTAAGGTATAAACTTCGCAAGAATTTATAAATAGCTTACTCGTGATCACCTCGTTTGGGTTCCTCGCATTTTGACCAGTCACAATAAACGCTCTTCCAGGAACCGTTGACTTTGACTTTTCTGGGACAGTCTTTTGAGTCATCGTCCCCGCTGAACTAGGTTTCGCTACCGTACAATCTCGAGCGATATGTCCTTCCTTTCCACAATTATAGCATACCTTGAACTGTTGTGGGCAGTTTGGACTGATATGTCCCTCTTTCCCGCATTTATAGCATATGACCGGTGGTCGTTCTCCTCCCTTAGAACCAGTTGCTGCTGGCACTGTCGTCTTCACATGGTCGTTGTTAAATCTCCTCTTTTTAAAATCTCCTCCTGACTCGCTTCTTCTATTTTCATGGCCATGTTTACCACCAGAGTGGTTACCATTTCTATCCGTCTTTTTCTTTCTCCGCTGGTTATCGTTGTTTTGTTGACTGCTATCTCTGGTATGATCCTGATTGTGGTCCCTCGGTTGATCGTACTCGTTATCTCGCTCTAATAATTGAGCACTATTTACAACATCTGAATAGAGAAAAAATTTATGAGAAATGAGATATTGTCGTATGCCGGGTTTCAAACCTCTCAGAAACATCCGCGTTATACGTTCCTCATTCTCCACCAAATGAGGTGTAAACCTGGATAACTCTGCAAACTTTGCCTCGTACTGAGACACCATCATGTTGTTTTGTTCTAATCTGATGAACTCTACTTCCTTCATATGACGAACACTTTCAGGAAAGTATTTAGTCATTGAATAGTTTCTGAAACGTCTCCCAAGACATGCTGAGTGCGGATGGATAGGTACGCTTCACAGACTCCCACCAGTAGTCTGCCTCGCCACGGAACATAAAGGTGGCGAATGGAACCTTCTGTTCCTCCGTGCATCCCAAGACATCGAATATCTTGGTAATTTGTTTGACCCATGTTTCCGCCATGATCGGATCTGGCTTTCCCTTAAATTCTGGTGGTCCCAACTCTTTGAACTGCTTGGCTGTGACAACCCGTGAATTGCTATCATTTCCTTCTGTATTTTGAACACGAGTCTCCCTCGTCTGATTTTGCATGAACTGCAAAAAGATTCTAAACATCCCCTCGTTCATCATCTACTCAGTGGTGTTGTTCACAGGAGGAACATTGTCAGCCTGTTGCACGTTCTCCTCATTGGTGAGTACAGGCGTCTCCACGGTCTCATTTTCCACTGTTAATATTCTCAGTCGACATTCTCAAATACTGTCATAAAACAAGGGTTAATTAAGGAAATCAATATATCACATAATATCCCTATATACTGACCAACTAACAAATAAGCTTAGGTAGGACACACTAGCGAAGGATTTACTCGTCTCTCCCCTCCTAGTTCTATTCCCCGATCTCCGCCAGAGATCATCTCCCTAAGCTCTGATAACAACTGTGACGCCCCCAAAATAGGTATACATCACCCATTCTGAGTTGTCAATACATGGTACAGAAATAACTACAACTTTATTATTACAACATACAAACATGTGAGTTTAAGTACAGATATTGTCATCTAGACAATATCCACATACAAATAAATCCTCATCATAATTATTGATACATTATTTTACAAAAATGGTGAGGACTACTAAACAACTCTCTCTAAAACCATCATTACATCTCCCGACTCGTACTCGCTACATTCTCATCTCCTGAGAAGAAAAATGGAACAAAAAGGAAAAGGGTGAGCTCAACTAGCCCAGTAAAGAATATTATGACTAAGATAATACACAACAAATTATCATTAGTCTTCAACAGGAAAAAATCTAATAGAATACAATAGACAACAAGTTTTAAATCAATATTCGCAGCGGAAATAATAATTCATTAGAAGAGTTATGTAGAGAATGCAAACTACTATCTTCTATGTATGAATTTAAAAGTTCATCGTCTATCTTTTATCCCTGTAACATCAATCAATATATATCTGGAATCAAATATTCATCTTTGCACTACAGGCCAAAGATATTTATCAGTTGGTCATGTTCATCTAAACACCTGTTCATTTTTGCACTATGGCCAAAGATATTCATCAGAAATCATTCATCTTTGCACTACAGGCCAAAGATATTCAATAATATCATCATTTAAGACTGAGAATGATGAAAAATATTTTTAAAGAAACGAATCCATTGAAACAAAATGACAAGGATTAAGGATTAAGGATTCGTACTTTGTTTTAACCATGTCCAAAAATACCTCAAAAATAATCATAGTGGTGTAAAATTCAAGAATGATCAAAATATGGATACCATCAAAGCTAGTATCCACAATAGATATTTTAGACGAAAAGGAAAATTTTCATTTTTCGATGAATAGTGCCGTATTCGTGAATAGTGTCGTATACGTGAATAATGCCGTATACGTGAATAGTAACTCCGACACAAAAAGTTCCAAATTTGATTAAAAGTTCAGATCAATACTTCGACATAATGATATTAGAAGAAATAATATCATTTTTAAAAAAATAATATCCCTTACCTCGAAAGATCAGTACTTCTAGCTGAAACACTAGATATAGGCTATAACTTGAACCGTATAGCAATACTCAAAGTATACTCAAAATACTCACAAGAATACGCTCGATAATATAGAGAGAGAAAACTTCAATTTCTGGTGTGATTTTCAATTCTAACCTAAGCACCTTATTTATAGGAAAATGCTTAGAACACCAAAGCAGAAAATTTATTAAAATATATTATTAATAATAAATTTCATATGCCTCCTTGGAAAATCAGATTTCTAACATATCCCACATGCTCATCTTCTAGAAAAAGTGAGAAAAACGTTTTTATTAAAAAAATATTTAAAACTTCCAAAAATTAATTATTTCGGAGCTTCTAAACTTCAATAATTCACAATAAATAGCCCTTTTATCAGAAAATTCGAATCTCGAGAGTTTTTATAGGAAATTCAATTCTCTACAACTTTGAAGAAGAAAGTTTTTCCAAATTCCAAACAGAAATTGGCCGAAATTCATAAACGGACGATTTTACAGACTATAATCAAATTTCGATCAATAATTGTGTCCACCAACACACAAAATATGTGTTAAACATTTAATACCACAAAAATACTCTTCCTCCTCATATATTCATATATCCCACATTCATTATAAAAATATCATCGTTAATATATTATTAAAATAATATATTTAAATGAATTATTTTATCAGAAAAAGATAAAATATTAATTTTCAACAACTGTCACATTAAAAATTTTCTCCATCTATATCCACATAAAATTAATATTTTTCTCATCATATGAATCAATAATTAATTATTCACAAATAATATTACAGAATCACAATATTGACAACCAGGCAGTTTCCAGAAAAGAGGGGGCTTTCCAATAAGGATCTCACCTTACTGGCGCGCAATTAGGTGACCAAACCTCTCCTTAGACAGAACTTTCTAGACATTACCAATAATGTTATCTAATAATATTATTCAGATAATATGAATTATTGCTTCGATAATGAAAAATATTGTGTAGTGACAATTATTGAAACAACAGTAATATAAAATATCAACGCAGAAATTATTTAATCAATAAAATAAAAATACGGAACAGTAATTACTGTAACAATTATTGAGTAGTGCCTTCTTACGTAAGAATCAATAATTGGTGCAATACCGTGTGCTACTGTGCAACAACGCATATTACTATGTTTTAACCACCGGGTATTCCAACAGTATTAACGGTAACAACTACACCATTATTTTTAAACAACTTATATTTGTCATTTTATTCATCCAATCGCTTTCCGTTATGGGGCCCACACATGTCTGCGCCGTCGTACGGATATTCCCTGACAGTATGAATATTCCACGACCAAACGAATATTCCCCGACAACAATGAAAATTTCATAACCACTTGCTTATTTTGAAATATTTGCGTATTTTACCCATAACTATCCACATTAATCAAATCAACCCTTACTATTTTAAAATAATAAATAGAGAAAATTAAATTTCATTAATACATATGTATATATTATTAATATAATGTAACTATGATAATATAATATAATAATATAATATAATATATATTTCCTAAATATATAGGACCTATAAAATTAGTCTCATACGACTATACCTATTTACCCCTCTTTCCCTCTTCAAATTCATAAACCAATTATTAAATATATGTATGTATACACACATATCTATATTACGTATATAATATAATATATAATATACAACATATATAAATATACTTGTATAAATACATATGTATATATTATTAATATAATATAAATATAATATAATAATATAATATATTATATATTTCCTAAATATCTAGGACTTATAAAATTAGTCTCCTACGACTATAACTACTTACCCCTCTCTTTTCCATCTCAAATCTATAAAGCAATCATTAAATATATGTATGTATACATATATATGTATATTACGTATATAATATATATATAATATACTACATATATAAATATACTTGTATAAATACACATATTATTAATATAATATAAATATAATAATATAATATATATTTCTAAAATATCTAGGACCTATAAAATTAGTCTGCTACTACTATACCTACTTAACCCTCTCTTTCCCACCTCAAATCTATAAACCAATAATCTATGTACATATAATATAATATAATATATATTTTCTAAATGTCTAGGACCTATAAAATTAGTCTCATATGCATATACCTACTTACCCCTCTCTAACCCTCCTCAAATCTATCAAAAAATCTAAACTCCACAACATTCGTACTACTTTCCATCTCTCTCCAATCTGCTACTCTTGTCAAATTTGTGTTCTAAAACAAAAATTTATGTTAAAAAAAGAATAAAAATGAAAATATAAAAATAAATAGTTTCTCTTGTTCTACTAGAAGTAAAAGACTTCTAAATTGAGCAAATCAGCTAAGAATCAAAATAACCTGTAAAATATTTTGAAAATCTCATTAGTTATAAAAATAACATTAGTAAAATATCATTTAAACATATCAAACAATAATTTCTTATTTTAATAATTACCTTTGATGTCGAAATTTGTTCATAATTACAGATGTCACTATTGATCTAATTTCAAGATCTTGAATCTCCAATATCGCACCCATCTTCTGCTTACAAAGTTGTGAGTTGTATACATTACAAAAATTCACTCAACCTTTCCAAACCTACACTTTATGCCTTACATTTATAGTACTACATTACAAAATTTTCACATGACATAAATATATAAAAACGTACAAAAAGATATCAATACATATTCAAAATGGTGCCAACAAAAATATAGACTAAAATAGAATATTATATACAGTATAACCAACATACAAAATAAATACGCGAAAGAAAACATTCAAGACCAAGACAACCAACGAAGTATCACATTCAAGTAGATCTAATCAAACAAATTACTATATTCCAAACAAAGTTTAGAATTGTATATTAGTCATATATTGGTCAACCCATTAACCAATCATTAAATATATGTATATTACATGTATATAATATAATATATAATATACTACATATATAGCTATATACTTGTATTAATACATATTTATATATAATATAATATAATATAATATAATATATATTTCCTAAATATCTAAGACGTATAAAATCAGTCTCTTACGACTATAACTACTTACCCCTCTCTTTCCCTCCTCAAATCTATAAACCAATCATTAAATTTATATATGTATACATGCTTGTGTATATTACGTATATAATATAATATACTACATATATAAATATACTTGTATAAATACATATGTATATATTATTAATATAATGTAACTATGATAATATAATATAATATATATTTCCTAATTATATAGGACCTATAAAATTAGTCTCATACGACTATACCTGTTTACACCTCTTTCCCTCCTCAAATTCATAAACCAATCATTAAATATATGTATGATACACACACATATATATTACGTATATAATATAATATATAATATACAACATATATAAATATACTTGTATAAATACATATGTATATATTATTAATATAATATATTATATATTTCCTAAATATCTAGTACTTATAAAATTAGTCTCCTACGACTATACCTACTTACCATTCTCTTTCCCTCCTCAAATCTATAAAACAATCATTAAATATATGTATATTACGTATATAATATAATATATAATATACTACATATATAAATATACTTGTATAAATACACATATTATTAATATAATATAAATATAATAATATAATATATATTTCCAAAATATCTAGGACCTATAAAATTAGTCTGCTACTACTATGCCTACTTAACCCTCTCTTTCCCACCACAAATTTATAAACCAATAATCTATGTACATATAATATAATATAATATAATATAATATAATATAATATAATATAATATAATATATATTTTCTAAATATCTAGGACCTATAAAATTAGTCTCCTACGCATATACCTACTTACCCTTCTCTAACCCTCCTCAAATCTATCAAAAAATCTAAATCCCACAACATTCGTACTACTTCCCACCTCTCTCGAATCTGCTACTCTTGTCAAACCAGTGTTCTAAAACAAAAATTTATGTTAAAAAAAGAATAAAAATGAAAATATAAAAATAAATAGTACCTCTTGTTCTACTAGAAGTAAAAGACTTCTAAATTGAGCAAATCAGCTAAGAATCAAAATAACCTGCAAAATATTTTGAAAATCTCATTAGTTATAAAAATAACATTAGTAAAATATCATTTAAACATATCAAACAACAATTTCTAATTTTAATAATTACCTTTGATGTCAAAATTTGTTCATAATTATAAATGTCACTATTGATCTAATTTCAGGATGTTAAATCTCCAATATTGCACCCATCTTCTGCTTACAAAGTTGTGAGTTGTATACATTACAAAATTCACTCAACCTTTCCAAACCACACTTTATGCTTTACATTTGTAGTACTACATTACAAAATTTTCACATGGCACAAATATATAAAAACGTACAAAAAGATATCAATACATATTCAAAATGGTGCCAACAAAAATATAGACTAAAATAGAATATTATATACAGTATAACCAACATACAAAATAAATACGCGAAAGAAAACATTTAAGATCAAGACAACCAACAAAGTATCACATTCAAGAAGATCTAATCAAACAAATTACTATATTCCAAACAAAGTTTAGAATTGTATATTAGTCGTATATTGGTCAACCCATTAAACCAATCATTAAATATATGTATGTATACATACATATGTATATCACGTATATAATAAAATATATAATATACTACATATATAGCTGTATAATTGTATTAATACATATTTATATATAATATAATATATATTTCCTAAATATCTAAGACCTATAAAATCAGTCTCTTACGACTATAACTACTTACCCCTCTGTTTCCCACCTCAAATCTATAAATCAATCATTAAATATATGTATGTATACATGCTTATGTATATTACGTATATAATATAATATACTACATATATAAATATACTTGTATAAATACATATGTATATATTATTAGAATAATGTAACTATGATAATATAATATAATAATATAATATAATATATGTTTCCTAAATATATAGGACCTATAAAATTAGTCTCGTACGACTATACTTATTTACCCCTCTTTCCCTCCTCAAATTCATAAACCAATCATTAAATATATGTATGTATACACACATATCTATATTACGTATATAATATAATATATAATATACAACATATATAAATATACTTGTATAAATACATATGTAAATATTATTAATATAATATAAATATAATATAATAATATAATATATTATAAATTTCTAAAAAATCTAGGACTTATAAAATTAGTCTCCTACGACTATACCTACTTACCCTCTATTTTCCTCCTCAAATCTATAAAGCAATCATTAAATATATGTATGTATACATATATATGTATGTATACATATATATGTATATTACGTATATAATATAATATAATATATAATATACTACATATATAAATATACTTGTATAAATACACATATTATTAATATAATATAAATATAATAATATAATATATATTTTCTAAATATCTAGGACCTATAAAATTAGTCTGCTACTACTATACCTACTTAACCCTCTCTTTCCCACCTCAAATCTATAAACCAATAATCTATGTACATATAATATAATATAATATAATATAATATAATATAATATATATTTTCTAAATATCTAGGACCTATAAAATTAGTCTCATACGCATATACATACTTACCCCTCTCTAACCCTCCTCAAATCTATCAAAAAATCTAAATCCCACAACATTCGTACTACTTCCCACCTCTCTCCAATCTGCTACTCTTGTCAAACATGTGTTCTAAAAAAAAATTTATGTTAAAAAAAGAATAAAAATGAAAATATAAAAATAAATAGTACCTCTTGTTCTACAAGAAGTAAAAGACTTCTAAATTGAGCAAATCAGCTAACAATCAAAATAACCTGCAAAATATTTTGAAAATCTCATTAGTTATAAAAATAACATTAGTAAAATATCATTTAAACATATCAAACAACAATTTTTAATTTTAATAATTACCTTTGATGTCGAAATTTGTTCATAATTACTAATGTCACTATTGATCTAATTTCAAGATGTTGAATCTCCAATATTGCACTCATCTTCTGCTTACAAAGTTGTGAGTTGTATACATTACAAAAATTCACTCAACCTTTCCAAACCACACTTTATGCCTTACATTTATAGTATTACATTACAAAATTTTCACATGGCACAAATATATAAAAACGTACAAAAAGATATCAATACATATTTAAAATGGTGTCAACAAAAATATAGACTAAAATAGAATATTATATACAGTATAACCAATATACAAAATAAATACGCGAAAGAAAACATTCAAGATCAAGACAACCAACGAAGTATCACATTCAAGCATATCTAATCAAACAAATTACTATATTCCAAACTAAGTTTAGAATTGTATATTAGTCGTATATTGGTCAACCCATTAAACCAATCATTAAATATATGTATGTATACATACATATGTATATTACGTATATAATATAATATATAATATAATACATATATAGCTCTATACTTGTCTTAATACATATTTATATATAATATAATATAATATATATTTCCTAAATATCTAAGACCTATAAAATCAGTCTCTTACGACTATAACTACTTACCCCTCTCTTTCCCTCCTCAAATCTATAAACCAATCATTAAATATATGTATGTATACATGCTTATGTATATTACGTATATAATATAATATACTACATATATAAATATACTTGTATAAATACATATGTATATATATTATTACTATAATGTAACTATGATAATTTAATATAATAATATAATATAATATAATATAATATATATTTCCTAAATATATAGGACCTATAAAATTAGTCTCATACGACTATACCTATTTACCCCTCTTTCCCTCCTCAAATTCATAAACCAATCATTAAATATATGTATGTATACACATATATCTATATTACGTATATAATATAATATATAATATACAACATATATAAATATACTTGTATAAATACAAGTGTATATATTATTAATATAATATAAATATAATATAATAATATAATATATTAAAAATTTCTTAAATATCTAGGACTTATAAAATTAGTCTCCTACGACTATACCTACTTACCCCTCTATTTCCCTCCTCAAATCTATAAAGCAATCATTAAATATATGTATGTATACATATATATATATATATATATATATATATATATATATATATATATAATACGTATATAATATAATATATAATGTACTACATATATAAATATACTTGTATAAATACACATATTATTAATATAATATAAATATAATAATATAATATATATTTCCAAAATATCTAGGACTTATAAAATTAGTCTGCTACTACTATACCTACTTAACCCTCTCTTTCCCACCTCAAATCTATAAACCAATAATCTATGTACATATAATATAATATAATATATATTTTCTAAATATCTAGGACCTATAAAATTAGTCTTCTACGCATATACCTACTTACCCCTCTCTAACCCTCCTCAAATCTATCAAAAAATCTAAATCCCACAACATTCGTACTACTTCCCACCTCTCTCCAATCTGCTACTCTTGTCAAACCTGTGTTCTAAAAAAAATTATGTTAAAAAACAATAAAAATGAAAATATAAAAATAAATAGTACCTCTTGTTCTACTAGAAGTAAAAGACTTCTAAATTGAGCAAATCAGCTAAGAATCAAAATAACCTGCAAAATAATTTGAAAATCTCATTAGTTATAAAAATAACGTTAGTAAAATATCATTTAAACATATCAAACAACAATTTCTAATTTTAATAATTACCTTTGATGTCGAAATTTGTTCATAATTACAAATGTCACTATTGATCTAATTTCAAGATTTTGAATCTCCAATATTGCACTCATCTTCTGCTTACAAAGTTGTGAGTTGTATACATTACAAAAATTCACTCAACCTTTCCAAACCACACTTTATGCCTTACATTTATAGTTTTACATTACAAAATTTTCACATGGCACAAATATATAAAAACGTACAAAAAGATATCAATACATATTTAAAATGGTGTCAACAAAAATATAGACTAAAATAGAATATTATATACAGTATAACCAACATACAAAATAAATACGCGAAAGAAAACATTTAAGATCAAGACAACCAACAAAGTATCACATTCAAGAAGATCTAATCAAATAAATCACTATATTCCAAACAAAGTTTAGAATTGTATATTAGTCGTATATTGGTCAACCCATTAAACCAATCATTAAATATATGTATGTATACATACATATGTATATCACGTATATAATAAAATATATAATATACTACATATATAGCTGTATAATTGTATTAATACATATTTATATATAATATAATATAATATTCCTAAATATCTAAGACCTATAAAATCAGTCTCTTACGACTATAACTACTTACCCCTCTCTTTCCCACCTCAAATCTATAAATCAATCATTAAATATATGTATGTATACATGCTTATGTATATTACGTATATAATATAATATACTACATATATAAATATACTTGTATAAATACATATGTATATATTATTAGTATAATGTAACTATGATAATATAATATAATAATATAATATAATATATGTTTCCTAAATATATAGGACCTATAAAATTAGTCTCGTACGACTATACTTATTTACCCCTCTTTCCCTCCTCAAATTCATAAACCAATCATTAAATATATGTATGTATACACACATATCTATATTACGTATATAATATAATATATAATATACAACATATATAAATATACTTGTATAAATACATATGTAAATATTATTAATATAATATAATAATATAATATATTATAAATTTCTAAAATATCTAGGACTTATAAAATTAGTCTCCTACGACTATACCTACTTACCCTCTATTTCCCTCCTTAAATCTATAAAGCAATCATTAAATATATGTATGTATACATATATATATGTATATTACGTATATAATATAATATAATACATAATATACTACATATATAAATATACTTGTATAAATACACATATTATTAATATAATATAAATATAATAATATAATATATATTTTCTAAATATCTAGGACCTATAAAATTAGTCTGCTACTACTATACCTACTTAACCCTCTCTTTCTCACCTCAAATCTATAAACCAATAATCTATGTACATATAATATAATATAATATAATATAATATAATATAATATATATTTTCTAAATATCTAGGACCTATAAAATTAGTCTCATACGCATATACCTACTTACCCCTCTCTAACCCTCCTCAAATCTATCAAAAAATATAAATCCCACAACATTCGTACTACTTCCCACCTCTCTCTAATCTGCTACTCTTGTCAAACATGTGTTCTAAAAAAAATTTATGTTAAAAAAAGAATAAAAATGAAAATATAAAAATAAATAGTACCTCTTGTTCTACAAGAAGTAAAAGACTTCTAAATTGAGCAAATCAGCTAAGAATCAAAATAACCTGCAAAATATTTTGAAAATCTCATTAGTTATAAAAATAACATTAGTAAAATATCATTTAAACATATCAAACAACAATTTCTAATTTTAATAATTACCTTTGATGTCGAAATTTGTTCATAATTACAAATGTCACTATTGATCTAATTTCAAGATGTTGAATCTCCAATATTGCACTCATCTTCTGCTTACAAAGTTGTGAGTTGTATACATTACAAAAATTCACTCAACCTTTCCAAACCACACTTTATGCCTTACATTTATAGTATTACATTACAAAATTTTCACATGGCACAAATATATAAAAACGTACAAAAAGATATCAATACATATTTAAAATGGTGTCAACAAAAATATAGACTAAAATAGAATATTATATACAGTATAACCAACATACAAAATAAATACGCGAAAGAAAACATTCAAGATCAAGACAACCAACGAAGTATCACATTCAAGCAGATCTAATCAAACAAATTACTATATTCCAAACTAAGTTTAGAATTGTATATTAGTCGTATATTGGTCAATCTATTAAACCAATCATTAAATATATGTATGTATACATACATATGTATATTACGTATATAATATAATATATAATATACTACATATATAGCTCTATACTTGTATTAATACATATTTATATATAATATAATATAATATAATATATATTTCCTAAATATCTAAGACCTATAAAATCAGTCTCTTACGACTATAACTACTTTCCCCTCTCTTTCCCTCCTCAAATCTATAAACCAATCATTAAATATATGTATGTATACATGCTTATGTATATTACGTATATAATATAATATACTACATATATAAATATACTTGTATAAATACATATGTATATATATTATTACTATAATGTAACTATGATAATTTAATATAATAATATAATATAATATAATATAATATATATTTCCTAAATATATAGGACCTATAAAATTAGTTTCATACAACTATACCTATTTACCCCTCTTTCCCTCCTCAAATTCATAAACCAATCATTAAATATATGTATTTATACACACATATCTATATTACGTATATAATATAATATATAATATACAACATATATAAATATACTTGTATAAATATAAGTGTATATATTATTAATATAATATCAATATAATATAATAATATAATATATTAAAATTTTCTTAAATATCTAGGACTTATAAAATTAGTCTCCTACGACTATACCTACTTACCCCTCTATTTCCCTCCTCAAATCTATAAAGCAATCATTAAATATATGTATGTATACATATATATATATATATATATATATATATATAATACGTATATAATATAATATAATATAATATATAATGTACTACATATATAAATATACTTGTATAAATACACATATTATTAATATAATATAAATATAATAATATAATATATATTTCCAAAATATCTAGGACTTATAAAATTAGTTTGCTACTACTATACCTACTTAACCCTCTCTTTCCCACCTCAAATCTATAAACCAATAATCTATGTACATATAATATAATATAATATATATTTTCTAAATATCTAGGACCTATAAAATTAGTCTCCTACGCATATACCTACTTACCCCTCTCTAACCCTCCTCAAATCTATAAAAAAATCTAAATCCCACAACATTCGTACTACTTCCCACCTCTCTCCAATCTACTACTCTTGTCAAACCTGTGTTCTAAAAAAAATTATGTTAAAAAACAATAAAAATGAAAATATAAAAATAAATAGTACCTCTTGTTCTACTAGAAGTAAAAGACTTCTAAATTGAGCAAATCAGCTAAGAATCAAAATAACCTGCAAAATATTTTGAAAATCTCATTAGTTATAAAAATAACATTAGTAAAATATCATTTAAACATATCAAACGACAATTTCTAATTTTAATAATTACCTTTGATGTAGAAATTTATTCATAATTACAAATGTCACTATTAATCTAATTTCAAGATGTTGAATCTCCAATATTGCACCCATCTTCTGCTTACAAAGTTGTGAATTGTATACATTACAAAAATTCACTCAACCTTTCCAAACCACACTTTATGCCTTACATTTATAGTACTACATTACAAAATTTTCACATGGCACAAATATATAAAAACGTACAAAAAGATATCAATACATATTCAAAATGGTGCCAACAAAAATATAGACTAAAATAGAATATTTTATACAGTATAACCAACATACAAAATAAATACGCGAAAGAAATCATGTAAGACCCCGAAAATTTTTAAATAAAAAGGAATTTTCTTTATTTATTTTTTAAAATAGTAAGGATGAATTTGTTTAATGTGGTTAGTTATGGGTAAAATGCGCAAATATTTTAAATAAGCAGGTGGTTATAAAATATTCATTGTTGTCGGGGAATATTCGTTTGGTCGTGGAATATTCTTGCTGTCGGGATATATTCGTTTGACGGCGCAGTCTTTTATGGGCCCCATAACGGAAAGCGATTGGATGAAGAAAACAACAAGTATAAGTTGTTTATAAAAAACGGTGTAGTTGTTACCATTAATACTGTTAGAATACCTGGTGGTTAAAACACAGTAATACGCGTTGTTGCACAGTAGCATACGGTATTGCACCAATTATTGATTCTTACGTAAGAAAGCACTACTCAATAATTGTTACAGTAATTACTGTTCAGTATTTTATGTTATTGATTCAATAATTGATGCATTGATATTTTATATTACTGTTGTTTCAATAATTGTCACTACACAGTATTTTTCATTATCGAAGCAATAATTCATATTATCTGAATAATATTATTAGATAACATTATTGGCAATGTCTAGAAAGTTCTGTCTAAGGAGAGGTTTGGTCACCTAATTGTGCGCCAGTAAAGAGAAATCTTTATTGGAAAGCCCCCTCTATCCTGGGAACGGCCTGGTTGTCAGTATTGTGATTCTATAATATTATTTGTGAATAATTAATTATTGATTTATATGATAAGAACAATACTGATTTTATGTGGATATAGATGGAGAAAATTTTTAATGTGACAATTGTTGAAAATTAATATTTTATCTTTTTCTGATAAAATAATTCATTTAAATATATTATTATATTTTTAATAATATAATAATGGTGATATTTTTACAATGAATATGGGATATATAAGTTTATGAGGAGAAAGAGTATTTTTGTTGCAATAAATATTAAAAACAGATTTTGTATGTCGGTAGACCTATTTCTTGACTGAAAATTTGATTATAGCCTGTAAAATCGCCCGTTTGTGGATTTCGGTCAATTTCTGTTTGGAATTTGGAAAAACTTCCTTCTGCAAAGTTGTAGATAATGGAATTTCCTATAAAAACTCGCGAGATTCGAATTTTCTGGCAAAAGGTTATTTATTATGAATTATTGAAGTTCCGAAGCTCCGAAATAATTGATTTTTGGAAGTTTAAAATATTTTTATTTACAAAAACGTTTTTTTTTTCATTTGGTTCCCTCATTTAGCATGTGTTGATGGCTGAGATCAGATTGTCTAGATGGGCGTAGAGAATTTATTAAATATATTAATATTATATTAAATTTTCTACTTTGGTGTTCTAAGCAATTTCCTATGAATAAGGTGCTTTGAAAATCACACCCGAAATTGAAATTTTCTCTCTCTATATTATCGAGCGTATTCTTGTGAGTATTTTGAGTATACTTTGAGTATTGCTATACGGTGCAAGTTCAAATCGTAGCCTATATCCGGTGTTTCAACTAGAAGTACTGTCTTTCGAGGTAAGGGATGTTATTTTCTTCTAAAATGATATTATTTCTTCAATATCATTATGTTGAAATATTGGTTGGAATTTTTTATCAAATTTAAAACTTTTTTCATGTCGGAGTTACTATTCACGAGTTACTATTCACGAGTACTATTCACGAAGCGTGATGATGTTTTTTTGTGAAACTTCTATCTTTTGGTGTCGGAGTTACTATTCATGTATACAGCACTATTCACGTATACGGCACTATTCACGAATACGACACTATTCACCAAAAAATGAAATTTCTTCTTTTTGTCCAAAATATCTATTCTGGATACTAGTTTTGATTGTATCCATGTTTTGATCATTCTTGAATTTTACTTCAGTATGATTATTTATGAAGTATTTTTGAACTCGGATTGTTTAAAGTACGAATCCTTAATACTTGTTATTTTGTTTCACTGGATTCGTTTCCTTTAAAATATTTTTCATCATCCTCAGTCTTAAATGATGGTGTTACTGAATATCTTTGGCCTGTAGTGCAAAGATGAATGATTTCTTGATGAATATCTTTAGCCCGTAGTGCAAAGATGAAGAGGTGTTTAGATGAACATGACCAACTGATGAATTTATTTGGCCTGTAGTGCAAAGATGAATATTTGATTTGATTTGAGATATATATTGATTGATGTTACAGGGATAAAATATTGATGATGGACTTTTAAAGTCATAGATGTTAGTAGATTTCATTCTCTACTTAACTCCTCTAATGAATTATTGTTTCTGCTGCAGTTATTGATTTAAAACTTGTTGTCTATTGTATTTTATCAAATTTTTCCCTATTGAAGACTAAGGATAATTTGTTGTACATTATCTTAGTCATAATATTCTTTACTGGGCTAGTTGAGCTCACCCTTTTTCTTGTTGTTCTATTTTTCTTCTCAGGAGACGAGAATGTAGCGAGTACGAGTCGGGGGATGTAATGATGGTTCTAGAGAGAGTTGTTTAGTAGTCCTCACCATTTTTGTAAAATAATGTATCAATAATTATGATGGGAATTTATTTGTAGGTGGATATTGTCTAGATGGCAATATCTGTATTTAAACTCACAGTTTGTATGTTGTAATGTAATAATAAAGTTGTAGTTATTTCTGTACCATGTAATTGACGACTCAGAATGGGTTGGATGGAATGGACCTATTTTGGGGGCGTCACAGTTGGTATCAGAGCTTAGGGATATGATCTCTGGCGGAGATCGGGGAATAGAACTAGGAGGGGAGAGACGAGTAAATCATTCGCTAGTGTGTCCTATCTAAGCTTATTTGTTGGTCGGTCATAATATAGGGGTATTATGTGATTTGTTAAATTATTTAATTAACCCTTGTTTTATGACAGTATTTGAGAATGTCGACTGAGAATATTAACAGTGGAGTAAATGAGACCGTGGAGATGCCTGTACTTACTAACGAGGAGAACGTGCAACAGGCTGGCAATGTACCTCCTGTGAACAACACCACTGAACAGACGATGAACGACGGGATGTTTAGGAGTTTTTTGCAGTTCATGCAAAACCAGACGAGGGAGACTCGTGTACAGAATACGGATGGAAATGATAGCAACGCGCAGCTTGTCACAGCCAAGCAGTTCAAAGAGTTGGGACCACCAGAATTCTGGGGAAAGCCGGATCCGATCATGGCGGAAACGTGGGTCGAACAAATTACCAAGATATTCGATGTCTTGGGATGCACGGAGGAACAGAAGGTTCCATTCGCCACCTTTATGTTCCGTGGTGAGGCAGATTACTGGTGGGAATCTGTGAAGCGTACCCATCCAGCTGCACTCAGCATGTCTTGGGAAACGTTTCAGAAACTTTTCAATGAAAAATACTTTTCTGAAATTATTCGCAATATGAAGGAGGTAGAGTTTATTAGACTAGAACAGAACAACATGACGGTATCCCAGTACGAGGCAAAGTTCGCAGAGTTATCCAGGTTTGCACCTCATTTGGTGGAGAATGAGGAACGTATGACGCGGATGTTTTTGAGAGGTTTGAAACCTGACATACGCCAGTATCTCATTTCTCATAAATTTTCTCTCTATTCAGATGTTGTCAACAGGGCTCAATTGTTAGAGCGAGATAACGAGTACGTTCAACAGAGGGACCATAACCAGGATCATACTGGTGACAGCAGTCATCAGAACAACGATAACCTGCGAAGAAAGAAGAATACGGGCAAAGGTGGTAACCACTCTGGTGGTAATCACGACCATGAAAATAGAAGAAGCGAGTCAGGAGGAGATTTTAAAAAGAGGAGATTCAACAACGACCATGTGAAGACGTCAGCACCAGCAGCAACTGGTTCCAAGGAAGGAGAAAGACCACCGGTCCTATGTTACAAATGCGGGAAAGAGGGACATATCAGCCCAAACTGCCCACAACAGTTCAAGGTATACTATAATTGTGGAAAGAAAGGACATATCACTCGAGATTGTACGGTAGCGAAACCAATTCCAGCGGGGACGGTGATTCAAAAGGCTGTCCCAGAAAAGTCAAAGTCAACGGTTCCTAGAAGAGCGTTTGTCGTGACCGGTCAAAATGCGAGGAACCCGAACGAAGTTAGCACGGGTTAGTTAATTATAATTTTTGTGAAGTTTATACCTTACTAGATACCGGTTCTACCCATTCTTTTATCTCTCTTGCTTGCGCTCAACGTTTGAACTTGACTACGGAGAAATTAGACTTTGACCTATCTATGGAGACTCCGTTAAGAGAAACTTTCATTACATCCGTTGTTTAGAAATCTTGCTTGATTCAAGTTGGCACCATCACATTACCCGTTGATCTTATCTCTTTAAAGATGCTTGCTTTTGATGTGATTTTGGGGATTGATTGGTTAACTCCTCATCATGCCAAAATTGATTGCTTTCGTAAGGTTGTTAGTTTTCATATTCCTAAGCAACCTGTTATTTGAATTCAAGCAACCAAACCATTGAAGTCAAACTCTTTCATATTAAATTATAAAGCCATTTGTTTATTGAAAAACGAATGTCAAGCTTTCTTAGTCATGTTATGGACTTGAACAAAAATACGTCAGATTTGAATGATATTTCTGTTGTTAGTAAATTTCCTGATGTATTTCCTGAAGAATTTCTTGGCTTACTCCCAAACCGTGATATTAAATTTTGTATCGACTTTGAGTCCGGTACAAAACCCATTTCTAAAATCTCATATCGAATGGCTCCTATTGAACTTCAGGAGTTAAAAACCCAACTGTAGAAGTTGATACCCGAGCCTTTATCTGGTGACTTCTTTTGTGGAATACATAGAAGCCAGACTCTCCGTAGGGGACGCCATATTCGTACGGTAGTAAACTGATAGGTGTTATTGTGACGTGCTATCCAAGATTGGGATATGAGTCACAGTTGAGAGCAACCTAAGTCAGTAATCGAAATACGTAGCTTTCTAGGCTTAGTTAGTTATTATCGGAGATTCGTTGAAGGATATTCTCGAATCGCTACTCCATTAACGCAGCTGACTCATAGAGATACAAAATTCAAATGGAGCAAGGAATTTGGGAAGAGCTTCGAAGAACTTTAGAGGAGACTCATTTCGGTACATGTTCTGACCAAACCGTCTTAAAAAAGCGAACGTGGTAGCTGATGTGTTGAGTAGAAGATCGTATACAAGTATGAGTACGATATTGTCAAAGACTCATTTTGTATAATTTACAAATAATATAGATGGAGATGAAAACTCTAGGTATCCACATGATGATATACGAGTATAATCGACTTTAATCGATAAAGTTAAAGCTGTTCAAGCTACACACTGGAGCTGATGAATTTGAAGAAGGAGGTGCAAGAAGTTGTTATTTCAAAAGCGAGAATTGGCGATGTGAGCAAAGCTCAAACCTTCGATTTATTAGTCCATTTGAAATCCTCGATCGAATAGGAACTGTAGCCTATAGACTCGTTTTATCTCCAAGTATGTCGCGTGTTTATAACGTTTTTTTTATGTACCGATGTGGACGACTCGAACCATGTTATTGAGTTAGAACCGGACGAAATAGCCGAAGACTTAACGTACGAGGAGGTACCTGTCAAGATGTTGGATGGGAAGGAGCATGTCCTACGCACGAAGGTCATACCACAAGTTAAAGTTTTGTGGAGGAATCATGCTATAGAGGAAATGACCTTGGAGTTGGAAACGGAAATGAAAGCGAGGTATCTTTACCTTTTCGAAACACCAGTTACGTACGTCAATTTCGAGGACGAAATTTCATAAGGAGGGGAGGTTGTAAGACCCCGAAAATTTTTAAATAAAAAGGAATTTCCTTTATTTATTTTTTGAAATAGTAAGGGTGAATTTGATTAATGTGGTTAGTTATGGGTAAAATGCGCAAATATTTTAAATAAGCAGGTGGTTATAAAATATTCATTGTTGTCGGGGAATATTCGTTTGGTCGTGGAATATTCTTGCTGTCGGGGAATATTCGTACGACGGCGCAGTCTTTTGTGGGCCCCATAACGGAAAGCGATTGGATGAAGAAAACGACAAGTATAAGTTGTTTATAAAAAACGGCGTAGTTGTTACCGTTAATACTGTTGGAATATCCGGTGGTTAAAACACAGTAATACGCGTTGTTGCACAGTAGCACACGGTATTACACCAATTATTGATTCTTACGTAAGAAAGCACTACTCAATAATTGTTACAGTAATTACTGTTCAGTATTTTATGTTATTGATTCAATAATTGCTGCATTGATATTTTATATTACTGTTGTTTCAATAATTGTCACTACACAGTATTTTTCATTATCGAAGCAATAATTCATATTATCTGAATAATATTATTAGATAACATTATTGGCAATGTCTAGAAAGTTCTGTCTAAGGAGAGGTTTGGTCACCTAATTGCGCGCCAGTAAAGAGAAATCTTTATTGGAAAGCCCCCTCTATCCTGGGAACGGCCTGGTTGTCAGTATTGTGATTCTATAATATTATTTGTGAATAATTAATTATTGATTTATATGATAAGAACAATACTGATTTTATGTGGATATAGATGGAGAAAATTTTTAATGTGACAATTGTTGAAAATTAATATTTTATCTTTTTCTGATAAAATAATTCATTTAAATATATTATTATATTTTTAATAATATAATAATGGTGATATTTTTACAATGAATGTGGGATATATGAGTTTATGAGGAGAAAGAGTATTTTTGTTGCAATAAATATTAAAAACAGATTTTGTATGTCGGTAGACCTATTTCTTGACTGAAAATTTGATTATAGCCTGTAAAATCGCCCGTTTGTGGATTTCGGTCAATTTCTGTTTGGAATTTGGAAAAACTTCCTTATGTAAAGTTGTAGATAATGGAATTTCCTATAAAAACTCGCGAGATTCGAATTTTCTGGCAAAAGGTTATTTATTATGAATTATTGAAGTTCCGAAGCTTCGAAATAATTGATTTTTGGAAGTTTAAAATATTTTTATTTACAAAAACGTTTTTTTTTCATTTGGTTCCCTCATTTAGCATGTGTTGATGGCTGAGATCAGATTGTCTAGATGGGCGTAGAGAATTTATTAAATATATTAATATTATATTAAATTTTCTACTTTGGTGTTCTAAGCAATTTCCTATAAATAGGGTGCTTAGGTTAGAATTGAAAATCATACCAGAAACTGAAGTTTTCTCTCTCTATATTATCGAGCGTATTCTTGTGAGTATTTTGAGTATACTTTGAGTATTGTTATACGATGCAAGTTCAAATCATAGCCTATATCCGGTGTTTTAACTAGAAGTACTGTCTTTCGAGGTAAGGGATGTTATTTTCTTCTAAAATGATATTATTTCTTCAATATCATTATGTTGAAATATTGGTTGGAACTTTTTATCAAATTTAGAACTTTATCATGTCGAAATTACTATTCATGAGTTACTATTCACGAGTACTATTCACGAAGCGTGATGATGTTTTTTTGTAAAATTTCTATCTTTTAGTGTCGGAGTTACTATTCACGTATACGGCACTATTCACGTATACGGCACTATTCACTGAATACGACACTATTCACCAAAAAATGAAATTTCTTCTTTTTATCCAAAATATCTATTCTGGATACTAGCTTTGATTGAATCCATGTTTTGATCATTCTTGAATTTTACTTCAGTATGATTATTTATGAAGTATTTTTGAACTCGGATTGTTTAAAGTACGAATCCTTAATACTTGTTATTTTGTTTCACTGGATTCGTTTCCTTTAAAATATTTTTCATCATCCTCAGTCCTAAATGATGGTGTTACTGAATATCTTTGGCCTGTAGTGCAAAGATGAATGATTTCTTGATGAATATCTTTGGCCCGTAGTGCAAAGATGAACAGGTGTTTAGATGAACAAGACCAACTGATGAATATCTTTGGCCTGTAGTGCAAAGATGAATATTTGATTTGATTTGAGATACATATTGATTGATGTTACAGGGATAAAATATTGATGATGGACTTTTAAATTCATAGATGTTAGTAGATTTCATTCTCTACTTAACTCCTCTAATGAATTATTGTTTCTGCTGCAGTTATTGATCTAAAACTTGTTTTCTTTTGTATTCTATCAGATTTTTTCCTGTTGAAAACTAAGAATAATTTGTTGTACATTATCTTAGTCATAATATTTTTTACTGGGCTAGTTGAGCTCACCCTTTTTCTTGTTGTTCTATATTTCTTCTCAGGAGACGAGAATGTAGCGAGTTCGAGTCAGAGGATGTAGTGATGGTTCTAGAGAGAGTTGTTTAGTAGTTCTCACCATTTTTGTAAAATAATGTATCAATAATTATGATGGAGATTTATTTGTAGGTGGATATTGTCTAGATGGCAATATCTGTATTTAAACTCACAGTTTGTATGTTGTAATGTAATAATAAAGTTGTAGTTATTTATGTACCATGTAATTGACGACTCAGAATGGGTTGGATGGAATGGACCTATTTTGGGGGTGTCACAAAACATTCAAGATCAAGACAACCAACGAAGTATCATATTCAAGCAGATCTAATCAAACAAATTACTATATTCCAAACAAAGTTTAGAATTGTATATTAGTCGTATATTGGTTAACCAATTAAACCAATCGTTAAATATATGTATGTATACATACATATGTATATTACGTATATAATATAATATATAATATAGTACATATATAGCTCTATACTTGTATTAATACATATTTATATATAATATAATATAATATAATATAATATATATTTCCAAAATATCTAAGACCTATAAAATCAGTCTCTTACGACTATAACTACTTACCCCTCTCTTTCCCTCCTCAAATCTATAAACCAATCATTAAATATATGTATGTATACATGCTTATGTATATTACGTATATAATATAATATACTACATATATAAATATACTTGTATAATTACATATGTATATATTATTAATATAATGTAACTATGATAATATAAAAATATAATATAATAAATATTTCATAAATATATAGGACCTATAAAATTAGTCTCATACGACTATACCTATTTACCCCTCTTTCCCTCCTCAAATTCATAAACCAATCATTAAATATATGTATGTATACACACATATCTATATTATGTATATAATATAATATATAATATACAACATATATAAATATACTTGTATAAATACATATGTATATATTATTAATATAATATAAATATAATATAATAATATAATATATTATATATTTCCTAAATATCTAAGACTTATAAAATTAGTTTCCTACGACAATACCTACTTACCCCTCTCTTTCCCTACTCAAATCTATAAAGCAATCATTAAATATATGTATGTATACATATATATGTATATTACGTATATAATATAATATAATATATAATATACTACATATATAAATATACTTGTATAAATACACATTATTAATATAATATAAATATAGTAATATAATATATATTTTCAAAATATCTAGGACCTATAAAATTAGTCTGCTACTACTATACTTACTTAACCCTCTCTTTCCCACCTCAAATCTATAAACCAATAATCTATGTACATATAATATAATATAATATATATTTTCTAAATATCTAGGACCTAAAAAATTAGTCTCCTACGCATATACCTACTTACCCCTCTCGAACCCTCCTCAAATCTATCAAAAAATCTAAATCCCACAACATTCGTACTACTTCCCACCTCTCTCCAATCTGCTACTCTTGTCAAACCTGTGTTTTAAAACAAAAATTTATGTTAAAAAAAGAATAAAAATGAAAATATAAAAATAAATAGTACCACTTGTTCTACTAGAAGTAAATGACTTCTAAATTGAGCAAATCAGCTAAGAATCAAAATAACCTGCAAAATATTTTGAAAATCTCATTAGTTATAAAAATAACGTTACTAAAATGTCATTTAAACATATCAAACAACAATTTCTAATTTTAATAATTACCTTTGATGTCGAAATTTGTTCATAATTACAAATGTCACTATTGATCTAATTTCAAGATGTTGAATCTCCAATATTGCACCCATCTTCTGCTTACAAAGTTGTGAGTTGTATACATTACA
Organism: Panax japonicus; assembly: GCA_020205505.1. NCBI lineage: Eukaryota > Viridiplantae > Streptophyta > Magnoliopsida > Apiales > Araliaceae > Panax > Panax japonicus. The sequence goes on from JAINUV010000461.1 coordinate 59,020, forward strand.
AAAATTCACTCAACATTTTCAAACCACACTTTATGCCTTACATTTATAGTACTACATTACAAAATTTTCACATGGCACAAATATATAAAAACTTACAAAAAGATATCAATACATATTCAAAATGGTGCCAACAAAAATATAGACTAAAATAGAATATTATATACAGTATAACCAACATTCAAAATAATTACGCGAAAGAAAACATTCAAGATCAAGACAACCAACGAAGTATCACATTCAAGGAGATCTAATCAAACAAATTACTATATTCCAAACAAAGTTTAGAATTGTATATTAGTCGTATATTGGTCAACCCATTAAACCAATCATTAAATATATGTATGTATACATACATATGTATATTACGTATATAATATAATATATAATATACTACATATATAGCTATATACATGTATTAATACATATTTATATATAATATAATATAATATATATTTATTAAATATCTAAGACCTATAAAATCAGTCTCTTACGACTATAACTACTTACCCCTCTCTTTCCCTCCAAAAATCTATAAACCAATCATTAAATATATGTATGTATAAATGCTTATGTATATTACGTATATAATATAAAATACTACATATATAAATATACTTGTATAAATACATATGTATATATTATTAATATAATGTAACTACGATAATATAATATAATAATATAATATAATATATATTTTATAAATATATAGGACCTATAAAATTAGTCTCATACGATTATACCTATTTACCCCTTTCCATCCTCAAATTCATAAACCAATCATTAAATATATGTATGTATACACACATATCTATATTACGTATATAATATAATATATAATATACAACATATATAAATATACTTGTATAAATACATATGTATATATTATTAATATAATATAAATATAATATAATAATATAATATATTATATTATATATTTCTTAAATATCTAGGATTTATAAAATTAGTCTCCTACGACTATACCTACTTACCCCTCTCTTTCCCTCCTCAAATCTATAAAGTAATCATTAAATATATGTATGTATACATATATATGTATATTACGTATATAATATAATATAATATAATATATAATTTACTGCATATATAAATATACTTGTATAAATACACATATTATTAATATAATATAAATATAATAATATAATATAAATTTCCAAAATATCTAGGACCTATAAAATTAGTCTGCTACTACTATACCAACTTAACCCTCTCTTTACCACCTCAAATCTATAAACCAATTCTCTATGTACATATAATATAATATAATATAATATATATTTTCTAAATATCTAGGACCTATAAAATTAGTCTCATACGCATATACCTAATTACCCCTCTCTAACCCTCCTCTCTTTCCCTCCTCAAATCCATATAGCAATCATTAAATATATGTATGTATACATATATATGTATATTACGTATATAATATAATATAATATATAATATACTACATATATAAATATACTTGTATAAATACAAATATTATTAATATAATATAAATATAATAATATAATATATATTTCCAAAATATCTAGGACCTATAAAATTAGTCTGCTACTACTATACCTACTTAACCCTCTCTCTTTCCTACCTCAAATCTGTAAACCAATAATCTATGTACATATAATATAATATAATATAATATATATTTTCTAAATATCTAGGACCTATAAAATTAGTCTCCTACGCATATATCTACTTACCCCTCTCTAACCCTTCTCAAATCTATCAAAAAATCTAAATCCCACAACATTCGTACTACTTCCCACCTCTCTCCAATCTGCTACTCTTGTCAAACCTGTGTTCTAAAACAAAAATTTATGTTAAAAAAAGAATAAAATGAAAATATAAAAATAAATAGTACCTCTTGTTCTACTAGAAGTAAAAGACTTCTAAATTAAGCAAATCAGCTAAGAATCAAAATAACCTGCAAAATATTTTGAAAATCTTATTAGTTATAAAAATAACACTAGTAAAATATAATTTAAACATATCAAACAACAATTTCTAATTTTAATAATTACCTTTGATGTCGAAATTTGTTCATAATTACAAATGTCACTATTGATCTAAGTTCAAGAAGTTGAATCTCCAATATTGCACCCATCTTCTGCTTACAAAGTTGTGAGTTGTATACATTACAAAAATTCATTCAACTTTTTCAAACCACACTTTATGCCTTACATTTATATTACTACATTACAAAATTTTCACATGGCACAAATATATAAAAACGTAAAAAAAGATATCAATACATATTCAAAATGGTGCCAACAAAAATATAGACTAAAATAGAATATTATATACAGTATAACCAACATACAAAATAAATACGCGACAGAAAACATTCAAGATCAAGACAACCAACAAAGTATCACATTCAAGCAGATCTAATCAAACAAATTAGTATATTCCAAACAATGTTTAGAATTGTATATTAGTCGTATATTGGTCAACCCATTAAACCAATCATTGAATATATGTATGTATACATACATATGTATAGTACGTATATAATATACTACATATATAGCTATATACTTGTATTAATACATATTTATATATAATATAATATAATATAATATATATTTCCTAAATATCTTGACCAATAAAATCAGTCTCTTACGACTATAACTACTTACCCCTCTCTTTCCCTCCTCAAATCTATAAATCAGTCATTAAATATATGTATGTATACATGCTTATGTATATTATGTATATAATATAATATACTACATATATAAATATACTTGTATAAATACATATGTATATATTATTAATATAATGTAACTATGATAATATAATATAATAATATAATATAATATATATTTCCTAAATATATATGACCTATAAAATTAGTCTCATACGACTATACCTATTAACCCCTCTTTCCCTCCTCAAATTCATAAACCAATCATTAAATATATGTATGTATACACACATATCTATATTACGTATATAATATAATATATAATATACAACATATATAAATATACTTGTATAAATACATATGTCTATATTATTAATATAATATAAATATAATATAATAATATATTATATTATATTATATATTTCCTAAATATCTAGGACTTATAAAATTAGTCTCCTTCGACTATACCTACTTACCCCTCTCTTTCCCTCCTCAAATCTATAAAGCAATCATTAAATATATGTATGTATACATATATATGTATATTACGTATATAATATAATATAATATATAATATACTACATATATAAATATACTTGTATAAATACACATATTATTAATATAATATAAATATAATAATATAATACATATTTCCAAAATATCTAGGACCTATAAAATTAGTCTGCTACTATTATACCTACTTAACCCTCTCTTTCCCACCTCAAATCTATAAACCAATAATCTATGTACATATAATATAATATAATATATATTTTCTAAATATCTAGGACCTATAAAATTAGTCGCTTACGCATATACCTACTTACCCCTCTCTAACCCTCCTCAAATCTATCAAAAAATCTAAATCCCACAACATTCGTACTACTTCCCACCTCTCTCCAATCTGCTACTCTTGTCAAACCTGTGTTCTAAAACAAAAATTTATGTTAAAAAAAGAATAAAAATGAAAATATAAAAATAAATAGTACCTCTTGTTCTACTAGAAGTAAAAGACTTCTAAATTGAGCAAATCAGCTAAGAATCAAAATAACCTGCAAAATAATTTGTAAATCTCATTAGTTATAAAAATAACGTTAGTAAAATATCATTTAAACATATCAAACAACAATTTCTAATTTTAATAATTACCTTTGATATCGAAATTTGTTCATAATTACAAATGTCACTATTGATCTAATTTCAATATGTTGAATCTCCAATATTGCACCCATCTTCTGCTTACAAAGTTGTGAGTTGTATACATTACAAAAATTCACTCAACCTTTCCAAACCAGACTTTATGCCATACATTTATAGTACTACATTACAAAATTTTCACATGGCACAAATATATAAAAACGTACAAAAAGATATCAATACATATTCAAAATGGTGCCAACAAAAATAGACTAAAATAGAATATTGTATATACAGTATAACCAACATACAAAATAAATACGCGAAAGAAAACTTTCAAGATCAAGACATGATTTTTAGTAGTTTAATCAATAGCAACCAACGAAAGTATCACATTCAAGCAAATCTAATCAAACAAATTACTATATTTCAAACAAAGTTTAGAATTGTATATTAGTCGTATATTGGTCAACCCATTAAACCAATCATTAAATATATATAATTATACATACATATGTATATTACGTATATAATATAATATAATATAATATAATATAATATATAATATACTACATATATAGTTATATATACTTGTATTAATACATATTTATATATATTATATTATACAAAAACAGTCTTCTACGACTATAACTACTTACCCCTCCTTAAATCTATAAATCAATCATTAAATATATGCTTATGTATATTACGTATATAATATAATATAATATATAATATACTACATTTATAGATATACTTGTATAAATACATATGTATATATTATTAATATAATATAACTATGATAATATAATATAATAATATAATATAATATATATTTCCTATATATATAGGACCTATAAAATTAGTCTCCTTCGACTATACCTCAAATCTATAAATCAATCATTAAATAAATGTATGTATACATACATATGTATATTACATTACATATATAATATAATATATAATATACTACATATTATATAAATATACTTATATTACATATGTATATATTATTAATATAATATAAATATAAATATAATAATAATAAAATAATATAATATAATATAATATATGTTTCCTAAATATCTAGGACCTATAAAATTAGTCTCCTACGACTATACCTACGTACACCTCTCTTTCCCTCCTCTAATTTATAAAGCAATCATTAAATATATATATGTATGTATACATATATATGTATATTACGTATATAATATAATATATATAATATATAATATACTACATATATAAATATACTTGTATAAATACATATGTATATATTATTAATTATTAATATAAATATAAATATAATAATATAATATAATATATATTTCCTAAATATCTTAGAACTATAAAATTAGTCTGCTACTACTATACCTACTTAACCCTCTCTTTCCTTCCTCAAATCTATAAACCAATAATCTATGTACATATCTATCTAATAAAATACAAATGATTTTGAATTTCCCGCTCACTTAATAAATCATCTGGACCGTCCAAAGTTTGAGATAAATCCCACCGTCCATATATCTATCTAATAAAATACATATATCTATCTAATCTATATTTTGAATTTCCCGCTCACTTAATAAATCATCTGGGCCGTTCTAAGTTTGAGATAAATCTCACTGCCCATACAGTGCCGGAGGCACGGGACCCAGCTAGTAATATAATTTAATATATAATATATATTTTCTAAATATCTAGGACCCATAAAATTTGTCCCCTTTCTTTCCCTCCTCGAATCTATCAAAAAATCTAAATCCCACAACATTCGTACTATTTCCCACCTTTCTCCAATCTGCTACTCTTGTCAAATCTGTGTTCTAAAACAAAAATTTATGTTAAAAAAGAAGAATAAAAATGAAAATATAAAAATAAATAGTACCTCTTGTTCTACTAGAAGTAAATACTTCTAAATTGAGCAAGTCTGCTAAAAATCAGAATAACCTGCAAAATATTTTAAAAATCCCAGTACTTATAAAAATAACATTAGTAAAATCATTTAAACATATCAAACAACAATTTCTAATTTCAATAATTACCTTTGATGTCAATTTCATAGTTACAAATGTCACTATTGATCTAATTTCAAGATGCTAAATCCCCAATATATCACCCATCATCTGCTTACATAGTTGTGAGTTGTATACATTACAAAAATTCACTAAACATTTCCAAACCACACTTTATGTTTTACATTTATAGTACTACATTACAAAATTCACTTGGCACAAACATTTAAAAACGTACAAAAAGCAAAAAGATATCAATAAATATTCAAAATGGTGCCAACAAAAATATAGAATAAAATAGAATATTAAATACAGTATAACCAACATACAAAATAAATACGTGAAAGAAATCATTCAAGATCAAGACATGATTTTTAGTAGTTTAATCAATAGCAACCAACGAAGTATCACACTCAAGCAGATCTAATCAAACCCATTACTATATTTCAATCAAAGTTTAGAATTATATATTAGTCGTATATTGGACAACCCATTAAACCAATCATTAAATATATATATATATATATATATATATATATATATATATATATGTATACATACATGTGTATATTATGTATATAATATAATATATATATATATAATATACTACATATATAGATATACTTATATAAATACATATTTATATATAATATATATAATATAATATTATATAATATAATATAATATATATTTCTTAAATATCTAAGACCTATAAAATTAATCTCATACGACTATACTTACTTACCCCTCTCTTTCCCTCCTCAAATCTATAAACCAATCATTAAATATATGTATGCATACATACATATGTATATTAAGTATATAATATAATATATAATAATACTACATATATAGATATACTTATATAAATACATATGTATATATAATATAATATCTATTTTCTAAATATCTAGGACTTATAAAATTAGTCTCCTGCACCTATACCTACCTACTTACCCCTCTTTCCCTCCTCAAATTTATCACAAAATCTAAATCCTACAACATTCGTACTACTTCCCACCTTTCTCCAATCTGTTACTCTTGTCAAACCTGTGTTCTAAAACAAAAAATTTAAGTTAAAAAATAGGAATAAAAATATAACAATAAATAGTACCTCTTGTTCTACTAGAAGTAAAGACTTTGAAAGTGAGCAAGTCTGCAGAATAACCTACAAAATATTTTGAAAATCTCCTTAGTAATAAAAATAACATTAATAAAATATTATTTAAACATATCAAACAACAATTTCTAATTTCAAGAATTACTTTTGATGTCGAAATTTGTTCATAGTTACAAATATCACTATTGATCTAATTTCAAGATGCTGAATCTCCAATATTGCACCCATCTTCTGCTTACATAGTTGTGAGTTGTATACATTACAAAAATTCACTCAACCTTTTCCAAGTCACACTTTATGCCTTACATTTATAGTACTACATTACAAAATTTTCACTTGGCACAAATATATAAAAGCGTACAAAAAGATATCAATACATATTCAAAATGGTGCCAACAAAAATATAGAATAAAATAAAATATTAAATACATTACAACAAACATACAAAATAAATACACAAAAGAAATCATTCAAGATCAATATCACTAAGACATGATTTTTGATAATTTAATCAATAGCAACCAACGAAGTACCACATTAAGCAAATCTAATCAAACAATTTACTATATTCCAAAAAAATTTAGAATTATATATTACTCGTATATTGGTCAACCCATTAAACAAATCATTAAATATATGTATGTATACATACATATGTATATTACGTATATAATATAATATATAATATATACTACATATATAGATATACTTATATAAATACACATGTATATATAATATAAAATAAAATACTTTTCCTATAATATAAAAATAGGATGTGTTTAAAGTAACCATGTTATATTCTATAGTTCAATATAAACCCTGTAGCAAAAAGGAAATTATAAAAAAACAACCATTTTTAGAATTAATTCTAAGACATTTTAGTTTTCCATTACAAAAAACTAGCAAATAATTACATGATTGTGCATAATATAGGATTGGAACTAAAAGGAAATTTCGAATTTAAGTTCAACCATCATTCAACTTCCCCATATTTAGATTATGTTATGACCAAAAAAAGGGGGAAATGTGGAGCCTCAAAACTGTCAACTTGAGGCCCCCACAGTACATGTGCACAAAATTCATGTACATTTTTCCTGCATTATAAATCAGCTATTTCATATGAGCACTTGGACATATGCACCAATCAACATAGAAACATGAACCTTTGATACCAAGCTATGGTAAGTACTAGCTGAAACTATACAAAAAAAGAAACACGTTATTCAATCGACGAAGAAAAAATATCATCCGTATCGGGAGATTTATGGAGGAAATTCTCTTTTAATTTCGGATCGATTAGCGGACTATAAAGCAAGGAAATTTTCAAAGACTTCAGATTTCATAAGCATATGGCGCAGATCCTCATTGTCAATAATTGTGAAAACATAATTAAACAAGAGTTCCCTTACCTAAAGAAGCAGAGTAATACATCTTTAATTTAAGCAATAACAGAAGTGCCAATTTTCAAGGCTTAATTGGGAAAATCCTTGCAATGGCTACCTCAAAGTGTCAAAATGAAAACTTCTGTAAGGGATGAAATTAGTTAAAATGAACGAACGTGGGCAACACACCACAAATGGACATCAGAAGGCTCATAAAAGCAGTTCGTGATTATTGATTATACATCTACAGGTTAAGGCAGGGTAGCAAGACAAAATATCCCATACTGTAACTAAATACACTCAAAAGAATAAATAAGCATACCTCAGTATGATGCAAGAATTAAGTACAATAAATATGCACAATCAACCTCGACAAGCCACAACCCTTGCCATCTTAATGTGACATTATCAAACTAATATGTTAACTTCCATAGCTTGCTCTTTCTATTGAACTCCAAGTTCAGTATTGATTATAATTTATATTATATATTATTGATGATTAATTTCATGAACACTAAGATAATCCATACAAAGTATGATTCTATATTATACATGATTCTATATGATCTCTTTGTTATAACATCAATAAGAAAACATTTCAAAATATCGCCTGATGGCCAGATCATCGTCATGTTATTCCTCATTTTTATCATCTATTCAACACCATCCAAGAACTTTCACCATAGGTAACACCTAGAGATTTAAGCATGATATCACCCTAGACTCAAGCAATCAACCTTAGACACGATAAAATGTGTACAACACCATTTATCGACACGTGTATATTTGTTTGTGTGCTCAAGTGTACGTAATTTTAGACATTACCACCTCAGGTGATAGTAGCCTAAGCTAATTATGTACATAAACAAGAAATATGTTCTGTCTTCTTGTTACACATTAAAGACATACTTTACATATAGTTCTAATAAGAATGCATTGTTACCTGCATGAACAACCAAAGGTTCAGTAGTCTGCCTCACAGTTCCGTTGCTATTGAAGTCCACTCACCTCACTCTTTACTGTATTATCAACAATGTGCACCCCATCTTATGTAGCAATCACTACTGTGCATCTGCAATTACCAAGTCATCAAAAGGAAAAGACTTCACTTTGAACCTTGAATTAGCATAATAAGATATCAAGTATCTACGGTAAAGCAGAGATCCTCGTCATAAGGCAATTCTCAAAATTAAATTGCAAAATAACAAGTTGCTTTTATGCTAACATTGAAATCAGTGATATAATAATATGAATCAAAAAGAAAACCAACATCCCAAGCGGAAAAGATTAATTCATTCCAGAAATCTTTTAGTAAAGTTTAGACAAAAAGTAAATTTTTGCAAAAGACATGAGCTAAAATTGGCATAATTATGCCTAAAAGTGAGCACTATGAAGACATTACTGATATTTTCCACTTAAGAAATGGCTACGATAGGCTCCTGTGGGAAGCAATGAACCTGAGTGGAATTGTCAAACAGGTCGGCTGCACATACATGCCATGATGTATGGCATCCCTGTGACAAGAGCCAAGAGTTGGCAAGCATACCCAAGATTGGCTCATTCATGCAAGGCAACAGCATTGGCGCCCAGCAGGGCAGTCCCGTATGCCAGTAAGCCAGTAGATGCTGCATCTAGCACACAGCATCATGCAAGTCCACAGCAGGTACTTGGCAAGCAAGGAGTGTGTACCAGATCGCACAAACTCAAGCTTCAGCATTATACTGCCCAAAAGAATATATAAATCTATGACTAGATTTTAATACCATGGTAAGAAGCTTTTGGAAGTCAACTCTTGCTGCTGATCCTCCACTGACAACATAGAAGCAGTTGCTTCTCTCTGAAGTATTGCCATAGAAGTTCTATGCTCAGTCAGTCTTGCTTCTGCGTTTTTAATTTTATGCACTGTCTACAGAAGGATCTTTGCATCTTGCTTGACGCCTAATTACTTCAGTTGTCTATTGAAAGAATAATTAGAAATATGAAGAAAGAAACAAATCAATAAACTTAACGCAACACAAAATACACCCGAATTGACTTCAATAATACCTGAGCAAACCTCTTGCCGTAGTCTCTCATAACGATGATTCCTCCAATATGGAGCTCCTGTTATTGATAACCGTGGTGGCTCAGAAACCTACAAGGATGCACACATATTTTCAAGTTAGGAGGCATGATACTCTAAGACTGGACACTAAAAGTTCTTAAACAAATTAATAAACGCTCTGCCCCCGTTGAAAGTGCACAGACCAAATCCTTATATGGAGATACTCTCCATAAGGTATCCAACCTATCCCAATTTTCTATATTTTTTTGGATCAGATCTTAGGCAATCTAATCCACCTTATCGTTGAACATTTGACTCACACTGATGTGGATTTTTTCAGGATCAACCAACTCGCACACAAATGGAGAAGCCAAGTACCCATCCAAGAAACAGATAATCACATTGAAGATTTTTTTATTTTTAAACATTTACTTAACTGAATCTAGTGCAGTTGGGTTTTGACTATTTCTCTCGGTTAATTCTCCAGTCTTTATCTCGATAGAACAATGGGCATTTATTTTACTTTTATCTCACAATGGAAAGAGTTTTCCTGGCATCCTTTGTGTTCTTGACAATGCTTGTGACAAGGTGCAACCTAAAAGAGAAAGAGGAAACACACCCTGGGTGCTAGGTACCAGGGGTGGGACACAAATAGATGTTGACATGCAGTTTTGGAACTTGTCACTAGCATAAGTATTAAGCAACGTCCGCAGAACATATGATACTTCAAGAAATTTTAGCAACATAACACTAGACATATTAATTTCTAAGTTGGCTCCTTAAATTATATCAAAGTAAATGGCAAACATTTTTAGTTTCAAGCAATGGCTGACATGTTTATTTCTAGGTTGGCTCATAAAATTACATCAAAGAAAATGACAAATATTTTTAGTTTCAAGCAATGGCTCCTCCTAAGCTATATTATGACAGTGCAAGATCAACATTGTTTCTCACATACATGAAACAAGAAGGAATATAACACTACTACAAAACAGTAAATAGACAACGCAAAAAAAACATTGTAGTTTCAGTCAGAAAAACGTCGTGGTTAAGGGTGTCATCTATTTGACACCCTTACACAACGTTTTTAAAACGTTGTAGTTAAGCACATTCCACAACGTTTTTTAAGAAAAAAACATTGTAGATTTGTTTTTCATAAATTAGCAGATGCTTAAAAACGTTATAGAATGTATGATTCCACAACGTTTTCTGAATAAAAACGTTGTAATTTAATATACCAGACAACATTTAGGCACTTTCACACAACGTTTTTAAAATGTTGTAGATTAAAAAAAAAGAAAAAAAGAGGTGTGGTTCACCTATATTACCAATGCACCTGCAATATGCTAATGCCATGATATATAGCTAAAATTACAAAGAATATTATTACCATACAATACGTTTACATCCCAATAATTCTTTGTAATGCCAATTACAAAGAATATTAATACCATACAATACGTTTACATCTCAATAATGCCAAACTATTCATACATCTCAAATTCACTTTTCAATATAATTACTACTATATTGAATTGTGAATTTGACTACATCCACAAAATATACCAAACTATACATAAAATTAAACTACTACCTAATTAAACTATCCATAAAAAACCTGTAACAGAAAATAACAGAAAAAGATCCATATCAATGAACTGTAAACCTGTGCACCACAAGTTGGTTAAGACATTGATTTTCCCTAGTTAAGCAAGCTAGCAATTTTGCAGCAAGAAATGCGTCAATTTGCAGCCTCATCATCTGCCCAAATTAAATAAATTCCACAACTTCAAAATTTGAACTTAATGGTATCAGTTCTTATGCATAATAAAACATCACCCCACATATTTTGGTAAATTAAAACACAAGATAACATGTGTAGTATTTATTAATCATAGAGAGTATAGTTATGCTTCCTTTTGTGCTTTATTCTAATTTGCAGAAAACAGAATCCTGATTTTATTGACTTCAGTTCTCTTGCAAGGGATGCCGCTTTTTTCGCCATAGATATAATTGCAATCTTCAAAATCACATACCAAGCTAAAATTCGCAATTGCCATAACACATGTATTCAAATATGGGATGAACAGGAAATTAAACAACTTACATTATTGGCTTTCTTGAGGTTCCCCAATTCTTTTGGACTAATCTATATTCCTTTTAAATCATCTCTTCCCTTCTTCAGTCAAGATCATCCTCTTTTCCTTGTTTTCTTCATTTGATGATTGGTTTTCCTTACTTTTGGCCTTCTCCATAGTGCTATGAACTATTTCAGACAATGTGGTGGTCGATCTAGCAAGTTCCCTTGTTCACTAAAAATAATGGACATATTAGATTACACATAGAAGACTATAGTGAAGCAAACTTTCTTCAGACTATTGGAAAGAGAATTCTAGCAACAATTTTTTAATTTTACATATTTATTTATTATCCTGTTTAAAACATTGAATATTACATTTTCTTGCAACAATAACCCAATATGTATTAACCATTCAATTTGTTGACCACTCTCCAGTAACGAAATTGTGCCTTTTATTTAACTTTTTAAAACCTAAGATATATAAATCCTAGAAACTTAAACTAAACAACAGCCCGCAATTACACTCACAATGCAGTTTTACGCATAAGATTAGAAACAAAATCCTCAAGATTCACAGATTGCAACACCATCCTACTGTTACATACCTTGAGAATGCATGACATAAAGGAGGTGCCATCAAGGGATAATGCATGTTCTGCCGCTTCTTTTCTCATGAATTCTACGTATGCTAAGCTGCTTAAGCACAGTAACTTTGTATAGCATGACTACAAAGTCCAAGACAGACATATAATCATTAATAAGTTGATCAATTTTAAAGGAAATTTTGACGGTAGTTACTACTACTTTCTCAGTTCTCTAAGAAGGAGCACTTGAAATTGTATGTCAGCCTCTCATCCCTTCAGCTTTCCTCCTCCTGCAAAGAGATGAAAAATAAAGGGTGAATAAACCAGCTGAAATTATAATGCTTATGAACAAACTAAGAGGTATATGGAATGCACGAGCAAAGACTGAAGAAAGTTACTGCTCTTATTCTTGCGAACAAAAATTCAAATATTCGTGGCCAAGTGTACTGCAGAAAAGAGCAACAAAAATGTTACCGAATACTGATTGTTCAGAATTCAAGCATAGGTCATTTACTATCAACAATTTATCCCACAATATAAAACATATTAATAACCAAGATTTATTAGGAAATGTCAAAAATATAAGAACGATTTTTTTTGTTAATAAATTTCTGAGATGCATACTAAACTATATCAAACACAACTGGGAGAATGATACAGGTTTGCTGATGAACCTTGAGTACAAAGGTACATTCTAATTGGAAATATAACCAAAGAAACCATGCACAGTGCTGGTCGAACATGCACTCAAAAATTGAAAGACCATAGCCCTTAAGGCTTCTTAAACTCGTAATTATCTGCCAACATAATTTTTTCAAATTTGATTAGGCTAAAACATGGAGAGGTGGGGAGTCGAGGACTACATTTCAAGTCTACTTCTTTCTAAATTTTGAAGTCAAAACACTTGACTTGAAAGCGTCATGGAGCTGAGAGAGTGCATTTCAAAATTAATATTTTGTTTCTTTTTGGATAATATTCCACAGAAGTCTGATTTCTGAATGATAAAGCAGGCAAGTATGCTTAAACATACCAAAAAGTTTATATAAGCAAAAACTAGGATGCTTGATATAAGCAAGTGCTAGAAAATCAGGACAATCAAAATAGAGGCAATATCTTGCAAGCTGTCCCATTGAGGGAGACAGAAATAAGGAAAGAGACAGACAGGAAGAGAGGAGTGCGCCTCTTACAATAACAAACTTAACAGCTTTGTGCTCTAAAGCACTATGTTTTTAAATTTGAAAATAACATCAACTAGGGAATTTAGCCTGTAACTGAAGCAACCAAAATCCTCCTTCGAATCTATTAGTGAAATTAAGAAAAGAAATAAGAAAAAAAATATTCCTAATTTTGTAAGTAACAGGAGACAGTAGCAACTAGCAACCTCAAGTGATCCCACTAAATTTTTCATTGTCAATGATGAAGTATAACTGCAACACATCCATCAATGGCACGTTGGCATTTATTTTAGTAAGATAATAATTAGAATAATGTTTAATAGTCTGCATATAAGAAGAAAAGTTTTGACGAAGACAAACAGAACAAAGGATTGCCAAGTTTAGATACATACACAGAAGGAGAAAATGTCGGGGTATTCCATAGCTAGAAGGACCTCAGCCACATAGAACCTGCATATAAAATTAAAAGATCAATCAATTACTAGTACTATCTTAGGATGAAAAGGAATATAACTTAAACCAATTTACAATGGGTGTTATCTATAAGGTTTATACATCGAACTGCAACAGCATTCAACTTGTAGAATGGGGCATTATATTCTGAATATGTTCCGCCATCTATGAGTTGAACTAAATGTATGGATAAATTAATGACCGACATGTAGCATACTAGTCTTTATTGATTTAGGTGGACAAAATTGCCTGATAGTATAATGTAGAAGCATCTAAACCGAAAAATCAACAGGCTAAAAGAAGTATCCCGCATGATTTATATATAGAGAACTAGAAAGTAAAACTTTAATTGTCCTATATAAAAAATTATAATCTCAGCAATTACAAAGCATAACAATTTGTGTTGAGAACTAGTTTAGCATTGTGCTAGAAAATCAACTGGGGGAGCAATCTACCTAAGGCAATTCGTGGAAGCTTTAAAAGATGAAATGATAATCTCCTCATAGTCTATCAATTTGATATGGTTTCTAAAGTTTTGACACTGGTCCTGAAGGAAGTATTAACACATATACTATGTATATTTCTAATAGGACATCATGACACTGGTACATGCTATTTACCATAACATCATGGAAACCAAATGATATACATGTGAAATTCAACAATGGAAATATTAAAGTAGGGGTAAAATAATCTTGAATTGGGTATGAAAGAAACTATGTGGAACTTGAGATTTGAGTGGCACGATAAAAATGAGAGAAAATTAAATTATACATTTTTTATGTTGCAGAGTAAGAGATATCAGCAATTTGAACCTGTCATGAAAAAGATATCACCAATTTGAGAACAAAATATGGAAGGTATGAGAGGATTGTTTTAAAAAGACATCACTAATCCAGGAATAAGGACTTCAGAAATTACATCTTTGCAATCCAATTTATGTATGATGCACCGGCAGCACCAAATGCATTTCTTTCCACCCCATACTCATTCTCAATCTTCACAATCAATTTCAAAATGTTAACTGTCAGAGATTATAACAATTAACAGAAGCATCATGCGAACAAAAATTTCATACATGTGTGATAAGTCATACTCTTAGAAGAGCAGGATGACTCAAACCTATGATAAGATGATATGGCCACCCTGCGACTCAAACAGTCTTTCACTCCTCATCATCTGAACAATTTTCTGGGTGAACCCTTGCATTGCAGCCTTTGACAACATAAGATGAATAAAAAATTAGCAACTAATTTTTATTAAAAAAAAATTAAAAGTATTATATAAGATCAAATTATCCCTTTCCTCAATACACCTGCCACCCAAAGTGTAAAACAAGAAATAGAAACCTCCATTATAACACATTTAAACAAAAACATAAAGAAATCCACTCCCCAATATATTCTCAATAATGTCTATATGCTCTAATACCCTCGATTAGGAAATGTAATAAAGCAGTAAAATACAGGGATGAGAACCTTGAATGACCCATTATTTGTTCTGAACCATACAGGAAATCCCCTGCATCAAAAGGGAAAGAAGGACCACTTTGTCAATCTACCAGAAAATTTGAATCTCAATTTCTAAAAACATAAACAGAAAACAAAACAGACAATCAAAATCAAGCCTTTCCTCAGCAGAATAGTTATATGAAAAGTGAAATAGATGTAAGAAAAATTAAATACCCAAAATTCCATTCAGCACAAACATAAGGTCCAATTGCTGCCGAAATTAAATTACACCAGAGAAGTCCCACAATGAAACCCTAACTAGAGGTAAATATACCGACCGAGATCACCGCCGCGCTTGGCGAAGCTGCAATCAGAGTAACGAGATGTGACGTCCTTGAACTTAGCCTTGCCGGAAACGATGTCTTCACGAATTTGAGCTGAGAGACGGCAGTTTCTAATAACTCGACCTTCTAGATCCTTCCAGGAAGCCTTACGTCGAGAGCCTTGGTGCCGATGAGACCGACGTTCTGTTTTCTGTTCGATCTGTCGATGAGACCGACGTCTTCTTTCTCTTTCGATCGCCCTCTATCTTTACTGATAGTAATATATCTCTTTATCTACTCTATCTGTATGTATATAAACACGAAGAGAGATAAGAGAGAGAATTACAAGAACAAATATAAACACATTTTTTTGCTCCGTGTTTTTTACACCCTTTTTAAAAGTTATCTATTTAAAATAAAAAATTGTGCTTATAAATACATAACGTTTTTTCATATGTATTTATAATGTTTTATTAAAAAATATTATAAAAAAAACCACAACATTTTTTATAAAAACATCATCTTTTAAGTGTTGTCTTTTTATGATTTTGTAGTAGTGTAACCTGATCAACAAAAATCCGAAGCATAGTTTTCTTTTTCATTTTCTATTGAACCATGTGCAGTACCAAATTGAAGAGCAGCTCTTGCAAGTGGAGAACCACCACTTTGTGTCTCCGTCCCATATTTTGCAACAGTTTTCGGCCAACTTTCTAGCTAAAAAATTATTTCTAGCAATGGCAAACATTTTTAGTTTCAAGCAATGGCTGACATGTTTATTTCTAGGTTGGCTCATAAAATTACATCAAAGAAAATGACAAACATTTTTAGTTTCAAGCAATGGCTCCTCCTAAGCTATATTATGACAGTGCAAGATCAACATTGTTTCTCACATACATGAAACAAGAAGGAATATAACCTGATCATCAAAAATCCGAAGCATAGTTTTCTTTTCATTTTCTATTGAACCATGTGCAGTACCAAATTGAAGAGCAACTCTTGCAAGTGGAGAACCACCACTTTGTGTCTCCGTCCCATATTTTGCAACAGTTTTCGGCCAACTTTCTAGCTAAAAAATTCAGGGTAAAAAGTTTCATCAATGATTTATAAGAAACATATCTGAAAAAGCAGAATCACACACCTATTTCCAGTTGCTTTTTGCTTGCCGAAACAAAACCTTCAACCCCGCGAATAATATCCCTTTGAAAATGCTGCAAAATCATGAATTTAAGAACTTTTCACATAATAAAATCTCTTCTAAGATGTTAAAGGAAATTGCATCACAACATTCGTATATGATATATCGAATAGTTAACAAATCAAAAAAAATTATATTTGAACAACACATTTATAGATTACAAACATATGTGTGCACATAAGCCATCAGTACCGAACTGGAACAGCCAAACAAAATTTAGGAAAATCTATGAAACTATAAAGTAGAAATGAAGATTTTCAGAACGATATTCTATAGAGAAACATATACATACAACGCCCATAAATTTCTTAAGATTCTGAGTGTTGTTTGCAAAGAAATACATAAGACCAATGGGAACTGTTACATATACAACAAACTTTGCCATCTCCAATTGATAGCATACGAGGCAAAGGGCGTGAACCCTAGAATTAGCAGAATAAGATATCAAGTATCTACAGTAAAGCAGAGATCCTATTCATAAGGCAATTCTCGAAATTAAATTGCAAAATAACAAGCTGCTTTTAAGCCAACATTGAAAGCAGTGATATAATATGAATCAAACATTCAATCAAACAAAGTTTATATGAACAACACATTTTTAGATTACTTGCATGTACACGCACATAAGCCATCAGTACCGAACTGGAACAGCCAAACAAAATTTAGGAAAATGTGACGCCCCCAAAATTAGGTATACATCACCCATCTTGAGTCGCCAGATACATGGTACAGAATTCAAATACAACTTTCTAATACAACTGTCGTGTACAATACGACAAAACATAACTGTGAGTTTGAATACAATTATTGTCTACTAGAGAGCATACAAACTCAAAAGGTGTCCTCAATACAATTATTGTCACACTATTTAACAGAATAGTGAGGACTACTAATACTATTCTCTGGTCCATCACTCCGTTCCCCGACTCGTCCCAGCTATATTCTCATTTCCTGAAGAGAACAGTGAAAGAAAGGGTGAGCTCAACTAGCCCAGTAAGAAATATTATGACTAAGATAATGCAGAATAAATTATCATTAGCCTTCAACAGTGTTAAACTGATAAAATATAATAAACATCAAGTTTAACTACAGCGGAACCAGCAATCCATTAAAAGAGTCAAGTAGAAAATAAAATCTACTATCTTTTATGATTTAAAAGGTTTTTCATCATCGTTATAGCTGAGACTCAGCTTAATAAATATTCCACATCATCGAATCACCCCCGCACTACGGCCAAGGATATTCTTTAGTATCACGACCACAATTATTCATGCACTACAGCCAAGAATATTTGTGTATTCATCAATGGTCATGATCATGCCAACAACTGTCCATCAATGCACTACGGGCCAATGAGGATTTTTAATTTTTACATCGTTTGTAACATTACGGTCATGATTACACCGAATAATCCCTGGTCATAATCATACCAAGTCCATCTATGCACTACAGGCCACAGATGACTTTCGACAAAATATAAACATGAGGATGATGACAATGATATAAGAATTCAATAAAACAAGTTCAAAAATTATTTTATCCAGGAATTATTAACGTTCAAATTTGTCAACACGATACTGTTTTGTGGTGTAAAATTCAAGAATGATCAGAAGAATATTTCTATGAAAGGATACTGGATGAAGCGCAAATATCAAGGATAATCCACTAATTTCATGGAGCATAGAAGTCAAAGTTTTATCCAACTGAGTATAATAAAGAATGGAATAACAAAAGAAATCACCATGCATGCGATAGACCGCACAGACAGGTTATTCCAGCAGAATAATAATAACGGAACCAGGTCAGGTGAAATTCACACCGACAGGATGTTCCAACAGAATAATAAAGAATGGAACCAGGTCCGGTGTAAAACACACAGACAGGATATTCCAACAGAATAATAAATAATGGAACCAGGTCCGGTGTAAAACACACAGACAGGATATTCCAACAGAATAATAAAGAATGGAACCAGGTCCGGTGTAAAACACACAGACAGGATATTCCAACAGAAATATAAAGACAGGATAGTAAATGGATGTCACCAAGTATAGGGTATTCCGCGTATACCGGTTATTCTAATAGAATAATAACGAATGGAATAACATAAGGATTTCACCAAGTATAGGGTATTCCACTTTTACAGGTTATTCCAACAGAATAACAAAGAACGGAAGAACATAAGTTCTCTTCAAGAAGAAAGAATAACACCCCTTACCGTCTTAGGAATACTGCAGTAGTGTAGTAACCGAATACTCTTCTTCTTTCTCTATTACTCTCTCTCTATACTTTCTCTCTCTATAGCTTGAACGAATTCGTGAAAAATAATGAAGCCCTAGGCCTCTATTTATAGAAGATTTATTACTATTTACGAAAGTATTTACTATTTACGAAGGTAATTACTATTGACGAAGGTAATTACTATTTACGAAAATAATTACTATTTACAAAGGTAATTACTATTTACGAAAATAATTACTATTTACGAAGGTAATTACTATTTACGAAAGAGACTCTTAGATGATGACATATGGCCCCCCATAAATAATTCAACTTACCACAAACGTCTAATGATAGACTCTTTATATACATCAAGGATTGAATAAAAATTACCAAAAATTATTTTAACACATATTTAATCTTTCAACAATTATTAATCATTTATAACTTGTCGTCTCAATTATTATTTAAATAATATAACATATTATACAGATGATACTGTGACAATAATTGAATCAATAATATAAGAGATATGATGCAGCAATTACTGTAGCAATAATTGAGTATAGCTGAGTGACTTCTTACGTAAGCATCAATAATCAATACCGTGTGCTACTATGCAACAACGCGTATTACTGTACTTTTACTACCGAGTAGTTCAACAGTTTTTAACGGTCACACCTCCGCCGTTATTTTATAGAAAGATAATTTTGTCGTTTTCTAACTACGACAATACTTTCGTTGTGGGGTCCACCAATGATTGTGCCGTCGTACGAATATTCCCCGACAAAAAGAATATTCCCCGACCAAACGAATATTTTATAACAACTTGCGTACTTTGCAAAATTTATAAATATTACCCACAACTATAAAATTATATCAAATTTATTCCATAATATTCCAAAAATAATAATTATGAAAATTCATCTTTATTTATAAAAACTGGGGTCTTACAGAAAATCTATGAAACTATAAAGTAGAAATGAAGATTTTCAGAACGATATTCTATAGAGAAACATATACATACAGCGCAGCGTCCATGAATTTCTGAAGATTCTGAGTGTTGTTGGCGAAGAAAAACATAATACCAATGGGAACTGTTACATACAGCGAACTTTGCCATCTCCAATACACCCTTCCAAGTTCCCAGCGATGACATTTTCTACTTCTGTAAATATGCCGAGATTGTAAGATAGCATACGAGGCAAAGATTTTTTGGGCGTAAACCCTAGATTTTCAAATCCATGTAAGACTCCCGAACTATTTCAAAATCATAGATTCCTAATTAGCTACAAAAAAAAGGTTAAAACGAAGGTGAAAGGTCGTGATTTTGTTCTCGGATGTAAAGCCAAGAGATGAAGAAAGGGAAGAAGAAGAAATTGAAAGCCCAAGATCTGAGATTCGGAGGCGAGGAAAATGGGAGATGAAAGAGAATGTAGAATATCTGAGATTTGGGTGAAAAATAGATTTTGCACCAGAACAAATTATTCAAAAGCTAATAGGATCTCTCTCTCACACACACATGAAATTCAAATAATGTTAATCGAAAGCCTCTGCACATGAAATTCAAATTCAAATTCAAGAGCTAGTAGGATATCTCTCTCACACACCCGTGAAATTCAAATAAATTGAAAGCCCTCATATCTAACGGTAACTCTCTCCAATATATAGCAGTAGGATCTTTGCCCCCAGTTTCTCCAATTTAATGTGCAACACTCAGGCCATGTTATGCAAGTTTATAATATCAGGTCTAATATCAGATCTCAATCCTACTACTCCTCCTGCGATTTAATAAGTTTAGTTACGTATTTATTTAGAGTGAAATTATTTATAGATAATTTAATAGTTTAGTCATGTTATGTTTATTTTATATAAAACTATTTAATTTGTTGAATAAAAATTAAGGGAACTGTTAAATCCACAATAAAAAATATTATTTCCACAACAAAAGTGTCGCTATAGATCTTATAGCTACAATTTTCACCGTCGCTATACATTTACAGCGACACTTTTGTTGTGAAAATAACAAAAAGTGTTGTGAATTTAACAATTCACAAAATTAATTTGTAGGACTGGTATAACTAGTAATAATAAAGTAATCTTATTGTGAATATAGATTGATAGCCATTTAAAAAAATAAAGGTTAATTTTGTTCACAAATTTTAAATTACAAATGATAGGAATTATGATATTCGGTCAGACATGATATAAATTGTAATAATCCGAATTTTTTTTAATAATTAAATATTAATTTTTTTTCCTAAAATTATTCGGAGCGCGAAGCTACTTGGGAGGCGTAAGAGACTATTCGGCAAGAGTATCCTCACCTCTTTAATGTCAGGTAAATCTTTGTTAATTTTTTCGATTTCGGGGACGTAATCCTTTTTAAGGGGGATGTAATGTAATATCCAAAAAAAAATATTATATTTTTAAAACATATTGTTTAAACTTTATCTTTTATTTGAGTCAAACTTGTAATTTAATTAATTTGGGCTAATAAGTATGTGATTACATTAATTTGGGTCTTTGAACTAATTGGGTTTAAACTAATTTCTAAGTATATAAGTTTGGGCTTGTCAACTAATTGAGCCTAATTTTTTTTTATATTA
This sequence comes from Panax japonicus, assembly GCA_020205505.1. NCBI lineage: Eukaryota > Viridiplantae > Streptophyta > Magnoliopsida > Apiales > Araliaceae > Panax > Panax japonicus. The sequence goes on from JAINUV010000461.1 coordinate 81,476, forward strand.
TATTATTGGATTTAAAGACCAAATTATAATAAACTTAACTTTAATATATTAAGTTAGGGTTTTCCTAATACTAGTATGGCAGTAAACGAAGAAGGCAAAAAGGAGAGAACGGAAAAAGGTGGTGTAGGAGAGAAAATATTTCAGTTGGTAATTGTTTTTCGGTAAGCGATCGATTGTAATTTCTTTAATTATAGCATCTGATCATTGTAATCATATGGTAGTATATATATATATATATGTGTGTGTGTGTGTGTGTGTGTGTGTGTGTGTGTGTGTGTGTGTGTAATGATGGGAGAATTACCCCATTTTCGTATCCTGAGATGGTAGTTAGAGAATTTAGAAAGTAAATAAATAAATAAATATATTATATTAATCATGAACTGCATTTAGAAATAGTAAGTAAACGGATTGTACTTTGGACTAGAACTCTTCTAGATGATGTGTGGTGGGAAATTATGAACATATCTGATTTAGGCAATTATCATAGGCACATGAATGAGGTGTATTTTTTTCTATTAATAAAATTATTATGCAGACATGTGAATTGGTTCTTATATATGTGTGGTATGATTTTGATTATATATGTATGTATAAGTATTTAGTGTATTCATCCTTTAAGGTAATTAAATGTTATAATAATATTATTATGGTATTATGTAAGACCATTCAAAATTATAAAATCTGGAAATTTACAAGAACATAATAATAAACCGAGTATTGGCATGATAATAATAATAATAATAATAATAATAATAATAATAATAATAATAATAATAATAATAATAATAATAATAATAATAATAATAATAAAATGAGTTTATTAACGAGTTAAAGATGGAAGAATATTTTGTAAATATATCTAAATTAATCATTATTAATTTGTTCGGACGGAAAGAATTTATAGAGTAATACTTAGTATATAAATTTTGAAGTATTAATAATTGATTTAAGGCGATGATTAAATTTATCTTGAATGAATAACAAATTATTTTGGAGTTTATGAGTTGAATTATATTTAATTTGAGGTGAATATGTTTAGGTGGTGAATAACGATTCGTATTTGATATCGTTGGCATTTGAGGGTAAGATTTGGTGGAGTGTGCTATAAATGGTTTAGAAGTATCAGGTACGGATTCCGTACTCTTTCAGCGATACTTTTGTTACATTTGATTTATTCGTTTTATTTCTCGTTTCAAATTCTATTATTATTTCACATAATTGTTTCTTGTGAAATTCATATAATTGTTTCATTTTGGAGTTGACACATTGGACTCGTAATTGTACTCTTTGAATTAGGATATCATGTTCAGTATTTATTTTTGATAATTGTAGAGCGGTACATGTTGTTACCTTCTTTTGAGACCTTGTGACCATAATTTGATTTGGTTCAACATGTACATATAGAACCCCTTTTGTTGGTATTATGTCGCATGTGTTGTGACATGGTATTTTGTTAGAATATACTGTAGGGTATACCTGAGCTATAACCACCTGTGGGGGTACCACAGGCATGTCGTCTTGGCACGAGAGGCATGACACTTTCCGTAGCGGTGTGATTAGTCCACGGCGTCTCCGTTTTGGCATCCGGAGGAAGTGGGCCGTTTGGTGTTTTGTTGTGGGAGGCGTATGGGTTAACCCTAGTTTTCTGTTCTGCGGATTGGTGATGTTGTGCCAAACACACCTATCCAATTTGCATACATTTGGATTCGCGGTCCAATGTGTGATTTGCCTGTGTGGCATTATTTTGACTTGCCTGTGTGGCATGGTTTTGACTTACCTGTGTGGCATCATTTGACTTGCCTATGTGGCAAGGTATATTTCTGAGCTCAATCGGTATGAAATAACCTCAGCCATTTGTTTTAGCCTATTATTTTATTGTATTAGTTGTTGGCTTCTGTTCAATTCAATTCATCGGATTAGTTACTTCAGTTCGTTATTTCTTTAATATTCTGTCTGTTTCATGAATTCTGTTGGTTCAAATATATTCTATTCAAATCTTCAGAGATTTTATTTTGTTAGAGGCAATATTTTGTCTCAGTTGATTTTGTATTTTAGTTGTATATCTTTTGTATCTTTATATCCGTACTGGTCAATTGGCTCATGCTGTGTTTTTCTTCCGGCAGGTTTGCAGGAGTGATTCAGGGCTAGCTAGTGTGATGAGAGAGTTGCCTTTGACCATCTAGGTTGTTTTGAATTTTAAGTTTTGATTATTTTAACTCTATTTGAAGAATTGTATTTAGTACGCTATTAATGGATCACCACTATTAATGTTTTGAGGTTATTAGTGCTCTGTTTTCTTATTTTGAGGTTTGTTGTGCTTTGCACGTGACTTCCCTTTCCTTTTCGGGAAGGGGGTGTTACAGATATGGTATCAGAGCTTAGGTTCTTTCTTGTAGAAAACCTATTTAGGTTTGACCTGTGAGTTGTGGGTAAATCACTGGGTATACGTAGGAGTTTGATTTTATTTTGTTCTCTGTTTGGTTGGTCTTGATTTAGACCAAGTATTTTTTAGCTCCTTGAGTTGTAGTTAATTTGAGAAAGGCGAACTAGTTTGTTAAGATTATTATTGTTATGCGTTGAAGCAATAATATTAGTTCAGGATTTTGATTTGATCATTAAGAAGAAGAATGTCATATTTTGTTCAGTTAAGAAATTATTATACGATTATGATATGAGCATTTGTATCAGGGAATTTTGATATTGGAGAATTATTTGTTAGAGTTATTTCGGGTAATTACAAATTATTATGATTTTGAAATTGAGGATTTGATTCTAGTTAAATTATGATTTTTGTTAAGTTGTGAATAATTTAAAGTATGTGAATTGGTGGGATAATATGATAAAGTGGAAACTATTAAGTACAGGGGATCTATGGTAATTTTGAGTTGTTGTAGAAATTCGAGGTAATTAGATTAATCTTTTGGAGTAAATGAATTTTGCGATTATTTCCTAATAGAATATTGGAGTTATCTTATATGAAATTTTGAGTGATAGTATGAGGAGATCTTGGAATTTATTCGGTTAAGATTTCCATTAAGAGAATGATTGATTCATTAAATGATTAGATATATAATAAGTTATGAATCTTTAAGAGATTTTGAAAGCTATCATTTGCTTATTCAGATAGTAGGATATATGATTTAGAGTTTGGTATGGTGATGGAGAGATTTTAGTAGTAGTATATTTTTGGTGTAATAACATTTGAGAACTAATTTGATTGGAGGTTATGATATTTTGAAATTCTTAAGGACTTAGGAGAGTTGGTGATAAAGAGATATTAGTAGTATATTCTTTGGTGTAATATTATTTGGTGAATAGTTCAAATGGAGGATGAGATATTTTGAAGCTCTTGAAGACTTGGGGAGAGTTGGTAATATAGTTTGCATAGTTGTTTTGTTTATCTGATGTCTTTAGAGTTTTGTATGAATTTATGTAAAATAAATCAAAAAAAAAATTTGTTAAATCTTTGTCATGTGTGGAAAAACATTTCACAAATTGAAGGTAATTTTAAATATTTTGGGTATTCGAATCATATTTAGATGAAGAGAAATTTTTTTTGTGATTTTGAATTTTTTTCGAAGAGTACCTTTACAAGAATGAAACTCAAATATGTTAGTGACGGCCCGCACCAACGGTGGATCATATGATCTATTTTGATGCAACACGAAGAACCTTACCAAGGCTTGACACGATAACTGACGAATCTTTTACGAGTACATTGATAATTGCATGGACTGATGACTTATCCGCATTGATCGTTACAAATGGCGGCGGCGCGGCGCTACGTCGTAACTAATTTTTTTTTTGTAACTTATTTGAATTCCGAGGACGGAATTATTTTTAAGGAGGGAAAAATGTAATAATCCGAATTTTTTTTAATAATTAAATATTAATTTTTTTTCCTAAAATTATTCGGAGCGCGAAGCTACTTGGGAGGCGTAAGAGACTATTCGGCAAGAGTATCCTCACCTCTTTAATGTCAGGTAAATCTTTGTTAATTTTTTCGATTCCGGGGACGTAGTCCTTTTTAAGGGGGATGTAATGTAATACCCAAAAAAAATATTATATTTTTAAAACATATTGTTTAAACTTTATCTTTTATTTGAGTCAAACTTGTAATTTAATTAATTTGGGCTAATAAGTATGTGATTACATTAATTTGGTTCTTTGAACTAATTGGGTTTAAACTAATTTCTAAGTATATAAGTTTGGGCTTGTCAACTAATTGAGCCTAATTTTTTTTTATATTATATTATTGGATTTAAAGACCAAATTATAATAAACTTAACTTTAATATATTAAGTTAGGGTTTTCCTAATACTAGTATGGCAGTAAACGAAGAAGGCAAAAAGGAGAGAAGGGAAAAAGGTGGTGTACGTAGGAGAGAAAATATTTCAGTTGGTAATTGTTTTTCGGTAAGCGATCGATTGTAATTTCTTTAATTATAGCATCTGATCATTGTAATCATATGGTAGTGTATATATATATATATATGTGTGTGTGTGTGTGTGTGTGTGTGTGTGTGTAATGATGGGAGAATTACCCCATTTTCGTATCCTGAGATGGTAGTTAGAGAATTTAGAAAGTAAATAAATAAATAAATATATTATATTAATCATGAACTGCATTTAGAAATAGTAAGTAAACGGATTGTACTTTGGACTAGAACTCTTCTAGATGATGTGTGGTGGGAAATTATGAACATATCTGATTTAGGCAATTATCATAGGCACATGAATGAGGTGTATTTTTTTCTATTAATAAAATTATTATGCAGACATGTGAATTGGTTCTTATATATGTGTGGTATGATTTTGATTATATATGTATGTATAAGTATTTAGTGTATTCATCCTTTAAGGTAATTAAATGTTATAATAATATTATTATGGTATTATGTAAGACCATTCAAAATTATAAAATCTGGAAATTTACTGTGACGCCCCCAAAATAGGTCCATTCCATTCAACCCATTTTGAGTCGCCAAATACATGGTACAGAAACAACCACAACTTTTACAACCCATAAACTGTGAGTTTGAATACAAACATTGTCATCTAGACAATATACATACCCAACTATGTCCTCAATACAATTATTAATATATTATTTTACAAAAATGGTGAGGACTACTAAACAACTCTCTCGAGGACCATCAATTCATACCCCGACTCGTACCCGCTATACTCTCGTCTCCTGAGAAGAAAAATGGAACAAAAAGGAAAAGGGTGAGCTCAACTAGCTCAGTAAAGAATATTATGACTAAGATAATATACAACAAATTATCGTTAGTCTTCAACAGGGAAAAATTTGATAGAATACAATAGACAACAAGTTTTAAATCAATATTCGCAGCGGAAAATATTAATTCATAGAAGAGTTACGTAGAGGATGAAATCTACCAATGTCTATGAATTTAACAGTCCATCAATAGTATTTTTATCCCTGTAACATCAATCAATGCACATCTTGAATCATATATTCATCCTTGCACTACAGGCCAAGGATATTCATCTGTTGGTCATGTTCATCTAAACACCTGTTCATCTTTGCACTACGGGCCAAAGATATTCATCAGAAATCATTCATCTTTGCACTACAGGCCAAAGATATTCAATAATAACATCCTTTAAGACTGAAGATGATAAAAATATTTTTAAAGAAGCGAATCCAGTGAAACAAAATGACAAGGATTAAGGATTAAGGATCCGTACTTTGTTTTATCCATGTCCAAAAATACCTCAAAAGTAATCATAGTGGTGTAAAATTCAAGAATGATCAAAACATGGATACAATCAAAGCTAGTATCCACAATAGATATTTTGGACGAAAAGAAAAAAAATAATTTTTCTGTGAATAGTACCGTATTCGTGAATAGTGCCGTATACGTGAATAGTACCGTATACGTGAATAGTAACTCCGGCACAAAAAGTTCCAAATTTGATAAAAACGTTCACCAATATTTCGGCATAATGATATTGAAGAAAATAATATCATTTAAGAAGAAAATAACATCCCTTACCTCAAAATAGCCGTACTTCTGACTGAATTTCGGTATAGTACTGACAGAAACTCGCACCGTATAGCAACACTCAAAGTATACTCACAAGAATACGCTCGATAATATAGAGAGAGAAAGAGAGAAAACTTTGTTTCTGGTGTGATTTTCAATTCTAACTTAGCCCTCTATTTATAGGAAAATGTTAGAACGCCAAAGGAGACTAAATTAATAAATTATTATTATTTAAAATTATATTTCTACGCATGCTAGCCATCAAAGACCAGCATGCCACCCTTGAAAATAAATTTCCAGCAGCCCACATGTTGTTAAACAAGAGTGGGTCCCACCCATTTATTTAATAAAAATTATTTTATCTTCCGAAACTTCAACAATTCGTAGAAAATAGCTCGGTTATCAGAAAAATTCGAAACTCGCGACTTTCCATGGGAAATTCCATTCTCTACAACTTTGCAGAAGAAAATTTTTCCAAATTCCAAACAGAAATTATCCGAAATCCACAAACGAGCGATTTTACAGTCTATAATCAATTTTCGGTCAAAAATTATGTCCACCGACACACAAAACATGTGTTAAACATTTAATGCCACAAAAATACTCTACCTTCTCATATACTCATATATCCCACATTCATTGTAAAAAATATCATCGTTAATATATTATTAAAATAATATATTTAAATGAATTATTTTATCAGAAAAAGATAAAATATTAATTTTCAACAATTGTCACATTAAAAATTTTCTCCATCTATATCCACATAAAATAAATATTTTCTTTATCATAATAATCAATAATTAATTATTAAAAATAATATTACCGAATCACAGTACCGACAACCAGGCCGTTCCCAGGATAGAGGGGGCTTTCCAATAAGGATTTCTCCTTACTGGCGCGCAATTAGATGACCAAACCTCTCATTGACAGAACTTTCTAGACATTGCCAATAATGTTATCTGATAATATTATTCAAATAATATGAATTATTGATCTGATAATGGAAAATACAGTGCAATGATAATTATTGAAACAATAATAATATAAATATCAACGCAGCAATTATTGAATCAATAAAGTAATGAACAATAACTCCTGTAGCAATTATTGAGTAGTGCCTTCTTACGTAAGGATCAATAATTCAAAATATTGTGCAATACCGTGTGCTACTGTGCAACAACGCGTATTACTGTATTTTAACCACCAGGTAACCCCACAGTGTTAACGGTAACAATTTACGCCGTTATTTATAAAACTCAATCTTTGTCGTTTTCTTTCATCCAACCGTTTTTCGTTATGGAGCCCACAAATGACTGCGCCGTCGTACGGAGATTCCCGACAATACGAATATTCCACGACCAAACGAATATTCCCCGACAACAATGAATATATTATAACCACTTGTTTATTTTGAAATATTTGCGTATTTTACCCATAACTATCCACATTAATCAAATCAACCCTTACTATTCAAAATAATAATTAAAAGAAATTAAATTTCATTTATTAATTATTTGGGGTCTTACATTTACAAGAACATAATAATAAACCGAGTATTGGCATGATAATAATAATAATAATAATAATAATAATAAAATGAGTTTATTAACGAGTTAAAGATGGAAGAATATTTTGTAAATATATCTAAATTAATCATTATTAATTTGTTCGGACGGAAAGAATTTATAGAGTAATACTTAGTATATAAATTTTGAAGTATTAATAATTAATTTAAGGCGATGATTAAATTTACCTTGAATGAATAACAAATTATTTTGGAGTTTATGAGTTGAATTATATTTAATTTGAGGTGAATATGTTTAGGTGGTGAATAACGTTTCGTATTTGATATCGTTGGCATTTGAGGGTAAGATTTGGTGGAGTGTGCTATAAATGGTTTAGAAGTATCAGGTACGGATTTCGTACTCTTTCAGCGATACTTTTGTTACATTTGATTTATTCGTTTTATTTCTCGTTTTAAATTCTATTATTATTTCACATAATTGTTTCTTGTGAAATTCATATAATTGTTTCATTTTGGAGTTGACACATTGGACTCGTAATTGTACTCTTTGAATTAGGATATCATGTTCAGTATTTATTTTTGATAATTGTAGAGCGGTACATGTTGTTACCTTCTTTTGAGACCTTGTGACCATAATTTGATTTGGTTCAACATGTACATATAGAACCCCTTTTGTTGGTATTATGTCGCATGTGTTGTGACATGGTATTTTGTTAGAATATACTGTAGGGTATACCTGAGCTATAACCACCTGTGGGGGTACCACATGCATGTCGTCTTGGCACGAGAGGCATGACACTTTCCGTGGCGGTGTGATTAGTCCACGACGTCTCCGTTTTGGCATCCGGAGGAAGTGGGCCGTTTGGTGTTTTGTAGTGGGAGGCGTATGGGTTAACCCTAGTTTTCTGTTCTGCGGATTGGTAATGTTGTGACAAACACACCTATCCGATTTGCATACATTTGGATTCGCGGTCCAATGTGTGATTTGCCTGTGTGGCATTATTTTGACTTGCATGTGTGGCATGGTTTTTACTTGCCTGTGTGACATCATTTGACTTGCCTGTGTGGCATGGTTTTGACTTGCCTGTGTGGCATTGTTTTGACTTGCCTATGTGGTAAGGTATATTTCTGAGCTCAATCGGTATGAAATAACCTCAGCCATTTGTTTCACCCTATTATTTTATTGTATTAGTTGTTGGCTTCTGTTCAGTTCAATTCATCGGATTAGTTACTTCAGTTCGTTATTTCTTTAATATTCTGTCTGTTTCATGAATTCTGTTGGTTCAAATATATTCTATTCAAATCTTCAGAGATTTTATTTTGTTAGAGGCAATATTTTGTCTCAGTTGATTTTGTATTTTAGTTGTATATCTTTTGTATCTTTATATCCGTACTGGGCAATTGGCTCATGCTGTGTTTTTCTTCCGGCAGGTTTTCTGGAGTGATTCAGGGCTAACTAGTGTGATGAGAGAGTTGCCTTTGACCATCTAGGTTGTTTTGAATTTTAAGTTTTGATTATTTTGACTCTATTTGAAGAATTGTATTTAGTACGCTATTAATAGATCACCACTATTAATGTTTTGAGGTTATTAGTGCTCTGTTTTCTTATTTTGAGGTTTGTTGTGCTTTGCACGTGACCTCCCTTTCCTTTTCGGGAAGGGGGTGTTACATAAATAGTACCCTATTTCAAGTTATTTTTCTCGAGTCAAATTTTTTAACACAGACAATAACTTAAAATCAAGTAACATAATCGAATTGTATTTTTTTTAACCAAAATAATTCAGGCATTCTGTTATTCAGTCATTTTGTAAAATTAGAATAATATTCCAATATTCGAGGACAATAACAATTTGTAAATTGACTTACTCCGTTAACTTGAAAAACGATTTATAAAATAACTTTTTTTGTTTAAATTTTTCATTTAGTTTCGTTATTTATTGAAATAGCTGGATAGTAAATCAAGTATTTCGGTATTTGGTATTTTTGATATTTTAGTATTTTTGTGATGATTCGAGTTTTTAGAAAATATTAAAATATGAATTTAAATGTATAAAATTCTCATTATGCGATATGTTATAAGTATTGGATTGCATAAGTAATTATGTGTTGTGCAATGTGATGATTTGTAAAATAATCAATATATTATTATTATTATTATATTTATTATATGCAAATAAGTTGTTGAAAACAATTTCTAAAAAGGAAAAAAAATGAGCAAATGTGTTATTATATATTTGTTTTGGTAAAAAATAAATTGTGGAAAACAATTTATTAAAGGGAAAGAGATTATTAAAGGATACATAATTATTGTATCCATTAATAAGTAAATTAAAATAATTTCTAAAAATTTATTTTATTTTAATAAGATGGATTTATTGTATTAAATATTTTATAATATTATACTGTATATATGAATATATGAGTAGTAGTATATATGTATATACGTGATGTGGTGAATATATTAATTTACTACCTGCGGAGTAATTAAAAGTATACAAAATTAATGTACGCATTAAATGAAGTGTAGTAAAATAATTTACGATATTAGATTATTTTAATAGAATAAATGTATAATATTAAATATATTATTTTATTATTTAATATATAACTTCTATTTTTTATGGAAAAGAATATGGAATATAATACATTATAATATTTAATGTATGTAAGATAATATATTATGTGTAATAGGGGTGAGCATGGTGCGGTTTGATGCGGTTTAAAGTCGAAATCGCACCCAAAACCACTTAGGTGCGGTTTAACAAATCCAAAATCGCACACGAAACTGCTTATGATTGGTGCGGTGCGGTTTCAATTGGTACGGTTTCGGTTCCAAAATCAATTGAAACAACAAAAAGGTCTAAGCCTTCAATAGAATTTAACATAGAACTCAGATCGAGCAATTAAATTAGAATGCACTATATAAAACAACGAAGACTATATATTCAATAACAAGCAAGAAAAATTTATCTAGTTCCCAAAAAGTAAAAGTATATAGTGGAGATATAATAAAATTCTATCTTATATATTGCAGGGAGGACTTATAGAATAAAATCCTAACTGTACCTAATTTAAAAAATAATCTATTAGACTATTACTACTATATCATAAACCTTAACCAATGCATCAAGTGCTTGAACCAACGAATTTGGCCCCTCAGCTATAAGCCCCTCTAGTAACGCATCAAACAAATTCAAAATTTCAAAACCCAAATGTTTAATTTTAGGATGAGGTGAACTCAATTTTGGAAGGATGTTTTGCCACTATCATACAAGATGTCTAATGACATACAACCTCGTATTATCATAAGACAGGGTTGTGCACATCCATTTGCTGAGTATATCTACGAGCACTACCTATATAATCTTCGAGTTTGGTTAAAATATAATTTTCAATTGCAAACAGTGGAGATAGTTATATGTCAATAGAAGACTCGTCATTGGAAAGAACATGATAGTAATCTTCTCGTTTTTCTTTGGGGTCTACTGGGTCAACCAAGGACAATTCTGTGGGCATATGATATCTATCATAACTTAGACGCATTACCTCCCATGTATGAAGGTTTTCTTGAGCATTTTCCAAAAATTTTAATTTCTAAAACAGTTATTGACTGTACCTTTATGTAAGATGCCATTGTAATGTGCTATCCAAGTTGGTGTCCAGAGTCACAGTTGGTATATATTTGTATTAAAACTCACAACATATGTGTTGTTATATTTTGCACGATAATTGTAGTAATAAAGTTGTAGTTGTTTTCGGTACCATGTATTTATCGACTCATAATAGGTTGGATAGATTGAACCTATTTTGGGGGCGTCACATCTGTAGTATGTAAGTAATATTATTTCGTTTCAGATTTTGAATTCTATACTCATTTTATTGAAGTTTTGGCTTCTGTACTCCATGAAATTAGTAGAATATCCTTGATGTTTTCGCTTCATCCAGTATCTTTTCATGGAAATATTATTCTGAGCTTTCTTGATAATTATTGATCTTTTCATGACAGAGTACTATTTACGAGTTACTATTCACAGGTTACTATTCACCCAATTACTATTCACTCAAATATTATTCACTCGATTATTCGGGGCACTTTTCATGTCGGAGTTGTTAGGTTTGTAATATTCATGAACGCAATTAAATTGCACAAAATTAGCGAAAACGTGTAAAAATCAGAGTTTAAAATTTTACAAACCATATACTCGGATCACCCTTTATGCATAATTATTAATTAAACGAAAAGAGAAAGAACAAGAATCATACCCTTGAAGATCCGAGCTTTCTCAGGTACAAGTTCACCTCCAATTCTTTTCGCGTTCATCTTGAATCCACCGGGTTTGGTTCCTTCCTTTGATCAAAGTTAGCCACCCAAGTGTTTGGCCTCTAGAGGTGATCCACCAAGGAAGAAGAAGAATTCAAGAAGATGGGTATTTGCCAAAACCCTAGTTTTTCTATCTCTCATAGAAAATGGTGTACTCTCCCAACTATTGGAATTACGTATTCTAGAAATACGTCAACAACCACCACACCCATAATAAGACTCCTCTTATTTATAAATGTAGATAACTCTCCTTAACAATTAAGGAATTGGGTTTTATTTTAATTAATTAAATTCTTTTAATTAATTAAGCTACCTAATCTTTTTAGGGATAATTAATTAAACTCTTTTAATTAATTTTTGTCCTAATCCTATTAGGATAATTGAGAGTACTTTTATTAATTAATTCCCAAACTTCTTTAGGAATTAAATAATAATAATAGTAATAGTAATAATAAGACTCCTCTTATTAATTTATATTTAATATTTCCAAAATATTAAATAATAAATATTAAGCTATTTAATTTATTCTATCACCATAGATTAAATTAAATATACTTAACTTATTGTTACGATTATGTCATTAACTTCTTAAATAATTATTCTTCCTTTTATGGTGTAACCCTTTAGGTTCTCCATATTAAACCGGTTGTGAATAAATCAATTAGAACAATTCTACTCTTATTTAAATAAATAAATTAAACTAATAATTTATTTAAATAAATAATATTTATTCTACAATAGGGATAAGCCTCCCTAGCGATCAACGACTTTTCAGATAATATAGATTTCAACATTAATCATAAAAGAACCATTGAGTAAATAGTTACCGTACAATTCAATCCTTCCACCATACAATGTCCCAATTAAATATAAGATATGGAATTTCTGTCAAGACTTATTTTATTTAATTATATGTATTTCGACTCTTAAATGCACAACTCCAATTAATGCAAATTAGAAACTCCTTTCTAATTTCATCCTGCCTTGGCCAAAGACTACTGAGTTATCATTTATCGAATCACATAGGACATTTCTCTTCTTTTACTAGAAGTGGTAGATTCTTTATTGATCATACATTATCTCCATGTACAACTTATTATACCAAAGCATACCCTTTGTTATACCCTAAGAGTCTTAAAGAATAAGTCAAAGTATAACTCATCATACACAAGATACTATGATGATCTCAAGTCCAAGGATCACTTGTACTACTATCACTACAGGAATTCCTATTGACAGGCAAGTAAAACTCCATTAGGTATTCCTTAGCGAGTCACATTCAGTGAACTTATTCTCTAATAAGCACCTACATACATGCTTTAGTGTCTCCACACAAATGATCATGAGATCAATCATCCTCATCCAATGAGCAAACAACGTATGTACCAATCTATCCGGATTCACTAATCCCCAATTTAATAATCCAACAATTGGGAACAATTTTAGTTTTAAGCTTTCTAAGAATTTATATCTCATTAGAATGATCATCATCCTTATTCTAAAAATATTACTTAAAACTATGGATTTATCACATATTATAAAACAGCATCATATAGATAATTAAAAGTCTTTGATACTTATTATTAATAAATGAATAAGATTGTTATAAAGTATATGCTTTATCATCAAACATGATTGGCTTCTGTGCATACTACTTTCAATCTCCCACTTTCACTAAAGCCAATCGTCATGGTATCTCATACTCTTCTTCTCTAAGTGACGATTATCCTGCTGTTGGATAAGCTTCAGTATATGGATATGTAATGTTGTTCTTAAGAGTCCACTATCTCTATAGTGATTTCTCATCTTTCAATGATTTATATAATCAAATAAAAGTACCACAACACATGTTTAGATCCAAGATGAGACTTAGGAACTATTCCTAGTTCTATAATGAACTTTTCATCCAAATAATCAACTTGCAGCTTCATTCATAGCTATATATTTTGTCTTTATTACTAAATCAGCAACTCTTTGCTGTTTGGAACCTTTCCAATTCACTGCACCACCGTTCAAGGTAACGCTTTACCTTAAAGTGGATTTTCAGTCGTCTTGGTCTGTCTGAAAAACTTGAGTCTGTTAAGCCCTATAGTTTTGATTCAGACCCACCATGTAGGATCACATCCTTAGTGCCGATTAAGTACTTTAAGATGTTTTCACTGTCTCACAGTGAACTTCTTCAGAATATGACTGATCAACATCAGGTCTCGTACATTTCATTGCATACATGATAGTTACTCATGCGATCTCTCTTTTGGAGTCTTTGGGGACTATTAAGAGAGATACACTCCATGACTCATCAACATGAGACAACTCTTGGAGTTTGTCATGCTAAACAACTTTAGCATCAAATGAATATACATTCATTGGGTTAAGCCGAGCATCCTCTTAAATCTATCTATATAGATTTTTATCCCCAATTAAGATACTGTGACGAACGAGATTTTTGTAATTTAAATTTAATATTTATTGAATTAAATAAATATTTTTCGATGATTTAATTATTGGATTAAATAATTATTTGATGCAATTGTGGTAGATTAATTTAATTATATGTATTACATTTATTAAATTAATGTGAAGAATAATTATTATTCAAGTATGTAATTAATTGAGTTTATTGAATTAAATGAAATATTTAATTAAGCATGATGTTATTTTAATTAAATTAATTATTAATTAGCGAGTTAATAATTTGACATTATTAATTAATGAGAAAATTAATTTTATGACTATGTGAATTTATGAGAAGTTATTATATTTTATTTATATTAAATAAGATATTTGATTATTGTGCAAGTGAGTGTGACATGAATTAACTATGTGATAAAGTTTTATTAAATTAAATGGTTTTTGAAACCTATTCTAGCTAGGCAAACATGGCACTAAAGGGAGTCGGGGCCAGTTAACCCATGACTGGGTAACTGACCACCAACGCGTCAGTTGTTCATTATTTAGTTTATGTATTCTTTTATTTCTTCTTCATTATTTGCCTAAGTCTAAAAAGCATAACAGAGAGAAATACAGAGAAAGAGTTGAGAAGTCAAAGTTGTTAAGAGGATTGTGAGAGTAATCTGAGAAGGAATTCATCTTCCATTAATTATACTCTGGGTAATTTTCCTTCCCAAATTCTATTTTACGTCATTAAGTTTTATAAGAAAATGGCTTTCAAAGTTTCTGTAAAGCCTCTGTGATTGAGAAATGAGTAATATTTATGAGTTATTTATGGGTTAAGATGTATCAAATCGTATTATATATATATATATATATATATATATATATATATATATATATTGCATGATTCCATATCATCAGTTTCATAATATTACATCGTATATGATTTCTACAAAATTACAGAGTATGGGTTTTGGCCTTATGGCCTTATACGTGATATTTTATGTATTGATTGTATATTATCCCTAAATTTTACACTCGTATATCATTATGCATGTTGATACGAAGAGACCAAAATTTAAATAAACGAATTCAGTGTTATAACGAATCCGTAGTGACAATTTTCATATTTTATTTTCAAAACCTTCAAGAACATCAAGAACAGTGGAAGTAAATGTGTTGATTTTGCAAATTATGTGTTATAACTTGTTAAAAATCATGTTAGATGGGTTAAGTAATGATTATATATGTATTACAATGATTGGGTAAGTCTAAATTCGTGTAAAAATAACTAATTGGAAGTTATGACCATATTCATGTATAATTTTACCTGTGATTGATTTTTGGCCTAATTTGGCCTTTTTATGTTAGCGAACTGCAGAAATTGCAAAAAATGAGCCTGGGTAACCCCGCCCCCGGCGGGCGTTACCAAACTAAATTACCCCGCCCCGACGGTTAAAAAAATAATAATAAAAAAAATATAAAATAAATAAATAAATAAATAAATATTCGATGAAAATTATTATTAAAATATTTATAAAATAAATTAAATATTTTAATTGAGATATTTATGGAATAAAATAAATATTCGATGAAAATTATTATTAAAATATTTATAAAATAAATTAAATATTTTAATTGAGATATTATGGAATAAAATAAATATTTGATAAAAATTATTATTAAAATATTTATAAAATAAATTAAATATTTTAATTGAGATATTTATGGAATAAAATAAATATTCGATGAAAATTATTATTAAAATATTTATAAAATAAAGTAAATATTTTAATTGAGATATTTATTGAATAAAATAAATATTCGATGGAAATTATTATGAAATAATTTATTCGAGTGTAATAATAGTAAGAGAATGAAAATATTCTAATTTAATTAAGTAATTAAATTAGAAGGGTAATGATTTGTTAAATAAAGTGGAGTTTATATCAAATAATTAAGTGAAAATGTAACTAATGAATATCGTGAATACATATGGTATGTGTGTAGGATTTTTGGTGAACGGAAGTAGTAATCGTTTAGCCTACACACGAGGCAAGTTTCCTAACCCTACTTGTCATTATTGTTCAAGTTATTAGTTACCTCGAGTAAATTATCGTTACTATTATTCAAGTTCAATTGTTATATTAAAGATTTATTATCTTTTCAAAGCATGATTCAGTTATACAATAATTGTTCTATTGTATACTTCTTGAGATTATTATTCGAATTGAATATCATTATTGTTGAACCTTATTAGACTAGTGAATTTTATTGATTCAACTAGTCCTTAGTTGATGAACGTTCTAAATTTCAGAACCCTTATTGAATTATCCAAACCAAACTTCCTTTGGTGCGGACTCGAATGTCAAACTGAGATGAACAACCCTGCAAAGGGATTTACTTATGCGTTAGCGTTAAGATATTGTGCACAGTATGGTACTAAGGGCTGATCCCCCTAAGTACGAGAAGAAAGGTCTATAGTCTTATGACTGTTAAAGGTTTCAAGTATAACCCTTGATAACCTAGGACATAGTTCAAGGTCTTATGACCCTCAGAAGTCTTTTGATTCTTGTTATTCATTCTTGATTCAGAAGTTGAGCTTTCATTCAGATGTTTTTTTGATTTACTTGCAGGTTATTATATTGTTATTTCATTGTTATACTTGTGGGCAATAGTGCTCACTCTTGCTTAATAATAACATTGCAGTTAAGAACGAAAGAACCGATGAACCTTCCACTAGTAAAGGCAAGGGCAAAGTTATCAAGTGATGAAGACTTATTATTTTTTATTAGATGATGTATTTATGTTTAAGACTTGAGTTACTGATGTTATTTAAGACTTGTTTGTTTATGATTCCGCACAGATATTTAAGGTTAGTTTAACCTGGGATTGTATTATTATTATTTGGATGTTGTAACCCTTAAGGAGATTTATTATTATTTCTATCTATTGTATGGTTTGCATTTATTATGGGTAGATAGATAGATGATATTTGTACAGTGAACACCAAATCCCGTGGAATTGAAGTACCCGGATTTGGGGGTGTCACAGATACTCTACCCAAATCATTCATGGAGGAATGTTTAGACAACTTTATCTTTACTGATTGTAGCATTAGTATGTCATCCCTTATCCGTAGTATATCAACATATAATACTAGGAATGTCACAATGCTCCCACTGACCCTTTTGTACACACTAGGTTCATTCTTATTTTTGATAAAATCAAACTCTTTTGATTGTTTCATCAAAACGAATGTTCCATTTTTGAGAAGATTGCTTCAATCAATTTCTCTGAGTGTCTACAACTCTTACCTCATCGTATGTAACTGGATCATCATCTTCTATGATGCGTACCTCATCATAATCATCCATGATGAATCCATACCTCCCAGGTATCTTCGATACTATTCCAGATTTACGATTCAGTTATGGTACAATAGGTCTATCTACAGGTTCCTCTTATTTGACTTATAGTGATTTATGGTTCTTGAACTCTTCAAGATCTATTATCCTCCCACTAGCCCCTTCAATGATAAACAACTTTATCTTAGAAGGCACCATGTTTCTCAACAAACACCTTTTCCTAAGTAGGATTATAGAACATATGCCCTAAACTTACTTTAGGATGTCCCACAAATCTGTACTTGTCAAATTTTGTCCCAAGCTTATCCTTTGAAACTTTTTCGTATAAGTTGGACAACCCTTTATCTTAACATACTTAAGATTAGGAATCCTCCCTGTCCATAACTTTTATGGAGTTTTGGGGCTGGATTTTGAGGTTACCTTTTCAGTAGATATGCAGCCATTTCTAGGACATGACCCCAGAGGGATACTGGAATGTCGGTAAAATCATTATGGATCGTACAATGTCCAACAAGGTACGATTTTTCTTTTTAGATACATCAATCAATTATTGCATATCAGGAGGCGTCCATTATTAGAAAACCATTTAAGATGATCTAGAAACTTATTGCACAAGTATTTATTCCTTGATCCAATCAAAGAATCTTAATACTTTGTCAATTTGTTTCACTTCTGAATTCTTTGAACCTTTCAAATAATTTACACTTGTATTTCAGCAAATACATACATTCAACTCTTTGAATGAACATCTCTTTTTCTTATACTAGTTTGTTCAATTTGCAAAATTATTTTTACATAAGTCAAGTACACAAAATCCATTAAGTAATATTTCGGTTCTATACAAAATATTATTATTATAAATAGAACAACAATTGTTTTTAATTATAATACCAAAGATTTCATTGTCCAACAATAAAATAGAAATAATGTTTCTAACAAGAACTGGAATACAATAACAACTTATTGACTTAATAGATTTGCCCGTAGGCATTGCTAAACTATAAGTTTCTATGGCTAATGTGGTAACCTTTGCTACGTTTTCCGCACATAGGATTACTTATATTTGTTTAGCTTTCTACTTCTGCTTGGTCCCTTCATAAATCTATATTTATGATAACCAAATTTAGTATCCAATACCCAAGTAGAACCTTAACTTAAAGAAAAATTTATTTTAAATCATGAACAAAATTGTATTTGTAACCGAAACTTCACTAAGCTTCTTTAGTTAACCTCTGCAAGATGTTTCTCGCAGTTTCTTTCCAGTGTCCAGGCTTATTGCAGTGGAAGCAAACTCCTTTGCTATCCGTATCAGTTTTGTTCTTATTATCCTTTGTTTTTGTCTTTCTATTTGCCTTCTTTGAATCGTTCTTCTTTTAAGAAGATCATTTGGCCCTTACCAGTAAGACATGGTCTTTCTTGGTTGGAAAGTGACTCTCATCATTTTTCAATATGTTAAGCAAATCAGCGAGGCTGATATCTAGCTTGTTCATATGAAAAATTCACAATAATTGTGAAAGGAGTCCGGGAGCGAGTGCAAGATCAAATCTTGGCTCAACTCTCCATCCATGACAAAACCCGTTGTCCTAATTGATCAATCAAATTGATTATGTTAAGGACTTTTATCTGTACTGTAGTGTCATCGGTCATTCTAGATCGGAAGAGCTCCTTAGATATCTGATATCTATTAGTCCTACTTTTCTCACCATCAACTACTTGATGTGCAGGAATATAGTAAGAGCATCCATAGTTTCATGCTGACGCTGAAGCTCGTTACTCATGGATGCGAGCATGATGCATTGAGCCAACTGTGCATTATCTTACCACTTTCTAAAAGTAGCAATCTCTTCCTCAGATGCATTATCTGCAACCATTGAAGGGATAGACATATTAAGGATATGAGATAGCTTTTCAGCCGTGAGAACTTTTTTCAATTTCCTTAACCAACCCGTTTAATTCGGTCCGATTAAATAGCATCTATTATGCTACGCAGTGATAGTAATTTAGACATTGTAAAAATCTGTAAATGAATATGTAATCAACAACATTTTAACATATATTCTTTTATTAATTACCAAAATAAATTAGGTCTTGTTTTAAATTGGTATCTCCCACTATTTTCTTCAAACTATATTATCCTCAGTATATATAGTTCTGCAATATCTAATTAAAGATATGCCAGTGAGAATAAGGATCCCATTTCAAATGTATAGCCTTGTGTGTGCACAACAAACTATATATAAATAAATAGGTAGACAGCTCTTGTCAATTATATCAACTATGCAACTCCTTGTATTTTGCCTCTTAAATCATAATGGTCAAGTGTGTGCACATCCGAACTAAAATGATTTAAGTTAAGTCAGACCCAACATTTTCATATAAGTGAAGAGAAAACTACAGCCCTTGTGTGTGCACAACAAAGCAGTAATGTTCAATTCCTTATAAACATCATATGTAATAAAAATAACATCTTAAATATTTAATACCCGTCTTGTGTGTGCACAACAAACTCATATTAAATATTAAATACTCTATTGTTTCTATCATGCTAGAAGGCGACGTTCGATATTCCAAATATCTTTGAACGTTACAACTTAATATAAAATATTTGAGGGGTTTGTTATTAATTTGTCTCATATTGTTTAGCGCGCATGCACACACACACATATATATATATATAAAATACGCGTCATATTAATAAACATGCGAAGCATGTTTGCATAATATATAATATATATAGTATAAGCATGCATATATAGAATACTATATTTTACTTGGATTGATTATGGACTTTTATTCTAGTTTGGTTCACTAGAGCCACCAAGTGAACCAAAAGGTCAAACCCTAAAGGTGCAAGAATTAATATTTAAATATAACTATTACATTTAAACCCGGACTCCATTACAAACGGGTCTTCAAGCGTTCCTTGCTCCTTGATCTCCAATTCTTTAAAATTAATTCTAACTATTTCTATTACAAAATTATTTAAAATAAATAGAAACCGGGGAAGTACATAGGAGGGAGATATAATTTACATTAAGAAAAATTAGAGAAGACGAGGTACGCAGACCCCATTTAATAAAACTCATACATTCATGCATCCAACTAAAATAAAATCCAATCACATTGGTCAATATGAAATTTTATTTCATATTTATTTAAAGAAAGACTGATTCTTTTTCCTATTCACAAATAAACTCTTTTATTTTGAATAATATGAAATCTTATTTCATATCTAAATAAACTCTTTTATTTAAGGAAACATAGAATCCAATTTCAACTCCAATTAATTATCATAAAATTCAATTCTAACTCTAATTAATTAGCATGAAATTTAATTTTAAAATTAAAATAAACTCTTTATTTTAATTATAAAATTATTAAGAATATATATTATATATATATAACGGTAATATAAAATATATATAAATTTATAAGTAATCATATATAAGAATACTTTTGAAAAGTAATCTGGTAAGTACTATTACCGTTATATATAAATATTATATATATACGTAATATATTATATATATAATACCGTAAGTAACTTTGGAAGACTCCTGAAATACATCTCCCACTTGTTAACTTATCATACATATATATAATATATTAACCATTCCAGGAATCCTTGGAATCCTTGACCCAATTCACCCATCCTACCTCCAGGCTTGTTAAAAAAAAACAAAGTGATTCACGTGTTAAGCCAGCGAATCACAGTACCATTTCAAAAGTGGGTTTCACGGAAATTGATTACATTTTTTTTTAAAATTTTATACAACAAAATTATGCTCAATTAAATTGTTCTAAACACATATCAATATATATATATCAAATTAAAATAATTAATAATTCGCATAAAGGTTTGACTCTGATACCACTGTTAGGTTTATAATATTCATGAACACAATCAAATTGCACAAAATTAGCGAAAACGTGTAAAAATCAGAGTTTAAAATTTTACAAATCATATACCCGGATCACCCTTTATGCATAATTATTAATTAAACGAAAAGAGAAAGAACAAGAATCATACCCTTGAAGATCCGAGCTTCCTCAGGTACAAGTTCACCTCCAAACCTTTTCGCGTTCATCTTGAATCCACCGGGTTTGGTTCCTTCCTTTGATCAACGTTAGCCACCCAAGTATTTGGCCTCTAGAGGTGATCCACCAAGGAAGAAGAAGAAGAATTCAAGAAGATGGGTATTTGGCAAAACCCTAGTTTTTCTATCTCTCATAGAAAAGGGTGTACTCTCCCAACTATTGAAATTACGTATTCTAGGAATACGTCAACAACCACCACACCCATAATAAGACTCCTCTTATTTATAGATATAGATAACCTTCCTTAACAATTAAGGAATTGGGTTTTATTTTAATTAATTAAATTCTTTTAATTAATTAATCTCCCTAATCTTATTAGGGATAATTAATTAAACTCTTTTAATTAATTTTTCTCCTAATCTTATTAGGATAATTGAGAGTACTTTTATTAATTAATTCCCAAACTCCTTTAGGAATTAAATAATAATAATAGTAATAGTAATAATAAGACTCCTCTTATTAATTTATATTTAATATTTCCAAAATATTAAATAATAAATATTAAGCTATTTAATTTATTCTATCACCATAGATTAAATTAAATATACTTAACTTATTATTACGATTATGCCATTAACTTCTTAAATAATCATTCTTCCTTTTATGGTGTGACCCTTTAGGTTCTCCATATTAAATCGGTTGTGAATAAATCAATTAGAACAATTCTAATCTTATTTAAATAAATAAATTAAACTAAAAATTTATTTAAATAAATAATATTTATTCTACAATAGGGATAAACCTCCCTAGCGATCAACGACTTTCCAGATAATATAGATTTCAACATTAATCATAAAAGAACCTGTGAGTAAATAGATTTCAACATTAATAATATTTATTCTACAATATGTATGTATACATGCTTATGTATATTACGTATATAATATAATAAACTACATATATAAATATACTTGTATAAATACATATGTATATATTATTAATATAATGTAACTATGATAATATAATATAATAATATAATATAATATATATTTCCTAAATATATAGAACCTATAAAATTAGTCTCATACAACTATACCTATTTACCCCTCTTTTCCTCCTCAAATTCATAAACCAATCATTAAATATATGTATGTATACACACATATCTATATTACGTATATAATATAATATATAATATACAACATATATAAATATACTTGTATAAATACATATGTATATATTATTAATATAATATAATAATATAATATATTATAAATTTCCTAAATATCTAGGACTTATAAAATTAGTCTCCTACGACTATACCTACTTACCCCTAGGACTTATAATATGTATGTATACATATATATGTATATTACGTATATAATATAATATAATATAATATAATATATAATATACTACATATATAAATATACTTGTATAAATACACATATTATTAATATAATATAAATATAATAATATAATATATATTTCCAAAATATCTAGGACCTATAAAATTAGTCTGCTACTACTATACCTACTTAACCCTCTCTTTCCCACCTCAAATCTATAAACCAATAATCTATGTACATATAATATAATATATATTTTCTAAATATCTAGGACCTATAAAATTAGTCTCCTACGCATATACCTACTTACCCCTCTCTAACCCTCCTCAAATCTATCAAAAAATCTAAATCCCACAACATTCGTACTACTTCCCACCTCTCTCCAATCTGCTACTCTTGTAAAATCTGTGTTCTAAAACAAAAATTTATGTTAAAAAAAGAATAAAAATGAAAATATAAAAATAAATAGTACCTCTTGTTCTACTAGAAGTAAAAGACTTCTAAATTGAGCAAATCAGCTAAGAATCAAAATAACCTGCAAAATATTTTGAAAATCTCATTAGTTATAAAAATAACATTAGTAAAATATCATTTAAACATATCAAACAACAATTTCTAATTTTAATAATTACCCTTGATGTCGAAATTTGTTCATAATTTCAAATGTCACTATTGATCTAATTTCAAGATGTTGAATCTCCAATATTGCACCCATCTTCTGCTTACAAAGTTGTGAGTTGTATACATTACAAAAATTCCATTAACCTTTCCAAACCACACTTTATGTCTTACATTTATAGTACTACATTACAAAATTTTCACATGGCACAGATATATAAAAACGTACAAAAATATATCAATACATATTCAAAATGGTGCCAACAAAAATATAGACTAAAATAGAATATTATATACAGTATAACCAACATACAAAATAAATACGCGAAAGAAAACATTCAAGATCAAGACAACCAACGAAGTATCACATTCAAGCAGATCTAATCAAACAAATTACTATATTCCAAACAAAGTTAGAATTGTATATTAGTCTTATATTGGTCAACCCATTAAACCAATCATTAAATATATGTATGTAATACATACATATGTATATTACGTATATAATATAATATATAATATACTACATATATAGCTCTATACTTGTATTAATACATATTTATATATAATATAATATAATATAATATAATATAATATAATATATATTTCCTAAATATCTAAGACCTATAAAATCAGTCTCTTGAGACTATAACTACTTACCACTCTCTTTCCCTCCTCAAATCTATAAACCAATCATTAAATATATGTATGTATACATGCTTATGTATATTACGTATATAATATAATATACTACATATATAAATATACTTGAATAAATACATATGTATATATTATTAATATAATGTAACTATGATAATATAATATAATAATATAATATAATATATATTTCCTAAATATATAGGACCTATAAAATTTGTCTCATACGACTATACCTATTTACCCCTCTTTCCCTCCTCAAATTCATAAACCAGTCATTAAATATATGTATGTATACACACATATCTATATTACGTATATAATATAATATATAATATACAACATATATAAATATACTTGTATAAATACATATGTATCTATTATTATTTAATATAATATAAGATAATAATATAATAATATAATATATTATATATTTCCTAAATATCTAGGACTTATAAAATTAGTCTCCTACGACTATACCTACTTACCCCTCTCTTTCCCTCCTCAAATCTATAAAGCAATCATTAAATATATGTAAGTATACATATATATGTATATTACGTATATAATATAATATAATACAATATATAATACACTACATATATAAATATACTTGTATAAATACACATTATTAATATAATATAAATATAATAATATAATATATATTTCCAAAATATCTAGGACCTATAAAATTAGTCTGCTACTACTATACCAACTTAACCCTCTCTTTACCACCTCAAATCTATAAACCAATACTCTATGTACATATAATATAATATAATATATATTTTCTAAATATCTAGGACCTATAAAATTAGTCTCCTACGCATGCATATACCTACTTACCCCTCTCTAACCCTCCTCAAATCTATCAAAAAATCGAAATCCCACAACATTCGTACTACTTCCCACCTCTCTCCAATCTGCTACTCTTGTCAAACATGTGTTCTAAAACAAAAATTTATGTTAAAAAAAGAATAAAAATGAAATTATAAAAATAAATAGTATCTCTTGTTCTACTAGAAGTAAAAGACTTCTAAATTGAGCAAATCAGCTAAGAATCAAAATAACCTGCAAAATATTTTGAAAATCTCATTAGTTATAAAAATAACATTAGTAAAATATCATTTAAACATATCAAACAACAATTTCTAATTTTAATAATTTACCTTTGATGTCGAAATTTGTTCATAATTACAAATGTCACTATTGATCTAATTTCAAGATGTTGAATCTCCAATATTGCACCCATCTTCTGCTTACAAAGTTGTGAGTTGTATACATTACAAAAATTCACATCAACCTTTCCAAACCACACTTTATGCCTTACATTTATACTACATCATTACAAAATTTTCACATGGCACAAATATATAAAAACGTACAAAAATATATCAATACATATTCAAAATGGTGCCAACAAAAATATAGACTAAAATAGAATATTATATACAATATAACCAACATACAAAATAAATACGCGAAAGAAAAAACATTCAAGATCAAGACAACTAACGAAGTATCAAATTCAAGCAGATCTAATCAAACAAATTACTATATTCTAAACAAAGTTTAGAATTGTATATTAGTCGTATATTGGTCAACCCATTAAACCAATCATTAAATATATGTATGTATACATACATATGTATATTACGTATATAATATAATATATAATATACTACATATATAGCTCTATACTTGTATTAATACATATTTATATATAATATAATATAATATAATATAATATATATTTCCTAAATATCTAAGACCTATAAAATCAGTCTCTTACGACTATAACTACTTACCCCTCTCTTTCCCTCCACAAATCTATAAACCAATCATTAAATATATGTATGTATACATGCTTATGTATATTACGTATATAATATAAAATACTACATATATAAATATACTTGTATAAATACATATGTATATATATATTATTAATATAGTGTAACTATGATAATATAATATAATAATATAATATAATATATATTTTTCTAAATATATAGGACCTATAAAATTAGTCTCATACGACTATACCTAATTACCCCTCTTTCCCTCCTCAAATTCATAAACCAATGATTAAATATATGTATGTATACACACATATCTATATTACGTATATAATATAATATATAATATACAACATATATAAATATACTTGTATAAAATACATATGTATATATTTTTAATATAATATAAATATAATATAATAATATAATATATTATATATTTCTTAAATATCTAGGACTTATAAAATTAGTCTCCTACGACTATACCTACTTACCCCTCTTTTTCCCTCCTCAAATCTATAAAGCAATCACTAAATATATGTATGTATACATATATATGTATAATATAATATATAATATAATATAATATATAATACACTACATATATAAATATACTTGTATAAATACACATTATTAATATAATATAAATATAATAATATAATATATATTTCCAATATATCTAGGACCTATAAAATTAGTCTGCTACTACTATACCAACTTAACCCTCTCTTTACCACCTCAAATCTATAAACCAATACTCTATGTACATATAATATAATATAATATATATTTTCTAAATATCTAGGACCTATAAAATTAGTCTCCTACGCATGCATATACCTACTTACCCCTCTCTAACCCTCCTCAAATCTATCAAAAAATCGAAATCCCATAACATTCGTACTACTTCCCACCTCTCTCCAATCTGCTATTCTTGTCAAACCTGTGTTCTAAAACAAAAATTTATGTTAAAAAAAGAATAAAAATGAAAATATAAAAATAAATAGTACCTCTTGTTCTACTAGAAGTAAAAGACTTCTAAATGGAGCAAATCAGCTAAGAATCAAAATAACCTGCAAAATATTTTGAAAATCTCATTAGTTATAAAAATAACATTAGTAAAATATCATTTAAACATATCAAACAACAATTTCAAATTTTAATAATTTACCTTTGATGTCGAAATTTGTTCATAATTACAAATGTCACTATTGATCTAAATTCAAGATGTTGAATCTCCAATATTGCACCCATCTTCTACTTACAAATTTGTGAGTTGTATACATTACAAAAATTCACTCAACCTTTCCAAACCACACTTTATGCCTTACATTTATACTACTACATTACAAAATTTTCAAATGGCACAAATATATAAAAACGTACAAAAATATATCAATACATATTCAAAATGGTGCCAACAAAAATATAGACTAAAATAGAATATTATATACAGTATAACCAACATATAAAATAAATACGCGAAAGAAAACATTCAAGATCAAGACAACCAACGAAGTATCACATTCAAACAGATCTAATCAAACAAATTACTATATTCCAAACAAAGTTTAGAATTGTATATTAGTCGTATATTGGTCAACCCATTAAACCAATCATTAAATATATGTATGTATACATACATATGTATATTACGTATATAATATAATATATAATATACTACATATATAGCTCTATACTTGTATTAATACATATTTATATATAATATAATATAATATAATATAATATAATACTACATATTTCCTAAATATCTAAGACCTATAAAATCAGTCTCTTACGACTATAACTACTTACCCCTTTCTTTCCCTCCACAAATCTATAAACCAATCATTAAATATATATGTATACATACTTATGTATATTACGTATATAATATAAAATACTACATATATAAATATACTTGTATAAATACATATGTATATATTATTAATATAGTGTAACTATGATAATATAATATAATAATATAATATAATATATATTTTCTAAATATATAGGACCTATAAAATTAATCTCATACGACTATACCTAATTAATTACCCCTCTTTCCCTCCTCAAATTCATAAACCAATCATTAAATATATGTATGTATACACACATATCTATATTACGTATATAATATAATATATAATATACAACATATATAAATATACTTGTATAAAATACATATGTATATATTATTAATATAATATAAATATAATAATATAATATATATTTCCAAAATATCTAGGACCTATAAAATTAGTCTGCTACTACTATACCAACTTAACCCTCTCTTTACCATCTCAAATCTATAAACCAATACTCTATGTACATATAATATAATATAATATATATTTTCTAAATATCTAGGACCTATAAAATTAGTCTCCTACGCATGCATATACCTACTTACCCCTCTCTAACCCTCCTCAAATCTATCAAAAAATCGAAATCCCACAACATTCGTACTACTTCCCACCTCTCTCCAATCTGCTACTCTTGTCAAACCTGTGTTCTAAAACAAAAATTTATGTTAAAAAAAGAATAAAAATGAAAATATAAAAATAAATAGTACCTCTTGTTCTACTAAAAGTAAAAGACTTCTAAATGGAGCAAATCAGCTAAGAATCAAAATAACCTGCAAAATATTTTGAAAATCTCATTAGTTATAAAAATAACATTAGTAAAATATCATTTAAACATATCAAACAACAATTTCTAAATTTAATAATTTACCTTTGATGTCGAAATTTGTTCATAATTACAAATGCCACTATTGATCTAATTTCAAGATGTTGAATCTCCAATATTGCACCCATCTTCTACTTACAAATTTGTGAGTTGTATACATTACAAAAATTCACTCAACCTTTCCAAACCACACTTTATGCCTTACATTTATACTACTACATTACAAAATTTTCACATGGCACAAATATATAAAAACGTAAAAAAATATATCAATACATATTCAAAATGGTGCCAACAAAAATATAGACTAAAATAGAATATTATATACAGTATAACCAACATACAAAATAAATACGCGAAAGAAAACATTCAAGATCAAGACAACCAACGAAGTATCACATTCAAGCAGATCTAATCAAACAAATTACTATATTCCAAACAAAGTTTAGAATTGTATATTAGTTGTATATTGGTCAACCCATTAAACCAATCATTAAATATATGTATGTATACATACATATGTATATTACGTATATAATATAATATATAATATACTACATATATAGCTCTATACTTGTATTAATACATATTTATATATAATATAATATAATATAATATAATATATATTTCCTAAATATCTAAGACCTATAAAATCAGTCTCTTACGACTATAACTACTTACCCCTCTCTTTCCCTCCACAAATCTATAAACCAATCATTAAATATATGTATGTATACATGCTTATGTATATTACGTATATAATATAAAATACTACATATATAAATATACTTGTATAAATACATATGTATATATTATTAATATAATGTAACTATGATAATATAATATAATAATATAATATAATATATATTTTCTAAATATATAGGACTTATAAAATTAGTCTCATACGACTATACCTATTTACCCCTCTTTCCCTCCTCAAATTCATAAACCAATCATTAAATATATGTATGTATACACACATCTATATTACGTATATAATATAATATATAATATACAACATATATAAATATACTTGTATAAAATACATATGTATATATTATTAATATAATATAAATATAATATAATAATATATTATATTATATATTTCTTAAATATCTAAGACTTATAAAATTAGTCTCCTACGACTATACCTACTTACCCCTCTCTTTCCCTCGTCAAATCTATAAAGCAATCACTAAATATATGTATGTATACATATATATGTATATTACGTATATAATATAATATACTACATATATAAATATACTTGTATAAATACACATTATTAATATAATATAATTATAATAATATAATATATATTTCCAAAATATCTAGAACCTATAAAATTAGTCTGCTACTACTATACCAGCTTAACCCTCTCTTTACCACCTCAAATGTATAAACAAATACTCTATGTACATATAATATAATATAATATATATTTTCTAAATATCTAGGACCTATAAAATTAGTCTCCTACCCATGCATATACCTACTTACCCCTCTCTAAGCCTCCTCAAATCTATCAAAAAATCGAAATTCCACAACATTCGTACTACTTCCCACCTCTCTCCAATCTGCTACTCTTGTCAAACCTGTGTTCTAAAACAAAAATTTATGTTAAAAAAAGAATAAAAATGAAAATATAAAAATAAATAGTACCTCTTGTTCTACTAGAAGTAAAAGACTTCTAAATGGAGCAAATCAGCTAAGAATCAAAATAACCTGCAAAATATTTTGAAAATCTCATTAGTTATAAAAATAACATTAGTAAAATATCATTTAAACATATCAAACAACAATTTCTAATTTTAATAATTACCTTTGATGTCGAAATTTGTTCATAATTACAAATGTCACTATTGATCTAATTTCAAGATGTTGAATCTCCAATATTGCACCCATCTTCTGCTTACAAAGTTGTGAGTTGTATACATTACAAAAATTCACTCAACCTTTCCAAACCACACTTTATGCCTTACATTTATATTACTACATTACAAAATTTTCACATGGTACAAATATATAAAAACGTACAAAAAGATATCAATACATATTCAAAATGGTGCCAACAAAAATATAGACTAAAATAGAATATTATATACAGTATAACCAACATACAAAATAAATATGCGAAAGAAAACATTCAAGATCAAGACATGATTTTTAGTAGTTTAATCAATAACAACCAACGAAAGTATCACATTCAAGCAAATCTAATCAAACAAATTACTATATTCCAAACAAAGTTTAGAATTGTATATTAGTCGTATATTAGTCAACCCATTAAACCAATCATTAAATATATGTAATTATACATACATATGTATATTACGTATATAATATAATATATAATATACTACATATATAGTTATATATACTTGTATTAATACATATTTATATATATTATATTATATAAAAACAGTCTTCTACGATTATAACTACTTACCCCTCCTCAAATCTATAAATCAATCATTAAATATATGTATGTATACATGCTTATGTATATTACGTATATAATATAATATAATATATAATATACTACATTTATAGATATACTTGTATAAATACATATGTATATATTATTAATATAATATAACTATGATAATATAATATAATAATATAATATAATATATATTTCCTATATATATAGAACCTATAAAATTAGTCTCCTTCGACTATACCTCAAATCTATAAACCAATCATTAAATATATGTATGTATACATACATATGTATATTACATTACATATATAATATAATATATAATATACTACATATTATATAAATATACTTGTATTACATATGTATATATTATTAATATAATATAAATATAATAAAATAATATAATATATGTTTCCTAAATATCTAGGACCTATAAAATTAGTCTCCTACGACTATACCTACGTACCCCACTCTTTCCCTCCTCTAATCTATAAAACAATCATTAAATATATGTATGTATACATATATATGTATATTACGTATATAATATAATATAATATATAATATACTACATATATAAATACACTTGTATAAATACATATGTATATATTATTAATATAATATAAATATAATAATATAATATAATATATATTTCCTAAATATCTTAGAACTATAAAATTAGTCTGCTACTACTATACCTACTTAACCCTCTCTTTCCTACCTCAAATCTATAAACCAATAATCTATGTACATATAATATAATATAATATATATTTTCTAAATATCTAGGACCTATAAAATTTGTCCCCTTTCTTTCCCTCCTCAAATCTATCAAAACATCTAAATCCCACAACATTCGTACTATTTCCCACCTTTCTCCAATCTGCTACTCTTGTCAAACCTGTGTTCTAAAACAAAAATTTATGTTAAAAAAGAAGAATAAAAATGAAAATATAAAAAAAAAAATAGTACCTCTTGTTCTACTAGAAGTAAAGACTTCTAAATTGAGCAAGTCTGCTAAAAATCAGAATAACCTGCAAAATATTTTGAAAATCTAATTACTTATAAAAATAACATTAGTAAAATCATTTAAACATATCAAACAACAATTTCTAATTTCAATAATTACCTTTGATGTCAATTTCATAGTTACAAATGTCACTATTGATCTAATTTCAAGATGCTAAATCTCCAATATATCACCCATCTTCTGCTTACATAGTTGTGAGTTGTATACATTACAAAAATTCACTCAACATTTCCAAACCACACTTGGCACAAACATTTAAAAACGTACAAAAAGCAAAAAGATATCAATAAATATTCAAAATGGTGCCAACAAAAATATAGAATAAAATAGAATATTAAATACAGTATAACCAACATACAAAATAAATACGTGAAAGAAATCATTCAAGATCAAGACATGATTTTTAGTAGTTTAATCAATAGCAACCAACGAAGTATCACATTCAAGCAGATCTAATCAAACAAATTACTATATTTCAATCAAAGTTTAGAATTATATATTAGTCGTATACTGGACAACCCATTAAACCAATCATTAAATATATATATGTATACATACATGTGTATATTACGTATATAATATAATA
The DNA here is from genome assembly GCA_020205505.1 of Panax japonicus. Taxonomy (NCBI): domain Eukaryota; kingdom Viridiplantae; phylum Streptophyta; class Magnoliopsida; order Apiales; family Araliaceae; genus Panax; species Panax japonicus. The sequence continues at coordinate 114,311 of JAINUV010000461.1, forward strand.
TATATATAATATACTACATATATAGATATACTTGTATAAATACATATTTATATATAATATATATAATATAATATTATATAATATAATATAATATATATTTCTTAAATATCTAAGACCTATAAAATTAATCTCCTACGACTATACTTACTTACCCCTCTCTTTCCCTCCTCAAATCTATAAACCAATCATTAAATATATGTATGTATACATACATATGTATATTAAGTATATAATATAATATATAATAATACTACATATATAGATATACTTATATAAATACATATGTATATATAATATAATATAATATAATATCTATTTTCTAAATATCTAGGACTTATAAAATTAGTCTCCTACGCCTATACCTACTTACCCCTCTTTCCCTCCTCAAATTTATCACAAAATCTAAATCCTCCAACATTCGTACTACTTCCCACCTTTCTCCAATCTGTTACTCTTGTCAAACCTGTGTTCTAAAACAAAAAATTTAAGTTAAAAAATAAGAATAAAAATACAACAATAAATAGTACCTCTTGTTCTACTAGAAGTAAAGACTTTGAAAGTGAGCAAGTCTGCTTCTATCAGAATAACCTACAAAATATTTTGAAAATCTCATTAGTTATAAAAATAACATTAGTAAAATATAGAATAAAATAGAATATTAAATACATTACAACAAACATACAAAATAAATACACAAAAGAAATCATTCAAGATCAATATCACTAAGACATGATTTTTGATAATTTAATCAATAGCAACCAACGAAGTACCACATTAAGCAAATCTAATCAAACAATTTACTATATTCCAAAAAAATTTAGAATTATATATTACTCGTATATTGGTCAACCCATTAAACAAATCATTAAATATATGTATGTATACATACATATGTATATTACGTATATAATATAATATATAATATATACTACATATATAGATATACTTGTATAAATACACATGTATATATAATATAAAATAATATACTTTTCCTATAATATAAAAATAGGATGTGTTTAAAGTAACCATGTTATATTCTATAGTTCAATATAAACCCTATAGCAAAAAGGAAATTATAAAAAAACAACCATTTTTAAAATTAATTCTAAGACATTTTAGTTTTCCATTACAAAAAACTAGCAAATAATTACTAAACAACAGCCCGCAATTACACTCACAATGCAGTTTTACGCATAAGATTAGAAACAAAATCCTCAAGATTCACAGATTGCAACACCATCCTACTGTTACATACCTTGAGAATGCATGACATAAAGGAGGTGCCATCAAGGGATAATGCATGTTCTGCCGCTTCTTTTCTCATGAATTCTACGTATGCTAAGCTGCTTAAGCACAGTAACTTTGTATAGCATGACTACAAAGTCCAAGACAGACATATAATCATTAATAAGTTGATCAATTTTAAAGGAAATTTTGACGGTAGTTACTACTACTTTCTCAGTTCTCTAAGAAGGAGCACTTGCAATTGTATGTCAGCCTCTCATCCCTTCGGCTTTCCTCCTCCTGCAAAGAGATGAAAAATAAAGGGTGAATAAACCAGCTGAAATTATAATGCTTATGAACAAACTAAGAGGTATATGGAATGCACGAGCAAAGACTGAAGAAAGTTACTGCTCTTATTCTTGCAAACAAAAATTCAAATATTTGTGGCCAAGTGTACTGCAGAAAAGAGCAACAAAAATGTTACCGAATACTGATTGTTCAGAATTCAAGCATAGGTCATTTACTATCAACAATTTATCCCACAATATAAAACATATTAATGACCAAGATTTATTAGGAAATGTCAAAAATATAAGAACGATTTTTTTTGTTAATAAATTTCTGAGATGCATACTAAACTATATCAAACACAACTGGGAGAATGATACAGGTTTGCTGATGAACCTTGAGTTCAAAGGTACATTCTAATTGGAAATATAACCAAAGAAACCATGCACAGTGCTGGTCGAACATGCACTCAAAAATTGAAAGACCATAGCCCTTAAGGCTTCTTAAACTCGTAATTATCTGCCAACATAATTTTTTCAAATTTGATTAGGCTAAAACATGGAGAGGCGGGGAGTCGAGGACTACATTTCAAGTCTACTTCTTTCTAAATTTTGAAGTCAAAACACTTGACTTGAAAGCGTCATGGAGCTGAGAGAGTGCATTTCAAAATTAATATTTTGTTTCTTTTTGGATAATATTCCACAGAAGTCTGATTTCTGAATGATAAAGCAGGCAAGTATGCTTAAACATACCAAAAAGTTTATATAAGCAAAAACTAGGATGCTTGATATAAGCAAGTGCTAGAAAATCAGGACAATCAAAATAGAGGCAATATCTTGCAAGCTGTCCCATTGAGGGAGACAGAAATAAGGAAAGAGACAGACAGGAAGAGAGGAGTGCGCCTCTTACAATAACAAACTTAACAGCTTTGTGCTCTAAAGCACTATGTTTTTAAATTTGAAAATAACATCAACTAGGGAATTTAGCCTGTAACTGAAGCAACCAAAATCCTCCGAATCTATTAGTGAAATTAAGAAAAGAAATAAGAAAAAAAATATTCCTAATTTTGTAAGTAACAGGAGACAGTAGCAACTAGCAACCTCAAGTGATCCCACTAAATTTTTCATTGTCAATGATGAAGTATAACTGCAACACATCCATCAATGGCACGTTGGCATTTATTTTAGTAAGATAATAATTAGAATAATGTTTAATAGTCTGCATATAAGAAGAAAAGTTTTGACGAAGACAAACAGAACAAAGGATTGCCAAGTTTAGATACATACACAGAAGGAGAAAATGTCGGGGTATTCCATAGCTAGAAGGACCTCAGCCACATAGAACCTGCATATAAAATTAAAAGATCAATCAATTACTAGTACTATCTTAGGATGAAAAGGAATATAACTTAAACCAATTTACAATGGGTGTTATCTATAAGGTTTATACATCGAACTGCAACAGCATTCAACTTGTAGAATGGGGCATTATATTCTGAATATGTTCCGCCATCTATGAGTTGAACTAAATGTATGGATAAATTAATGACCGACATGTAGCATACTGGTCTTTATTGATCTAGGTGGACAAAATTGCCTGATAGTATAATGTTGAAGCATCTAAACCGAAAAATCAACAGGCTAAAAGAAGTATCCCGCATGATTTATATATAGAGAACTAGAAAGTAAAACTTTAATTGTCCTATATAAAAAATTATAATCTCAGCAATTACAAAGCATAACAATTTGTGTTGAGAACTAGTTTAGCATTGTGCTAGAAAATCAACTGGGGGAGCAATCTACCTAAGGCAATTCGTGGAAGCTTTAAAAGATGAAATGATAATCTCCTCATAGTCTATCAATTTGATATGGTTTCTAAAGTTTTGACACTGGTCCTGAAGGAAGTATTAACACATATACTATGTATATTTCTAATAGGACATCATGACACTGGTACATGCTATTTACCATAACATCATGGAAACCAAATGATATACATGTGAAATTCAACAATGGAAATATTAAAGTAGGGGTAAAATAATCTTGAATTGGGTATGAAAGAAACTATGTGGAACTTGAGATTTGAGTGGCACGATAAAAATGACAGAAAATTAAATTATACATTTTTTATGTTGCAGAGTAAGAGATATCAGCAATTTGAACCTGTCATGAAAAAGATATCACCAATTTGAGAACAAAATATGGAAGGTATGAGAGGATTGTTTTAAAAAGATATCACTAATCCAGGAATAAGGACTTCAGAAATTACATCTTTGCAATCCAATTTATGTATGATGCACCGGCAGCACCAAATGCATTTCTTTCCACCCCATACTCATTCTCAATCTTCACAATCAATTTCAAAATGTTAACTGTCAGAGATTATAACAATTAACAGAAGCATCATGCGAACAAAAATTTCATACATGTGTGATAAGTCATACTCTTAGAAGAGCAGGATGACTCAAACCTATGATAAGATGATATGGCCACCCTGCGACTCAAACAGTCTTCACTCCTCATCATCTGAACAATTTTCTGGGTGAACCCTTGCATTGCAGCCTTTGACAACATAAGATGAATAAAAAATTAGCAACTAATTTTTATTAAAAAAAAATTAAAAGTATTATATAAGATCAAATTATCCCTTTCCTCAATACACCTGCCACCCAAAGTGTAAAACAAGAAATAGAAACCTCCATTATAACACATTTAAACAAAAACATAAAGAAATCCACTCCCCAATATATTCTCAATAATGTCTATATGCTCTAATACCCTCGATTAGGAAATGTAATAAAGCAGTAAAATACAGGGATGAGAACCTTGAATGACCCATTATTTGTTCTGAACCTTACAGGAAATCCCCTGCATCAAAAGGGAAAGAAGGACCACTTTGTCAATCTACCAGAAAATTTGAATCTCAATTTCTAAAAACATAAACAGAAAACAAAACAGACAATCAAATACACCCAAACAAAATAAACTATCTATCTAAGCCACATAAGCCATAAGCCATCAGTACCGAACTGGAACAGCCAAACAAAATTTAGGAAAATCTATGAAACTATAAAGTAGAAATGAAGATTTTCAGAACGATATTCTATAGAGAAACATATACATACAGCGCAGCGTCCATGAATTTCTGAAGATTCTGAGTGTTGTTGGCGAAGAAAAACATAAGACCAATGGGAACTGTTACATACAGCGAACTTTGCCATCTCCAATACACCCTTCCAAGTTCCCAGCGATGACATTTTCTACTTCTGTAAATATGCCGAGATTGTAAGATAGCATACGAGGCAAAGATTTTTTGGGCGTAAACCCTAGATTTTCAAATCCATGTAAGACTCCCGAACTATTTCAAAATCATAGATTCCTAATTAGCTACAAAAAAAAGGTTAAAACGAAGGTGAAAGGTCGTGATTTTGTTCTGGGATGTAAAGCCAAGAGATGAAGAAAGGGAAGAAGAAGAAATTGAAAGCCCAAGATCTGAGATTCGGAGGCGAGGAAAATGGGAGATGAAAGAGAATGTAGAATATCTGAGATTTGGGTGGAAAAATAGATTTTGCACCAGAACAAATTATTCAAAAGCTAATAGGATCTCTCTCACACACACATGAAATTCAAATAATGTGAATCGAAAGCCTCTGCACATGAAATTCAAATTCAAATTCAAGAGCTAGTAAGATATCTCTCTCACACACCCGTGAAATTCAAATAAATTGAAAGCCCTCATATCTAACGGTAACTCTCTCCAATAGTTTCTCCAATTTAATGTGCAACACTCAGGCCATGTTATGCAAGTTTATAATATCAGGTCTAATATCAGATCTCAATCCTACTACTCCTCCTGCGATTTAATAAGTTTAGTTACGTATTTATTTAGAGTGAAATTATTTATAGATAATTTAATAGTTTAGTCATGTTATGTTTATTTTATATAAAACTATTTAATTTGTTGAATAAAAATTAAGGGAACTGTTAAATCCACAATAAAAAATATTATTTCCACAACAAAAGTGTCGCTATAGATCTTATAGCTACAATTTTCACCGTCGCTATACATTTACAGCGACACTTTTGTTGTGAAAATAACAAAAAGTGTTGTGAATTTAACAATTCACAAAATTAATTTGTAGGACTGGTATAACTAGTAATAATAAAGTAATCTTATTGTGAATATAGATTGATAGCCATTTAAAAAAATAAAGGTTAATTTTGTTCACAAATTTTAAATTACAAATGATAGGAATTATGATATTTGGTCGGACATGATATAAATTGTAATAATCCGAATTTTTTTTAATAATTAAATATTAATTTTTTTTTCCTAAAATTATTCGGAGCGCGAAGCTACTTGGGAGGCGTAAGAGACTATTCGGCAAGAGTATCCTCACCTCTTTAATGTCAGGTAAATCTTTGTTAATTTTTTCGATTCCGGGGACGTAATCCTTTTTAAGGGGGATGTAATGTAATACCCAAAAAAAAATATTATATTTTTAAAACATATTGTTTAAACTTTATCTTTTATTTGAGTCAAACTTGTAATTTAATTAATTTGGGCTAATAAGTATGTGATTACATTAATTTGGTTCTTTGAACTAATTGGGTTTAAACTAATTTCTAAGTATATAAGTTTGGGCTTGTCAACTAATTGAGCCTAATTTTTTTTATATTATATTATTGGATTTAAAGACCAAATTATAATAAACTTAACTTTAATATATTAAGTTAGGGTTTTCCTAATACTAGTATGGCAGTAAACGAAGAAGGCAAAAAGGAGAGAACGGAAAAAGGTGGTGTAGGAGAGAAAATATTTCAGTTGGTAATTGTTTTTCGGTAAGCGATCGATTGTAATTTCTTTAATTATAGCATCTGATCATTGTAATCATATGGTAGTATATATATATATATATATATATATATATATATATATATGTGTGTGTGTGTGTGTGTGTGTGTGTGTGTGTGTGTGTGTGTGTGTGTAATGATGGGAGAATTACCCCATTTTCGTATCCTGAGATGGTAGTTAGAGAATTTAGAAAGTAAATAAATAAATAAATATATTATATTAATCATGAACTGCATTTAGAAATAGTAAGTAAACGGATTGTACTTTGGACTAGAACTCTTCTAGATGATGTGTGGTGGGAAATTATGAACATATCTGATTTAGGCAATTATCATAGGCACATGAATGAGGTGTATTTTTTTCTATTAATAAAATTATTATGCAGACATGTGAATTGGTTCTTATATATGTGTGGTATGATTTTGATTATATATGTATGTATAAGTATTTAGTGTATTCATCCTTTAAGGTAATTAAATGTTATAATAATATTATTATGGTATTATGTAAGACCATTCAAAATTATAAAATCTGGAAATTTACAAGAACATAATAATAAACCGAGTATTGGCATGATAATAATAATAATAATAATAATAATAATAATAATAATAATAATAATAATAATAAAATGAGTTTATTAACGAGTTAAAGATGGAAGAATATTTTGTAAATATATCTAAATTAATCATTATTAATTTGTTCGGACGGAAAGAATTTATAGAGTAATACTTAGTATATAAATTTTGAAGTATTAATAATTGATTTAAGGCGATGATTAAATTTACCTTGAATGAATAACAAATTATTTTGGAGTTTATGAGTTGAATTATATTTAATTTGAGGTGAATATGTTTAGGTGGTGAATAACGTTTCGTATTTGATATCGTTGGCATTTGAGGGTAAGATTTGGTGGAGTGTGCTATAAATGGTTTAGAAGTATCAGGTACGGATTCCGTACTCTTTCAGCGATACTTTTGTTACATTTGATTTATTCGTTTTATTTCTCGTTTCAAATTCTATTATTATTTCACATAATTGTTTCTTGTGAAATTCATATAATTGTTTCATTTTGGAGTTGACACATTGGACTCGTAATTGTACTCTTTGAATTAGGATATCATGTTCAGTATTTATTTTTGATAATTGTAGAGCGGTACATGTTGTTACCTTCTTTTGAGACCTTGTGACCATAATTTGATTTGGTTCAACATGTACATATAGAACCCCTTTTGTTGGTATTATGTCGCATGTGTTGTGACATGGTATTTTGTTAGAATATACTGTAGGGTATACCTGAGCTAAAACCACCTGTGGGGGTACCACAGGCATGTCGTCTTGGCACGAGAGGCATGACACTTTCCGTGGCGGTGTGATTAGTCCACGGCGTCTCCATTTTGGCATCCGGAGGAAGTGGGCCGTTTGGTGTTTTGTAGTGGGAGGCGTATGGGTTAACCCTAGTTTTCTGTTCTGCGGATTGGTAATGTTGTGCCAAACACAGCTATCCGATTTGCATACATTTGGATTCGCGGTCCAATGTGTGATTTGCCTGTGTGGCATTATTTTGACTTGCCAGTGTGGCATGTTTTTACTTGCCTGTGTGACATCATTTGACTTGCCTGTGTGGCATGGTTTTGACTTGCCTGTGTGGCATTGTTTTGACTTGTCTATGTGGCAAGGTATATTTCTGAGCTCAATCGGTATGAAATAACCTCAGCCATTTGTTTCACCCTATTATTTTATTGTATTAGTTGTTGGCTTCTATTCAGTTCAATTCATCGGATTAGTTACTTCAGTTCGTTATTTCTTTAATATTCTGTCTGTTTCATGAATTCTGTTGGTTCAAATATATTCTATTCAAATCTTTAGAGATTTTATTTTGTTAGAGGCAATATTTTGTCTCAGTTGATTTTGTATTTTAGTTGTATATCTTTTGTATCTTTATATCCGTACTGGGCAATTGGCTCATGCTGTGTTTTTCTTCCGGCAGGTTTTCAGGAGTGATTCAGGGCTAGCTAGTGTGATGAGAGAGTTGCCTTTGACCATCTAGGTTGTTTTGAATTTTAAGTTTTGATTATTTTGACTCTATTTGAAGAATTGTATTTTGTACGCTATTAATGGATCACCACTATTAATGTTTTGAGGTTATTAGTGCTCTGTTTTCTTATTTTGAGATTTGTTGTGCTTTGCACGTGACCTCCCTTTCCTTTTCGGGAAGGGGGTGTTACATAAATAGTACCCTATTTCAAGTTATTTTTCTCGAGTCAAATTTTTTAACACAGACAATAACTTAAAATCAAGTAACATAATCGAATTGTATTTTTTTTAACCAAAATAATTCAGGCATTCTGTTATTCAGTCATTTTGTAAAATTGGAATAATATTCCAATATTCGAGGACAATAACAATTTGTAAATTGACTTACTCCGTTAACTTGAAAAACGATTTATAAAATAACTTTTTTTGTTTAAATTTTTCATTTAGTTTCGTTATTTATTGAAATAGCTGGATAGTAAATCAAGTATTTCGGTATTTGGTATTTTTGATATTTTAGTATTTTTGTGATGATTCGAGTTTTTAGAAAATATTAAAATATGAATTTAAATGTATAAAATTCTCATTATGCGATATGTTATAAGTATTGGATTGCATAAGTAATTATGTGTTGTGCAATGTGATGATTTGTAAAATAATCAATATATTATTATTATTATTATATTTATTATATGCAAATAAGTTGTTGAAAACAATTTCTAAAAAGGAAAAAAAATGAGCAAATGTGTTATTATATATTTGTTTTGGTAAAAAATAAATTGTGGAAAACAATTTATTAAAGGGAAAGAGATTATTAAAGGATACATAATTATTGTATCCATTAATAAGTAAATTAAAATAATTTCTAAAAATTTATTTTATTTTAATAAGATGGATTTATTGTATTAAATATTTTATAATATTATGCATATATGAATATATGAGTAGTAGTATATATGTATATACGTGATGTGGTGAATATATTAATTTACTACCTGCGGAGTAATTAAAAGTATACAAAATTAATGTACGCATTAAATGAAGTGTAGTAAAATAATTTACGATATTAGATTATTTTAATAGAATAAATGTATAATATTAAATATATTATTTTATTATTTAATATATAACTTCTATTTTTTATGGAAAAGAATATGGAATATAATACATTATAATATTTAATGTATGTAAGATAATATATTATGTGTAATAGGGGTGAGCATGGTGCGGTTTGGTGCGGTTTAAAGTCGAAATCGCACCCAAAACCACTTAGGTGCGGTTTAACAAATCCAAAATCGCACACGAAACCGCTTATGATTGGTGCGGTGCGGTTTCAATTGGTACGGTTTCGGTTCCAAAATCAATTGAAACAACAAAAAGGTCTAAGCCTTCAATAGAATTTAACATAGAACTCACATCGAGCAATTAAATTAGTATGCACTATATAAAACAACGAAGACTATATATTCAATAACAAGCAAGAAAAATTTATCTAGTTCCCAAAAAGTAAAAGTATATAGTGGAGATATAATAAAATTCTATCTTATATATTGCAGGGAGGACTTATAGAATAAAATCCTAACTTTACCTAATTTTAAAAATAATCTATTAGACTATTACTACTATATCATAAACCTTAACCAATGCATCAAGTGCTTGAACCAACGAATTTGGCCCCTCAGCTATAAGCCCCTCTAGTAACGCATCAAACAAATTAAAAATTTCAAAACCCAAATGTTTAATTTTAGGATGAGGTGAACTCAATTTTGGAAGGATGTTTTGCCACTATCATACAAGATGTCTAATGACATACAACCTCGTATTATCATAAGACAGGGTTGTGCACATCCATTTGCTGAGTATATCTACGAGCACTACCTATATAATCTTCGAGTTTGGTTAAAATATAATTTTCAATTGCAAACAGTGGAGATAGTTATATGTCAATAGAAGACTCGCCATTGGAAAGAACATGATAGTAATCTTCTCGTTTTTCTTTGGGGTCTACTGGGTCAACCAAGGACAATTCTGTGGGCATATGATATCTATCATAACTTAGACGCATTACCTCCCATGTATGAAGGTTTTCTTGAGCATTTCCCAAAAATTTTAATTTCTAAAACAGTTATTGACTGTACCTTTATGTAAGATGCCATTGTAACGTGCTATCCAAGTTGGTGTCCAGAGTCACAGTTGGTATATATTTGTATTAAAACTCACAACATATGTGTTGTTATATTTTGCACGATAATTGTAGTAATAAAGTTGTAGTTGTTTTCGGTACCATGTATTTATCGACTCATAATAGGTTGGATAGATTGAACCTATTTTGGGGGCGTCACATCTGTAGTATGTAAGTAATATTATTTCGTTTCAGATTTTGAATTCTATACTCATTTTATTGAAGTTTTGGCTTCTGTACTCCATGAAATTAGTAGAATATCCTTGATGTTTTCGCTTCATCCAGTATCTTTTCATGGAAATATTATTCTGAGCTTTCTTGATAATTATTGATCTTTTCATGACAGAATACTATTTACGAGTTACTATTCACAGGTTACTATTCACCCAATTACTATTCACTCAAATATTATTCACTCGATTATTCGGGGCACTTTTCATGTCGGAGTTGTTAGGTTTGTAATATTCATGAACGCAATTAAATTGCACAAAATTAGCGAAAACGTGTAAAAATCAGAGTTTAAAATTTTACAAACCATATACTCGGATCACCCTTTATGCATAATTATTAATTAAACGAAAAGAGAAAGAACAAGAATCATACCCTTGAAGATCCGAGCTTTCTCAGGTACAAGTTCACCTCCAATTCTTTTCGCGTTCATCTTGAATCCACCGGGTTTGGTTCCTTCCTTTGATCAACGTTAGCCACCCAAGTGTTTGGCCTCTAGAGGTGATCCACCAAGGAAGAAGAAGAATTCAAGAAGATGGGTATTTGCCAAAACCCTAGTTTTTCTATCTCTCATAGAAAATGGTGTACTCTCCCAACTATTGGAATTACGTATTCTAGAAATACGTCAACAACCACCACACCCATAATAAGACTCCTCTTATTTATAGATGTAGATAACTCTCCTTAACAATTAAGAAATTGGGTTTTATTTTAATTAATTAAATTCTTTTAATTAATTAAGCTACCTAATCTTTTTAGGGATAATTAATTAAACTCTTTTAATTAATTTTTGTCCTAATCCTATTAGGATAATTGAGAGTACTTTTATTAATTAATTCCCAAACTTCTTTAGGAATTAAATAATAATAATAGTAATAGTAATAATAAGACTCCTCTTATTAATTTATATTTAATATTTCCAAAATATTAAATAATAAATATTAAGCTATTTAATTTATTCTATCACCATAGATTAAATTAAATATACTTAACTTATTATTACGATTATGTCATTAACTTCTTAAATAATTATTTTTCCTTTTATGGTGTAACCCTTTAGGTTCTCCATATTAAACCGGTTGTGAATAAATCAATTAGAACAATTCTAATCTTATTTAAATAAATAAATTAAACTAATAATTTATTTAAATAAATAATATTTATTCTACAATAGGGATAAGCCTCCCTAGCGATCAACGACTTTTCAGATAATATAGATTTCAACATTAATCATAAAAGAACCTTTGAGTAAATAGTTACCGTACAATTCAATCCTTCCACCATACAATGTCCCAATTAAATATAAGATATGGAATTTCTGTCAAGTCTTATTTTATTTAATTATATGTATTTCGACTCTTAAATGCACAACTCCAAATAATGCAAATTAGAAACTCCTTTCTAATTTCATCCTGCCTTGGCCAAAGACTACTGAGTTATCATTTATCGAATCACATAGGACATTTCTCTTCTTTTACTAGAAGTGGTAGATTCTTTATTGATCATACATTATCTCCATGTACAACTTATTATACCCAAGCATACCATTTGTTATACCCTAAGAGTCTTAAAGAATAAGTCAAAGTATAACTCATCATACACAAGATACTATGATGATCTCAAGTCCAAGGATCACTTGTACTACTATCACTACAGGAATTCCTATTGACAGGCAAGTAAAACTCCATTAGGTATTCCTTAGCGAGTCACATTCAGTGAACTTATTCTCTAATAAGCACCTACATAAATGCTTTAGTGTCTCCACACAAATGATCATGAGATCAATCATCCTCATCCAATGAGCAAACAACGTATGTACCAATCTATCCGGATTCACTAATCCCCAATTTAATAATCCAACGATTGGGAACAATTTTAGTTTTAAGCTTTCTAAGAATTTATATCTCATTAGAATGATCATCATCCTTATTCTAAAAATATTGCTTAAAACTATGGGTTTATCACATATTATAAAACAGCATCATATAGATAATTAAAAGTCTTTGATACTTATTATTAATAAATGAATAAGATTGTTATAAAGTATATGCTTTATCATCAAACATGATTGGCTTCTGTGCATACTACTTTCAATCTCCCACTTGCACTAAAGCCAATCGTCATGGTATCTCATACTCTTCTTCTCTAAGTGACGATTATCCTGCTGTTGGATAAGCTTCAGTATATGGATATGTAATGTTGTTCTTAAGAGTCCACTATCTCTATAGTGATTTCTCATCTTTCAATGATTCATATAATCAAATAAAAGTACCACAACACATGTTTAGATCCAAGATGAGACTTAGGAACTATTCCTAGTTCTATAATGAACTTTTCATCCAAATAATCAACTTGCAGCTTCATTCATAGCTATATATTTTGTCTTTATTACTAAATCAGCAACTCTTTGCTGTTTGGAACCTTTCCAATTCACTGCACCACCGTTCAAGGTAACGCTTTACCTTAAAGTGGATTTTCTGTCGTCTTGGTCTGTCTGAAAAACTTGAGTCTGTTAAGCCCTATAGTTTTGATTCAGACCCACCATGTAGGATCATATCCTTAGTGTCGATTAAGTACTTTAAGATGTTTTCACTGTCTCACAGTGAACTTCTTCAGAATATGACTGATCAACATCAGGTCTCGTACATTTCATTGCATACATGATAGTTACTCATGCGATCTCTCTTTTGGAGTCTTTGGGGACTATTAAGAGAGATACACTCCATGGCTCATCAACATGAGACAACTCTTGGAGTTTGTCATGCTAAACAACTTTAGCATCAAATGAATATACATTCCTTGGGTTAAGCCGAGCATCCTCTTAAATCTATCTATATAGATTTTTATCCCCAATTAAGATACTGTGACGAACGAGATTTTTGTAATTTAAATTTAATATTTATTGAATTAAATAAATATTTTTCGATGATTTAATTATTGGATTAAATAATTATTTGATGCAATTGTGGTAGATTAATTTAATTATATGTATTACATTTATTAAATTAATGTGGAGAATAATTATTATTCAAGTATGTAATTAATTGAGTTTATTGAATTAAATGAAATATTTAATTAAGCATGATGTTATTTTAATTAAATTAATTATTAATTAGCGAGTTAATAATTTGACATTATTAATTAATGAGAAAATTAATTTTATGACTATGTGAATTTATGAGAAGTTATTATATTTTATTTATATTAAATAAGATATTTGATTATTGTGCAAGTGAGTGTGACATGAATTAACTATGTGATAAAGTTTTATTAAATTAAATGGTTTTTGAAACCTATTCTAGCTAGGCAAACATGGCACTAAAGGGAGTCGGGGCCAGTTAACCCATGACTGGGTAACTGACCACCAACGCGTCAGTTGTTCATTATTTAGTTTATGTATTCTTTTATTTCTTCTTCATTATTTGCCTAAGTCTAAAAAGCATAACAGAGAGAAATACAGAGAAAGAGTTGAGAAGTCAAAGTTGTTAAGAGGATTGTGAGAGTAATCTGAGAAGGAATTCATCTTCCATTAATTATACTCTGGGTAATTTTCCTTCCCAAATTCTATTTTACGTCATTAAGTTTTATAAGAAAATGACTTTCAAAGTTTCTGTAAAGCCTCTGTGATTGAGAAATGAGTAATATTTATGAGTTATTTATGGGTTAAGATGTATCAAATCGTATTATATATATATATATATATATATATATATATATATTGCATGATTCCATATCATCAGTTTCATAATATTACATCGTATATGATTTCTACAAAATTACAGAGTATGGGTTTTGGCCTTATGGCCTTATACGTGATATTTTATGTATTGATTGTATATTATCCCTAAATTTTACACTCGTATATCATTATGCATGTTGATACGAAGAGACCAAAATTTAAATAAACGAATTCAGTGTTATAACGAATCCGTAGTGACAATTTTCATATTTTATTTTCAAAACCTTCAAGAACATCAAGAACAGTGGAAGTAAATGTGTTGATTTTGCAAATTATGTGTTATAACTTGTTAAAAATCATGTTAGATGGGTTAAGTAATGATTATATATGTATTACAATGATTGGGTAAGTTTAAATTCGTGTAAAAATAACTAATTGGAAGTTATGACCATATTCATGTATAATTTTACCTGTGATTGATTTTTGGCCTAATTTGGCCTTTTTATGTTAGCGAACTGCAGAAACTGCAAAAAATGAGCCTGGGTAACCCCGCCCCCGGCGGGCGTTACCAAACTAAATTACCCCGCCCCGAAGGTTAAAAAAAATAATAATAATAAAAAAAATATAAAAATAAATAAATAAATATTTGATGAAAATTATTATTAAAATATTTATAAAATAAATTAAATATTTCAATTGAGATATTTATGGAATAAAATAAATATTCGATGAAAATTATTATTAAAATATTTATAAAATAAATTAAATATTTTAATTGAGATATTATGGAATAAAATAAATATTTGATAAAAATTATTATTAAAATATTTATAAAATAAATTAAATATTTTAATTGAGATATTTATGGAATAAAATAAATATTCGATGAAAATTATTATTAAAATATTTATAAAATAAATTAAATATTTTAATTGAGATATTTATTGAATAAAATAAATATTCGATGGAAATTATTATGAAATAATTTATTCGAGTGTAATAATAGTAAGAGAATGAAAATATTCTAATTTAATTAAGTAATTAAATTAGAAGGGTAATGATTTGTTAAATAAAGTGGAGTTTATATCAAATAATTAAGTGAAAATGTAACTAATGAATATCGTGAATACATATGGTATGTGTGTAGGATTTTTGGTGAACGGAAGTAGTAATCGTTTAGCCTACACACGAGGCAAGTTTCCTAACCCTACTTGTCATTATTGTTCAAGTTATTAGTTACCTCGAGTAAATTATCGTTACTATTATTCAAGTTCAATTGTTATATTAAAGATTTATTATCTTTTCAAAGCATGATTCAGTTATACAATAATTGTTCTATTGTATACTTCTTGAGATTATTATTCGAATTGAATATCATTATTGTTGAACCTTATTAGACTAGTGAATTTTATTGATTCAACTAGTCCTTAGTTGATGAACGTTCTAAATTTCAGAATCCTTATTGAATTATCCAAACCAAACTTCCTTTGGTGCGGACTCGAATGTCAAACTGAGATGAACAACCCTGCAAAGGGATTTACTTATGCGTTAGCGTTAAGATATTGTGCACAGTATGGTACTAAGGGCTGATCCCCCTAAGTACGAGAAGAAAGGTCCATAGTCTTATGACTGTTAAAGGTTTCAAGTATAACCCTTGATAACCTAGGACATAGTTCAAGGTCTTATGACCCTCAGAAGTCTTTTGATTCTTGTTATTCATTCTTGATTCAGAAGTTGAGCTTTCATTCAGATGTTTTTTTGATTTACTTGCAGGTTATTATATTGTTATTTCATTGTTATACTTGTGGGCAATAGTGCTCACTCTTGCTTAATAATAACATTGCAGTTAAGAACGAAAGAACCGATGAACCTTCCACTAGTAAAGGCAAGGGCAAAGTTAGCAAGTGATGAAGACTTATTATTTTTTATTAGATGATGTATTTATGTTTAAGACTTGAGTTACTGATGTTATTTAAGACTTGTTTGTTTATGATTCCGCACAGATATTTAAGGTTAGTTTAACCTGGGATTGTATTATTATTATTTGGATGTTGTAACCCTTAAGGAGATTTATTATTATTTCTATCTATTGTATGGTTTGCATTTATTATGGGTAGATAGATAGATGATATT
The DNA here is from genome assembly GCA_020205505.1 of Panax japonicus. NCBI lineage: Eukaryota > Viridiplantae > Streptophyta > Magnoliopsida > Apiales > Araliaceae > Panax > Panax japonicus. The sequence continues at coordinate 130,933 of JAINUV010000461.1, forward strand.
TGTACAGTGAACACCAAATCCCGTGGAATTGAAGTACCCGGATTTGGGGGTGTCACAGATACTCTACCCAAATCATTCATGGAGGAATGTTTAGACAACTTTATCTTTACTGATTGTAGCATTAATATGTCATCCCTTATCCGTAGTATATCAACATATAATACTAGGAATGTCACAATGCTCCCACTGACCCTTTTGTACACACTAGGTTCATTCTTATTTTTGATAAAATCAAACTCTTTTGATTGTTTCATCAAAACGAATGTTCCATTTTTGAGAAGATTGCTTCAATCAATTTCTCTGAGTGTCTACAACTCTTACCTCATCGTATGTAATTGGATCATCATCTTCTATGATGCGTACCTCATCATAATCATCCATGATGAATCCATACCTCCCAGGTATCTTCGATACTATTCCAGATTTACGATTCAGTTATGGTACAATAGGTCTATCTACAGGTTCCTCTTATTTGACTTATAGTGATTTATGGTTCTTGAACTCTTCAAGATCTATTATCCTCCCACTAGCCCCTTCAATGATAAACAACTTTATCTTAGAAGGCACCATGTTTCTCAACAAACACCTTTTGCTAAATAGGATTATAGAACATATGCCCTAAACTTACTTTAGGATGTCCCACAAATCTGTACTTGTCAAATTTTGTCCCAAGCTTATCCTTTGAAACTTTTTCATATAAGTTGGACAACCCTTTATCTTAACATACTTAAGATTAGGAATCCTCCCTGTCCATAACTTTTATGGAGTTTTGGGGCTGGATTTTGAGGTTACCTTTTCAGTAGATATGCAGCCATTTCTAGGACATGACCCTAGAGGGATACTGGAATGTCGGTAAAATCATTATGGATCGTACAATGTCCAACAAGGTATGATTTTTCTTTTTAGATACATCAATCAATTATTGCATATCAGGAGGCGTCCATTATTAGAAAACCATTTAAGATGATCTAGAAACTTATTGCACAAGTATTTATTCCTTGATCCAATCAAAGAATCTTAATACTTTGTCAATTTGTTTCACTTCTGAATTATTTGAACCTTTCAAATAATTTACACTTGTATTTCAGCAAATACATACATTCAACTCTTTGAATGAACATCTCTTTTTCTTATACTAGTTTGTTCAATTTGCAAAATTATTTTTACATAAGTCAAGTACACAAAATCCATTAAGTAATATTCCGGTTCTATACAAAATATTATTATTATAAATAGAACAACAATTGTTTTTAATTATAATACCAAAGATTTCATTGTCCAACAATAAAATAGAAATAATGTTTCTAACAAGAACTGGAATACAATAACAACTTATTGACTTAATAGATTTGCCCGTAGGCATTGCTAAACTATAAGTTTCTATGGCTAATGTGGTAACCTTTGCTACGTTTTCCGCACATAGGATTACTTATATTTGTTTAGCTTTCTACTTCTGCTTGGTCCCTTCATAAATCTATATTTATGATAACCAAATTTAGTATCCAATACCCAAGTAGAACCTTAACTTAAAGAAAAATTTATTTTAAATCATGAACAAAATTGTATTTGTAACCGAAACTTCACTAAGCTTCTTTAGTTAACCTCTGCAAGATGCTTCTCGCAGTTTCTTTCCAGTGTCCAGGCTTATTGCAGTGGAAGCAAACTCCTTTGCTATCCGTATCAGTTTTGTTCTTATTATCCTTTGTTTTTGCCTTTCTATTTACCTTCTTTGAATCGTTCTTCTTTTCAGAAGATCCTTTGGCCCCTACCAGTAAGACATGGTCTTTCTTGGTTGGAAAGTGACTCTCATCATTTTTCAATATGTTAAGCAAATCAGTGAGGCTGATATCTAGCTTGTTCATATGAAAAATTCACAATAATTGTGAAAGGAGTCCGGGAGCGAGTGCAAGATCAAATCTTGGCTCAACTCTCCATCCATGACAAAACCCGTTGTCCTAATTGATCAATCAAATTGATTATGTTAAGAACTTTTATCTGTACTGTAGTGTCATCGGTCATTCTAGATCGGAAGAGCTCCTTAGATATCTGATATCTATTAGTCCTACTTTTCTCACCATCAACTACTTGATGTGTAGGAATATAGTAAGAGCATCCATAGTTTCATGCTGACGCTGAAGCTCGTTACTCATGGATGCGAGCATGATGCATTGAGCCAACTGTACATTATCTTGCCACTTTCTAAAAGTAGCAATCTCTTCCTCAGATGCATTATCTGCAACCATTGAAGGGATAGGCATATTAAGGATATAAGATAGCTTTTCAGCAGTGAGAACTTTTTTCAATTTCCTTAACCAACCCGTTTAATTCGGTCCGATTAAATAGCATCTATTATGCTACGCAGTGATAGTAATTTAGACATTGTAAAAATCTGTAAATGAATATGTAATCAACAACATTTTAACATATATTCTTTTATTAATTACCAAAATAAATTAGGTCTTGTTTTAAATTGGTATCTCCCACTATTTTCTTCAAACTATATTACCCTCAGTATATATAGTTCTGCAATATCTAATTAAAGATATGCCAGTGAGAATAAGGATCCCATTTCAAATGTATATAGCCTTGTGTGTGCACAACAAACTATATATAAATAAATAGGTAGACAGCTCTTGTCAATTATATCAACTATGCAACTCCTTGTATTTTGCCTCTTAAATCATACTGGTCAAGTGTGTGCACATCCGAACTAAAATGATTTAAGTTAAGTCAGACCCAACATTTTCATATAAGTGAAGAGAAAACTACAGCCCTTGTGTGTGCACAACAAAGCAGTAATGTTCAATTCCTTATAAACATCATATGTAATAAAAACAACATCTTAAATATTTAATACCCGTCTTGTGTGTGCACAACAAACTCATATTAAATATTCAATACTCTATTGTTTCTATCATGCTAGAAGGCGACGTTCGATATTCCAAATATCTTTGAACGTTACAACTTAATATAAAATATTTGAGGGGTTTGTTATTAATTTGTCTCATATTGTTTAGCGCGCATGCACACACACACACACACACACACACACATATATATATATATATATATATATATATATATATATATATAAAATACGCGTCATATTAATAAACATGCGAAGCATGTTTGCATAATATATAATATATATAGTATAAGCATGCATATATAGAATACTATATTCTACTTGGATTGATTATGGACTTTTATTCTAGTTTGGTTCACTAGAGCCACCAAGTGAACCAAAAGGTCAAACCCTAGGGTGCAAGAATTAATATTTAAATATAACTATTACATTTAAACCCGGACTCCATTACAAACGGGTCTTCAAGCGTTTCTTGATCCTTGATCTCCAATTCTTTAAAATTAATTCTAACTATTTCTATTACAAAATTATTTAAAATAAATAGAAACCGGGGAAGTACATAGGAGGGAGATATAATTTACATTAAGAAAAATTAGAGAAGACGAGGTACGCAGACCCCATTTAATAAAACTCATACATTCATGCATCCAACTAAAATAAAATCCAATCACATTGGTCAATATGAAATTTTATTTCATATTTATTTAAAGAAAGACTGATTCTTTTTCCTATTCACAAATAAACTCTTTTATTTTGAATAATATGAAATCTTATTTCATATCTAAATAAACTCTTTTATTTAAGGAAACATAGAATCCAATTTCAACTCCAATTAGTTATCATGAAATTCAATTCTAACTCTAATTAATTAGCATGAAATTTAATTTTAAAATTAAAATAAACTCTTTATTTTAATTATAAAATTATTAAGAATATATATTATATATATATAACGGTAATATAAAATATATATAAATTTATAAGTAATCATATATAAGAATACTTTTGAAAAGTAATCTGGTAAGTACTATTACCGTTATATATAAATATTATATATATACGTAATATATTATATATATAATACCGTAAGTAACTTTGGAAGACTCCTGAAATACATCTCCCACTTGTTAACTTATCATACATATATATAATATATTAACCATTCCAGGAATCTTTGGAATCCTTGACCCAATTCACCCATCCTACCTCCAGGCTTGTTAAAAAAAACAAAGTGATTCACGCGTTAAGCCAGCGAATCACAGTACCATTTCAAAAGTGGGTTTCACGGAAATTGATTACATTTTTTTTTAAAATTTTATACAACAAAATTATGCTCAATTAAATTGTTCTAAACACATATCAATATATATATATATATCAAATTAAAATAATTAATAATTCGCATAAAGGTTTGGCTCTGATACCACTATTAGGTTTATAATATTCATGAACACAATCAAATTGCACAAAATTAGCGAAAACGTGTAAAAATCAGAGTTTAAAATTTTACAAACCATATACCCGGATCACCCTTTATGCATAATTATTAATTAAACGAAAAGAGAAAGAACAAGAATCATACCCTTGAAGATCCGAGCTTCCTCAGGTACAAGTTCACCTCCAAACCTTTTCGCGTTCATCTTGAATCCACCGGGTTTGGTTCCTTCCTTTGATCAACGTTAGCCACCCAAGTATTTGGCCTCTAGAGGTGATCCACCAAGGAAGAAGAAGAAGAATTCAAGAAGATGGGTATTTGGCAAAACCCTAGTTTTTCTATCTCTCATAGAAAAGGGTGTACTCTCCCAACTATTGAAATTACGTATTCTAGGAATACGTCAACAACCACCACACCCATAATAAGACTCCTCTTATTTATAGATGTAGATAACCCTTCTTAACAATTAAGGAATTGAGTTTTATTTTAATTAATTAAATTCTTTTAATTAATTAAGCTCCCTAATCTTATTAGGGATAATTAATTAAACTCTTTTAATTAATTTTTCTCCTAATCCTATTAGGATAATTGAGAGTACTTTTATTAATTAATTCCTAAACTCCTTTAGGAATTAAATAATAATAATAGTAATAGTAATAATAAGACTCCTCTTATTAATTTATATTTAATATTTCCAAAATATTAAATAATAAATATTAAGCTATTTAATTTATTCTATCACCATAGATTAAATTAAATATACTTAACTTATTATTACGATTATGCCATTAACTTCTTAAATAATTATTCTTCCTTTTATGGTGTGACCCTTTAGGTTCTCCATATTAAATCGGTTGTGAATAAATCAATTAGAACAATTCTAATCTTATTTAAATAAATAAATTAAACTAAAAATTTATTTAAATAAATAATATTTATTCTACAATAGGGATAAGCCTCCCTAGCGATCAACGACTTTTCAGATAATATAGATTTCAACATTAATCATAAAAGAACCTGTGAGTAAATAGATTTCAACATTAATAATATTTATTCTACAATATGTATGTATACATGCTTATGTATATTACGTATATAATATAATAAACTACATATATAAATATACTTGTATAAATACATATGTATATATTATTAATATAATGTAACTATGATAATATAATATAATAATATAATATAATATATATTTCCTAAATATATAGGACCTATAAAATTATTCTCATACAACTATACCTATTTACCCCTCTTTTCCTCCTCAAATTCATAAACCAATCTTTAAATATATGTATGTATACACACATATCTATATTACGTATATAATATAATATATAATATACAACATATATAAATATACTTGTATAAATACATATGTATATATTATTAATATAATATAATAATATAATATATTATAAATTTCCTAAATATCTAGGACTTATAAAATTTGTCTCCTACGACTATACCTACTTACCCCTCTCTTTCCCTCCTCAAATCTATAAAGCAATCATTAAATATATGTATGTATACATATATATGTATATTACATATATAATATAATATAATATAATATATAATATACTACATATATAAATATACTTGTATAAATACACATATTATTAATATAATATAAATATAATAATATAATATATATTTCCAAAATATCTAGGACCTATAAAATTAGTCTGCTACTACTATACCTACTTAACCCTCTCTTTCCCACCTCAAATCTATAAACCAATAATCTATGTACATATAATATAATATAATATATATTTTCTAAATATATAGGACCTATAAAATTAGTCTCCTACGCATATACCTACTTACCCCTCTCTAACCCTCCTCAAATCTATCAAAAAATCTAAATCCCACAACATTCGTACTACTTCCCACCTCTCTCCAATCTGCTACTCTTGTAAAATCTGTGTTCTAAAACAAAAATTTATGTTAAAAAAAGAATAAAAATGAAAATATAAAAATAAATAGTACCTCTTGTTCTACTAGAAGTAAAAGACTTCTAAATTGAGCAAATCATCTAAGAATCAAAATAACCTGCAAAATATTTTGAAAATCTCATTAGTTATAAAAAAACGTTAGTAAAATATCATTTAAACATATCAAACAACAATTTCTAATTTTAATATACTACATATATAGCTATATACTTGTATTAATACATATTTATATATAATATAATATAATATAATATATAGTTCCTAAATATCTAAGACCTATAAAATCAGTGTCTTACGGTTATAACTACTTACCCCTCTCCTTCCCTCCACAAATCTATAAACCAATCATTAAATATATGTATGTATACATGCTTTTATGTATATTACGTATATAATATAAAATACTACATATATAAATATACTTGTATAAATACATATGTATATATTATTAATATAATGTAACTATGATAATATAATATAATAATATAATATAATATATATTTTCTAAATATATAGGACCTATAAAATTAGTCTCATACGACTATACCTATTTACCCCTCCTTCCCTCCTCAAATTCATAAACCAATCATTAAATATATGTATGTATACACACATATATATATTACGTATATAATATAATATATAATATACAACATATATAAATATACTTGTTAAATACATTTGTATATATTATTAATATAATATAAATATAATATAATAATATAATATATTATATTTTTCCTATATATCTAGGACTTATAAAATTAGTCTCCTACGACTATACCTACTTACCCTTCTTTCCCTCCTCAAATCTATAACGCAATCATTAAATATATGTATGTATACATATATATGTATATTACGTATATAATATAATATAATATAATATATAATATACTACATATATAAATATACTTGTATAAATACACATATTGTTAATATAATATAAATATAATAATAATAATATAATATATATTTCCAAAATATCTAGGATCTATAAAATTAGTCTGCTACTACTATACCAACTTAACCCTCTCTTTACCACCTCAAATCTATAAACCAATACACTAAGTACATATAATATAATATAATATATATTTACTAAATATCTAGGACCTATAAAATTAGTCTCCTACGCATATACATACTTACCCCTCTCTAACCCTCCTCAAATCTATCAAAAAATCTAAATTCCACAACATCCGTACTACTTCCCACCTCTCTTCAATCTGCTACTCTTGTCAAACCTGTGTTCTAGAACAAAAATTTATGTTAAAAAAGGAATAAAAATGAAAATATAAAAATAAATAGTACCTCTTATTCTACTAGAAGTAAAAGACTTCTAAATTGAGCAAATCAGCTAAGAATCAAAATAACCTGCAAAATATTTTAAAAATCTCATTAGTTATAAAAATAACATTAGTAAAATATCATTTAAACATATCAAACAACAATTTCTAATTTTAATAATTACCTTTGATGTCGAAATTTGTTCATAATTTTAAATGTCACTATTGATCTAATTTCAAGATGTTGAATCTCCAATATTGCACCCATCTTCTGCTTACAAAGTTGTGAGTTGTATACATTACAAAAATTCACTCAACCTTTCCAAACCACACTTTATGCCTTACATTTATAGTACTACATTACAAAATTTTCACATGGCACAGATATATAAAAACGTACAAAAATATATCAATACATATTCAAAATGGTGCCAACAAAAATATAGACTAAAATAGAATATTATATACAGTATAACCAACATACAAAATAAATACGCGAAAGAAAACATTCAAGATCAAGACAACCAACGAAGTATCACATTCAAGCAGATCTAATCAAACAAATTACAATATTCCAAACAAAGTTTAGAATTGTATATTAGTCGTATATTGGTCAACCCATTAAACCAATCATTAAATATATGTATGTAATACATACATATGTATATTACGTATATAATATAATATATAATATACTACATATATAGCTCTATACTTGTATTAATACATATATATATATAATATAATATAATATAATATAATATATATTTCCTAAATATCTAAGACCTATAAAATCAGTCTCTTGAGACTATAACTACTTACCCCTCTCTTTCCCTCCTCAAATCTATAAACCAATCATTAAATATATGTATGTATACATGCTTATGTATATTACGTATATAATATAATATACTACATATATAAATATACTTGAATAAATACATATGTATATATTATTAATATAATGTAACTATGATAATATAATATAATAATATAATATAATATATATTTCCTAAATATATAGGACCTATAAAATTTGTCTCATACGACTATACCTATTTACCCCTCTTTCCCTCCTCAAATTCATAAACCAGTCATTAAATATATGTATGTATACACACATATCTATATTACGTATATAATATAATATATAATATACAACATATATAAATATACTTGTATAAATACATATGTATATATTATTAATATAATATAAATATAAGATAATAATATAATAATATAATATATTATATATTTCCTAAATATCTAGGACTTATAAAATTAGTCTCCTACGACTATACCTACTTACCCCTCTCTTTCCCTCCTCAAATCTATAAAGCAATCATTAAATATATGTAAGTATACATATATATGTATATTACGTATATAATATAATATAATATAATATATAATATACTACATACATAAATATACTTGTATAAATACACATATTATTAATATAATATAAATATAATAATATAATATATATTTCCAAAATATCTAGGACCTATAAAATTAGTCTGCTACTACTATACATACTTAACCCTCTCTTTCCCACCTCAAATCTATAAACCAATAATCTATGTACATATAATATAATATAATATAATATATATTTTCTAAATATCTAGGACCTATAAAATTAGTATCCTACGCATATACCTACTTACCCCTCTCCACCCCTCCTCAAATCTATCAAAAAATCTAAATCCCACAACATTCGTACTACTTCCCACCTCTCTCCAATCTGCTACTCTTGTCAAACCTGTGTTCTAAAACAAAAATTTATGTTAAAAAAAGAATAAAAATGAAAATATAAAAATAAATAGTACCTCTTGTTCTACTAGAAGTAAAAGACTTCTAAATGGAGCAAATCAGCTAAGAATCAAAATAACCTGCAAAATATTTTGAAAATCTCATTAGTTATAAAAATAACGTTAGTAAAATATCATTTAAACATATCAAACAACAATTTTTAATTTTAATAATTTACCTTTGATGTCGAAATTTGTTCATAATTACAAATGTCACTATTGATCTAATTTCAAGATGTTGAATCTCCAATATTGCACCCATCTTCTGCTTACAAAGTTGTGAGTTGTATACATTACAAAAATTCACACAAACTTTCCAAACCACACTTTATGCCTTACATTTATACTACAACAGTACAAAATTTTCACATGGCACAAATAATAAAAACGTACAAAAATATATCAATACATATTCAAAATGGTGCCAACAAAAATATAAACTAAAATAGAATATTATATACAATATAACCAACATATAAAATAAATACGCGAAAGAAAAAACATTCAAGATCAAGACAACCAACGAAGTATCACATTCAAGCAGATCTAATCAAACAAATTACTATATTCCAAACAAAGTTTAGAATTGTATATTAGTCGTATATTGGTCAACCCATTAAACCAATCATTAAATATATGTATGTATACATACATATGTATATTACGTATATAATATAATATATAATATACTACATATATAGCTCTATACTTGTATTAATACATATTTATATATAATATAATATAATATAATATATATTTCCTAAATATCTAAGACCTATAAAATCAGTCTCTTACGACTATAACTACTTACCCCTCTCTTTCCCTCCACAAATCTATAAACCAATCATTAAATATATGTATGTATACATGCTTATGTATATTACGTATATAATATAAAATACTACATATATAAATATACTTGTATAAATACATATGTATATATTATTAATATAGTGTAACTATGATAATATAATATAATAATATAATATAATATATATTTTCTAAATATATAGGACCTATAAAATTAGTCTCATACGACTATTCCTAATTACCCCTCTTTCCCTCCTCAAATTCATAAACCAATCATTAAATATATGTATGTATACACACATATCTATATTACGTATATAATATAATATATAATATACAACATATATAAATATACTTGTATAAAATGTTGAATAAATTATACATGAACGTGTTATTGCATAGAATAAATAACATCAATTAATCATAATAATAATAACTTACATGAATTGAGAGAAGTCATCTTGTATGTATCACGCTTCCGCTGCGCTTAAGGGTGAAGGTCTTCAATTGTCTCTCTCAATCTTAGGATGGATGTATAGGTGTGTACATAAAATTCTTGAGACGACAATTGGGACCAAACCCTAACTGTTTTATTTATAGAATAGCTAAGGGTCAAAATCGTCCATCAAGATTATGAAACCCTAGGGCCCATTATACCAAATTAATATTAGTAATAATATTTATGGGCTACATAATTAATTACCAAACCCATAAATAAAGTTATTAAGTTAATACAATATGTAAGCCCAATAATTACATAAATAGTAAAGGCCACATAAGGATTAAAATATTCCAACATTCTCCCATTTGGCCGAAATACTATTACATACAAAAACATAACGCTTACAATCATTAATTTGGCCAAGTATTAATTTAATATCTACATCCTGTTCAAATAAAAATACCAATGCGAATTAATACAATCTTTGTGTCACTATTAACACAAGATCCCCATTAGTTACACAATTAGTACTTTTATTAAAACAAAGATTAACATTAAGCATAACAAGTATGAATAGAGTTTACATAAGTGGTAATAGATTAAACTCATTCATATGGTCCAAAACATTACCGTACTGTTTGCTCATAAGTTCTCAAGTGTGCACAATAAAGAGAATAGTAAACCATCAACATAATGTGAAGTTCAAAACAACGAGCTCAAAATTGTTGTCTTACATCAAAATAACTTACTAATTAAGACTACCAGTTAAACCCATGCCGACAACATGCTCTAAAAAAAGAGCTTGGGTGGTAAGCCTTTCGTAAGTGGATCCGCTAACATATCATGCGTACAAATATATTTAATGACAACGTTTTGATCTTCAACTCTTTTCCTGACAAATAAGTACTTAGTGTCGAGGTATAGTCCAACACAATTCGAAATGGTGCTGTTGGACAAACTAATTTAACATTAGAATTATTATCACAAAATACTTTCAATGGCCTTGAAATGGAATCTACAACCTTAAGTCCTGAAATAAGATTCCTTAATAATATGGCGTGACAAGTAGCATGATAACAAGTCACATATTCTGCCATCATCGTGGAAGTGATAGTTAACTCCTGCTTATGAGTTCTCCACGAAATAGGGCATCCTGAAAGCATAAAGATGTACCCTGATGTAGATTTCTTTTCATCTTTACACTTAGCAAAATCATAATCAGAATCAGAATAACCAACAACTTCAAGGTTATTTGTTTTCTAAATGTAAGCATAATATCCTTAGTACCCTGTAAGTAGCGTACATAAGACTCCCAACCACAGAATTATAGGGAATAAGATTCATTTGATCACGTTCAGGTGTATTCTTAGGACATTGATATGAGCCAAATTTGTCACCCTTAACAACAGGGGCGACAGTAGGGGAGCAATTTTGCACGTTGTATTTATTAAGAACTTTGTCAATATAAGATCTTTGGGACGATCCTAATATCCCGCGAGACCTATCTCGATGAATTTCAATACCTATAACATAAGAGGTTTCACCGAGATCCTTTATTTCAGAATTTCCAGAAAGGAAACTTTTGGTCTCATACAACATGTCTAAGTTATTACTTGCAAGTAGTATATCATCAGCATACAAAACAAGAATAACAAATTTACTCCCACTGACCTTCAAGTATATACATTGATCCACTATATTTTTCTTAAAAAATAAAATTATTCATCACCTCGTGAAACATAAGATACCATTGTCAAGAAGCCTGTTTTAACCCATATATGGACTTCTTAAGTCTACATACCATATGTTCCTTGCCTTTAACCAAAAACCTTCTGGTTGTGTCATATAGACATTCTCATACAAGTTACCATTAAGGAATGCAGTTTTAACATCCATCTGATGTAACTCTAAATCATAATTAGCTACTAAAGTCATGACTATTGTAAATGAATCTTTCCTAGATACTGGAGAGAAAGTTTCATTATAATCCACACCTTCCTTTTGAGTGAAACCCTTAGTAACCAATGGAGCTTTATTCCTTTCAACGTTCCCTTTAGGATCTAATTTGGTCTTATAGACCCACTTGCAACCAACAGATTTAAAACCTTTTGATAATTCTTCAAGATCCCAAACGTTATTAAGCTCCATTGATTTCAACTCATCATTCATTACTTCAAGCCATTGAGTTGATTGAGCACTCATAATGGCCTCTTTATAGAAGATAGGATCACTAATCTTACTTAAATCATAGTCAATCTCATTAAGATAGGTTATAAAATCATCAAAATTAATAGGCTTTTTAGGTCTTTCGGACCTACGTAAAGGCTGCACAATTTTTAGGAATATGATTTTTAATAATGTGGGATTCAACATTAGGTGGTGGCTCAGCTATCTCAGGGGCATCATTCGCCTCAATAGGAGGTTGTTCTGTCTCACCCTCTTGAATTACAGGATTAGAAACATAAAACTTGTTTTCTTCAAGTTCAATTTTTCTAAGCTCACCACTCCCACTTAAATCACCATTATCTAAAACTATGCATGCCTAGTCTCAACAATTCTAGTGGTATGCGAGGGACAGTAAAATTGAAAACCCTTAGATCTCTCAGGATATCCAATAAATGGCAACTAATAGTTTTAGAGTCAAGTTTCTTTATTTGTGGATTAAAAAACTTAGCCTCGGCTGGACAGCCCCACACCCGGAAGTATTTTAAACTAGGTTTCCTACTTGTCCAAATTTCATAAGGAGTGTTAGGGACATATTTGCTAGAAACCCGGTTTAAAATATTAACAGCTGTCTTTAATGCCTCAGTCCACAAAAACACAAGTAAGCTAGAATTTCATAACATACTACGTACCATATCCATAAAGGTACGATTTCGCCTCTCAGCTACAACATTCTGCTGCGGTGTACCAGGCATTGTATACTGAGTGACGATTCCATTTTCTTGACAAAAATAAGGCAAATGGGCCATGGCTATGACCTGTATCGGAGTGTTTACCATAATACTCTCCGCCTTTATCTGATCTCACTACTTTAATTTTTCGGTTAAGTTGATTTTCAACTTCAGCTTTGAAAACTTTAAACATATTTAATGATTCAGTTTTTTCATTAATCAGGTAGTCATAAGTATAATGAGAATAGTCATCAATAAACGTAATGAAAGATTTGTGTCCACCAATTCCTGGAGAAAATGGTCCACATATATCAGTGTGAATCACCTCAAGAAGTGCACTACTTCAAGTTGATCCTTTTTATTACCTTTCACAAATTTTCCTTTTATTCATTCAATACAATGGTCAAGATCAGAAAAATCTAGTGAATAAAGAATTCCATCCTTTATAAGACGTTGTATTATGTCTTTTGAAATATGGCCTAAGCGTTAATGCCACTATTTTGAAGAATTCTCATTATCTAGTTTTTCTCTTATTTTCACTTTTAGAGGTACTTTCTGTCACATTCATTGTTAACAAGGATTCAGAAAATACATTATCCAAATTTATCTTATAGAGGTTTCCCTCTAAAGATCTAGAACCAATAACATGAGAACAATGATAAATAATTATTTTATTATTCCCAAACTTAAACGAAAATCCATCAACGTCAAGTTTAGATACAGAAATTAAATTATGTGTCATACTGGGAACATAAAGATTAAAGAGTATCATATAAATACAAGATGAAACCACTCTCCAAAACTAAAAGAAGAGTTCCTAATGCTTCAACTTGTATAGACTCTCAATTGCCAACTTTAATGGTTCTTTCCCCCTTTTAGAGTGTCTTCTTTAAAAAAAAAAAATCCATGCAATGAATTAGTAATGTGAACCATAGCACCAGTGTCAAGCCACCATGTATTAGAAGGAACATCCATTAGAAAGGATTCATAAGTTACATAGTTGATAGACGATATACCTTTCTTTTCAATTCATTCTCTTAACTTAGGGCATTCTTTTTGAATATGTCATTACTTCTTACAGAAGTGACATTTAGGACATGTCTCAGAGTTGTTACCTGAATAATTTTGCCTTATTTATTTTGGTAGAAATTGATTTATCCTTATTCTTATAACCTTTGCCATTTTTTTATAAGCTTTCTTCTTATAGGATCCAGTGGCAGTCAAATGAGCAACATTAGGTTTTTCAACCTTAAGCCTTTCTTCATCTTGGACGCACATAGAGATTAACTTGCTCATCTTCCACTTTTCTTTCTGCGTGTTATAAGTGATCTTAAATGAATCAAACTGTGCAGAAAGAGAAGTCATAATGAAGTGAATAAGAAAACTCTCAAAAACGTCATGTCCATACACTTTAATTTAAAGGCCATGTCGTTCATCATCATAATGTGCTCACGCACCCCACTAACCCCATCATACCTGCTAGTAATCATTTTCAAAATAAGGGTACTTGCATGTGTTTTAGAAGAACCCTTGAATTGTTACTCGACTAAAGTTAAGTACTCTTTAACATTCTCAAAGTCAGGAATGACTCCTCGAATGGCTATCGTGATAGAGTTTTTCATAATCATAAGGGACATGCAGTTGAATCGCTCCCACTTTTCATAAATAACCTTTTGCTCAATTGAGCTAGTAGTTGTAAGTGGAACAGGATGATCCACTCGTAATGCATAGTCCAAAACCATAGTGCCGAGAACAATTTTCACTTACACTTTTCAAGCAGTAAAATTAGTTTCATTAAAGATTTCAAATCCAGAGAGATACCCATAAATACTAGTTGGAGTCAATGTCGAAACATAATCAAGCTCACAATCATGCTTACAAAAAACTAAAAGAAATCCACAATGTACAACAATAATTAATAATTAATCATAATAAAAACCAACTGTAGGGCAAGCAGTTAGTTACATAAAATCTATTTACAACACCTAAAAATAGATTTTAATGAGATGTTGGTGCATAATTATTAATTTTTCGTTGGTCCAATTAATAATATACTAATAACATCCCCATAAAAATAATGCAAAACACATTTATCCACGCATCACCGTTGGGCAGAAACGAAA
This sequence comes from Panax japonicus, assembly GCA_020205505.1. Classification (NCBI taxonomy): domain Eukaryota; kingdom Viridiplantae; phylum Streptophyta; class Magnoliopsida; order Apiales; family Araliaceae; genus Panax; species Panax japonicus. Next base: position 146,576 of record JAINUV010000461.1, read on the forward strand.
TAAACATGTTACTTATGCAATAAATTCCATTTAATAAATTCTAATTCTAATATTTCCGTTGGGTAAAATTAAAATCTTTATTTATTAAATGTAACGTTATGTGACTTTTCTTAATCTTTAATTGTTTCAATTAATAATCCTCCGTTGGGCTGATTATTAATTTTAACAATAAAAGAGTCACGCATACATGTAAATTATTATGATCAAACTCAATTTTCTTTAAATAACATATTAATCAAGTTTGAAAATTAACATTATTTAAAATTTACATGTAACAACTTAAAAGCCCTAATAATATATCACACCATGTTCAAAATTTTAAATTAAAATATATAATTATGAACATGAATTGATAAAAAATAATCACGTTAATTTTAACATGAATACATGAGGGCATAAGAATATCATAATATTATCTAAACATAATAAATAATAAATTTAACTTATATTATATTAATATACAATAAAAAATTGTTTACGCATAACATTATAAACAATATATATTCACCATTGAACTTACATAAAATACGGCATATATATATCGTTCAGTAAAAAATTGCAGATGAAATAAATTGATTGAGATTTCTTAGTGCAATCTGTGCGTTATAATGATACAAGGATAATAAGTGGGCAGTAGCCTTAATACTTATAACATGGAATCATAATCTGCAAAAATATACATAATTTACAAATATTTAAACTAAATACCAAGTCCAGCAATCCATAAATAGAAAATAAAAGGACGAAGATGCGATATATATATATATTGAAAAAAGTCGTCATTCATATATGATATATATATTGATAAGAGTTGTTCATATATGTTAATACATATATGTTAATGTCCCTGCGTCATATATCTTTTAATCGAAACTTACAGAAGACTTAATAAGAAAAGTAAGTATACATGATTGAAATAAATTAAATTTATAATCGGCAAAGCATTCTCCGAAACAGCATAATTTAATTATTCTGCTATATTAAAATTTGTAACATAATAACATAAATAATTTATTCGATACAATAACGTAACCACGCTCTGATACCAGATGTTGAATAAATTATACATGAACATGTTATTGCATAGAATAAATAACATCAATTAATCATAATAATAATAACTTACATGAATTGAGAGAAGTCATCTTGTATGTATCACGCTTCCGCTGCGCTTAAGGGTGAAGGTCTTCAATTGTCTCTCTCAATCTTAGGATGGATGTATAGGTGTGTACATAAAATTCTTGAGACGACAATTGAGACCAAACCCTAACTGTTTTATTTATAGAATAGCTAAGGGTCAAAATCGTCCATCAAGATTATGAAACCCTAGCGTCCATTATACCAAATTAATATTAGTAATAATATTTATGGGCTACATAATTAATTACCAAACCCATAAATAAAGTTATTAAATTAATACAATATGTAAGCCCAATAATTACATAAATAGTAAAGGCCACATAAGGATTAAAATATTCCAACATAAAATACATATGTATATATTATTAATATAATATAAATATAATATAATAATATAATATATTATATATTTCTTAAATATCTAGGACTTATAAATTAGTCTCCTACGACTATACCTACTTACCCCTCTTTTTCCCTCCTCAAATCTATAAAGCAATCACTAAATATATGTATGTATACATATATGTATAATATAATATATAATATAATATAATATAATATATAATACACTACATATATAAATATACTTGTATAAATACACATTATTAATATAATATAAATATAATAATATAATATATATTTCCAAAATATCTAGGACCTATAAAATTAGTCTGCTACTACTATACCAACTTAACCCTCTCTTTACCACCTCAAATCTATAAACCAATACTCTATGTACATATAATATAATATAATATATATTTTCTAAATATCTAGGACCTATAAAATTAGTCTCCTACGCATGCATATACCTACTTACCCCTCTCTAACCCTCCTCAAATCTATCAAAAAATCGAAATCCCACAACATTCGTACTACTTCCCACCTCTCTCCAATCTGCTACTCTTGTCAAACCTGTGTTCTAAAACAAAAATTTATGTTAAAAAAAGAATAAAAATGAAAATATAAAAATAAATAGTACCTCTTGTTCTACTAGAAGTAAAAGACTTCTAAATGGAGCAAATCAGCTAAGAATCAAAATAACCTGCAAAATATTTTGAAAATCTCATTAGTTATAAAAATAACATTAGTAAAACATCATTTAAACATATCAAACAACAATTTCTAATTTTAATAATTTACCTTTGATGTCGAAATTTGTTCATAATTACAAATGTCACTATTGATCTAATTTCAAGATGTTGAATCTCCAATATTGCACCCATCTTCTACTTACAAATTTGTGAGTTGTATACATTACAAAAATTCACTCAACCTTTCCAAACCACACTTTATGCCTTACATTTATACTACTACATTACAAAATTTTCACATGGCACAAATATATAAAAACGTACAAAAATATATCAATACATATTCAAAATGGTGCCAACAAAAATATAGACTAAAATAGAATATTATATACAGTATAACCAACATACAAAATAAATACGCGAAAGAAAACATTCAAGATCAAGACAACCAACGAAGTATCACATTCAAGCAGATCTAATCAAACAAATTACTATATTCCAAACAAAGTTTAGAATTGTATATTAGTCGTATATTGGTCAACCCATTAAACCAATCATTAAATATATGTATGTATACATACATATGTATATTACGTATATAATATAATATATAATATACTACATATATAGCTCTATACTTGTATTAATACATATTTATATATAATATAATATAATATAATATATATTTCCTAAATATCTAAGACCTATAAAATCAGTCTCTTACGACTATAACTACTTACCCCTCTCTTTCCCTCCACAAATCTATAAACCAATCATTAAATATATGTATGTATACATGCTTATGTATATTACGTATATAATATAAAATACTACATATATAAATATACTTGTATAAATACATATGTATATATTATTAATATAGTGTAACTATGATAATATAATATAATAATATAATATAATATATATTTTCTAAATATATATAGGACCTATAAAATTAGTCTCATACGACTATACCTAATTACCCCTCTTTCCCTCCTCAAATTCATAAACCAATCATTAAATATATGTATGTATACACACATATCTATATTACGTATATAATATAATATATAATATACAACATATATAAATATACTTGTATAAAATACATATGTATATATTATTAATATAATATAAATATAATATAATAATATAATATATTATATATTTCTTAAATATCTAGGACTTATAAAATTAGTCTCCTACGACTATACCTACTTACCCCTCTTTTCCCCTCCTCAAATCTATAAAGCAATCACTAAATATATGTATGTATACATATATATGTATAATATAATATATAATATAATATAATATAATATAATATATAATACACTACATATATAAATATACTTGTATAAATACACATTATTAATATAATATAAATATAATAATATAATATATATTTCCAAAATATCTAGGACCTATAAAATTAGTCTGCTACTACTATACCAACTTAACCCTCTCTTTACCACCTCAAATCTATAAACCAATACTCTATGTACATATAATATAATATAATATATATTTTCTAAATATCTAGGACCTATAAAATTAGTCTCCTACGCATGCATATACCTACTTACCCCTCTCTAACCCTCCTCAAATCTATCAAAAAATCGAAATCCCACAACATTCGTACTACTTCCCACCTCTCTCCAATCTGCTACTCTTGTCAAACCTGTGTTCTAAAACAAAAATTTATGTTAAAAAAAGAATAAAAATGAAAATATAAAAATAAATAGTACCTCTTGTTCTACTAGAAGTAAAAGACTTCTAAATGGAGCAAATCAGCTAAGAATCAAAATAACCTGCAAAATATTTTGAAAATCTCATTAGTTATAAAAATAACATTAGTAAAACATCATTTAAACATATCAAACAACAATTTCTAATTTTAATAATTTACCTTTGATGTCGAAATTTGTTCATAATTACAAATGTCACTATTGATCTAATTTCAAGATGTTGAATCTCCAATATTGCACCCATCTTCTACTTACAAATTTGTGAGTTGTATACATTACAAAAATTCACTCAACCTTTCCAAACCACACTTTATGCCTTACATTTATACTACTACATTACAAAATTTTCACATGGCACAAATATATAAAAACGTACAAAAATATATCAATACATATTCAAAATGGTGCCAACAAAAATATAGACTAAAATAGAATATTATATACAGTATAACCAACATACAAAATAAATACGCGAAAGAAAACATTCAAGATCAAGACAACCAACGAAGTATCACATTCAAGCAGATCTAATCAAACAAATTACTATATTCCAAACAAAGTTTAGAATTGTATATTAGTCGTATATTGGTCAACCCATTAAACCAATCATTAAATATATGTATGTATACATACATATGTATATTACGTATATAATATAATATATAATATACTACATATATAGCTCTATACTTGTATTAATACATATTTATATATAATATAATATAATATAATATATATTTCCTAAATATCTAAGACCTATAAAATCAGTCTCTTACGACTATAACTACTTACCCCTCTCTTTCCCTCCACAAATCTATAAACCAATCATTAAATATATGTATGTATACATGCTTATGTATATTACGTATATAATATAAAATACTACATATATAAATATACTTGTATAAATACATATGTATATATTATTAATATAGTGTAACTATGATAATATAATATAATAATATAATATAATATATATTTTCTAAATATATATAGGACCTATAAAATTAGTCTCATACGACTATACCTAATTACCCCTCTTTCCCTCCTCAAATTCATAAACCAATCATTAAATATATGTATGTATACACACATATCTATATTACGTATATAATATAATATATAATATACAACATATATAAATATACTTGTATAAAATACATATGTATATATTATTAATATAATATAAATATAATATAATAATATAATATATTATATATTTCTTAAATATCTAGGACTTATAAAATTAGTCTCCTACGACTATACCTACTTACCCCTCTTTTTCCCTCCTCAAATCTATAAAGCAATCACTAAATATATGTATGTATACATATATATGTATAATATAATATATAATATAATATAATATAATATAATATATAATACACTACATATATAAATATACTTGTATAAATACACATTATTAATATAATATAAATATAATAATATAATATATATTTCCAAAATATCTAGGACCTATAAAATTAGTCTGCTACTACTATACCAACTTAACCCTCTCTTTACCACCTCAAATCTATAAACCAATACTCTATGTACATATAATATAATATAATATATATTTTCTAAATATCTAGGACCTATAAAATTAGTCTCCTACGCATGCATATACCTACTTACCCCTCTCTAACCCTCCTCAAATCTATCAAAAAATCGAAATCCCACAACATTCGTACTACTTCCCACCTCTCTCCAATCTGCTACTCTTGTCAAACCTGTGTTCTAAAACAAAAATTTATGTTAAAAAAAGAATAAAAATGAAAATATAAAAATAAATAGTACCTCTTGTTCTACTAGAAGTAAAAGACTTCTAAATGGAGCAAATCAGCTAAGAATCAAAATAACCTGCAAAATATTTTGAAAATCTCATTAGTTATAAAAATAACATTAGTAAAACATCATTTAAACATATCAAACAACAATTTCTAATTTTAATAATTTACCTTTGATGTCGAAATTTGTTCATAATTACAAATGTCACTATTGATCTAATTTCAAGATGTTGAATCTCCAATATTGCACCCATCTTCTACTTACAAATTTGTGAGTTGTATACATTACAAAAATTCACTCAACCTTTCCAAACCACACTTTATGCCTTACATTTATACTACTACATTACAAAATTTTCACATGGCACAAATATATAAAAACGTACAAAAATATATCAATACATATTCAAAATGGTGCCAACAAAAATATAGACTAAAATAGAATATTATATACAGTATAACCAACATACAAAATAAATACGCGAAAGAAAACATTCAAGATCAAGACAACCAACGAAGTATCACATTCAAGCAGATCTAATCAAACAAATTACTATATTCCAAACAAAGTTTAGAATTGTATATTAGTCGTATATTGGTCAACCCATTAAACCAATCATTAAATATATGTATGTATACATACATATGTATATTACGTATATAATATAATATATAATATACTACATATATAGCTCTATACTTGTATTAATACATATTTATATATAATATAATATAATATAATATATATTTCCTAAATATCTAAGACCTATAAAATCAGTCTCTTACGACTATAACTACTTACCCCTCTCTTTCCCTCCACAAATCTATAAACCAATCATTAAATATATGTATGTATACATGCTTATGTATATTACGTATATAATATAAAATACTACATATATAAATATACTTGTATAAATACATATGTATATATTATTAATATAGTGTAACTATGATAATATAATATAATAATATAATATAATATATATTTTCTAAATATATATAGGACCTATAAAATTAGTCTCATACGACTATACCTAATTACCCCTCTTTCCCTCCTCAAATTCATAAACCAATCATTAAATATATGTATGTATACACACATATCTATATTACGTATATAATATAATATATAATATACAACATATATAAATATACTTGTATAAAATACATATGTATATATTATTAATATAATATAAATATAATATAATAATATAATATATTATATATTTCTTAAATATCTAGGACTTATAAAATTAGTCTCCTACGACTATACCTACTTACCCCTCTTTTTCCCTCCTCAAATCTATAAAGCAATCACTAAATATATGTATGTATACATATATATGTATAATATAATATATAATATAATATAATATAATATATAATACACTACATATATAAATATACTTGTATAAATACACATTATTAATATAATATAAATATAATAATATAATATATATTTCCAAAATATCTAGGACCTATAAAATTAGTCTGCTACTACTATACCAACTTAACCCTCTCTTTACCACCTCAAATCTATAAACCAATACTCTATGTACATATAATATAATATAATATATATTTTCTAAATATCTAGGACCTATAAAATTAGTCTCCTACGCATGCATATACCTACTTACCCCTCTCTAACCCTCCTCAAATCTATCAAAAAATCGAAATCCCACAACATTCGTACTACTTCCCACCTCTCTCCAATCTGCTACTCTTGTCAAACCTGTGTTCTAAAACAAAAATTTATGTTAAAAAAAGAATAAAAATGAAAATATAAAAATAAATAGTACCTCTTGTTCTACTAGAAGTAAAAGACTTCTAAATGGAGCAAATCAGCTAAGAATCAAAATAACCTGCAAAATATTTTGAAAATCTCATTAGTTATAAAAATAACATTAGTAAAACATCATTTAAACATATCAAACAACAATTTCTAATTTTAATAATTTACCTTTGATGTCGAAATTTGTTCATAATTACAAATGTCACTATTGATCTAATTTCAAGATGTTGAATCTCCAATATTGCACCCATCTTCTACTTACAAATTTGTGAGTTGTATACATTACAAAAATTCACTCAACCTTTCCAAACCACACTTTATGCCTTACATTTATACTACTACATTACAAAATTTTCACATGGCACAAATATATAAAAACGTACAAAAATATATCAATACATATTCAAAATGGTGCCAACAAAAATATAGACTAAAATAGAATATTATATACAGTATAACCAACATACAAAATAAATACGCGAAAGAAAACATTCAAGATCAAGACAACCAACGAAGTATCACATTCAAGCAGATCTAATCAAACAAATTACTATATTCCAAACAAAGTTTAGAATTGTATATTAGTCGTATATTGGTCAACCCATTAAACCAATCATTAAATATATGTATGTATACATACATATGTATATTACGTATATAATATAATATATAATATACTACATATATAGCTCTATACTTGTATTAATACATATTTATATATAATATAATATAATATAATATATATTTCCTAAATATCTAAGACCTATAAAATCAGTCTCTTACGACTATAACTACTTACCCCTCTCTTTCCCTCCACAAATCTATAAACCAATCATTAAATATATGTATGTATACATGCTTATGTATATTACGTATATAATATAAAATACTACATATATAAATATACTTGTATAAATACATATGTATATATATTATTAATATAGTGTAACTATGATAATATAATATAATAATATAATATAATATATATTTTCTAAATATATATAGGACCTATAAAATTAGTCTCATACGACTATACCTAATTACCCCTCTTTCCCTCCTCAAATTCATAAACCAATCATTAAATATATGTATGTATACACACATATCTATATTACGTATATAATATAATATATAATATACAACATATATAAATATACTTGTATAAAATACATATGTATATATTATTAATATAATATAAATATAATATAATAATATAATATATTATATATTTCTTAAATATCTAGGACTTATAAAATTAGTCTCCTACGACTATACCTACTTACCCCTCTTTTTCCCTCCTCAAATCTATAAAGCAATCACTAAATATATGTATGTATACATATATATGTATAATATAATATATAATATAATATAATATAATATATAATACACTACATATATAAATATACTTGTATAAATACACATTATTAATATAATATAAATATAATAATATAATATATATTTCCAAAATATCTAGGACCTATAAAATTAGTCTGCTACTACTATACCAACTTAACCCTCTCTTTACCACCTCAAATCTATAAACCAATACTCTATGTACATATAATATAATATAATATATATTTTCTAAATATCTAGGACCTATAAAATTAGTCTCCTACGCATGCATATACCTACTTACCCCTCTCTAACCCTCCTCAAATCTATCAAAAAATCGAAATCCCACAACATTCGTACTACTTCCCACCTCTCTCCAATCTGCTACTCTTGTCAAACCTGTGTTCTAAAACAAAAATTTATGTTAAAAAAGAATAAAAATGAAAATATAAAAATAAATAGTACCTCTTGTTCTACTAGAAGTAAAAGACTTCTAAATGGAGCAAATCAGCTAAGAATCAAAATAACCTGCAAAATATTTTGAAAATCTCATTAGTTATAAAAATAACATTAGTAAAACATCATTTAAACATATCAAACAACAATTTCTAATTTTAATAATTTACCTTTGATGTCGAAATTTGTTCATAATTACAAATGTCACTATTGATCTAATTTCAAGATGTTGAATCTCCAATATTGCACCCATCTTCTACTTACAAATTTGTGAGTTGTATACATTACAAAAATTCACTCAACCTTTCCAAACCACACTTTATGCCTTACATTTATACTACTACATTACAAAATTTTCACATGGCACAAATATATAAAAACGTACAAAAATATATCAATACATATTCAAAATGGTGCCAACAAAAATATAGACTAAAATAGAATATTATATACAGTATAACCAACATACAAAATAAATACGCGAAAGAAAACATTCAAGATCAAGACAACCAACGAAGTATCACATTCAAGCAGATCTAATCAAACAAATTACTATATTCCAAACAAAGTTTAGAATTGTATATTAGTCGTATATTGGTCAACCCATTAAACCAATCATTAAATATATGTATGTATACATACATATGTATATTACGTATATAATATAATATATAATATACTACATATATAGCTCTATACTTGTATTAATACATATTTATATATAATATAATATAATATAATATATATTTCCTAAATATCTAAGACCTATAAAATCAGTCTCTTACGACTATAACTACTTACCCCTCTCTTTCCCTCCACAAATCTATAAACCAATCATTAAATATATGTATGTATACATGCTTATGTATATTACGTATATAATATAAAATACTACATATATAAATATACTTGTATAAATACATATGTATATATATTATTAATATAGTGTAACTATGATAATATAATATAATAATATAATATAATATATATTTTCTAAATATATATAGGACCTATAAAATTAGTCTCATACGACTATACCTAATTACCCCTCTTTCCCTCCTCAAATTCATAAACCAATCATTAAATATATGTATGTATACACACATATCTATATTACGTATATAATATAATATATAATATACAACATATATAAATATACTTGTATAAAATACATATGTATATATTATTAATATAATATAAATATAATATAATAATATAATATATTTCTTAAATATCTAGGACTTATAAAATTAGTCTCCTACGACTATACCTACTTACCCCTCTTTTCCCTCCTCAAATCTATAAAGCAATCACTAAATATATGTATGTATACATATATATGTATATATAATATATATAATATAATATAATATATAATACACTACATATATAAATATACTTGTATAAATACACATTATTAATATAATATAAATATAATAATATAATATATATTTCCAAAATATCTAGGACCTATAAAATTAGTCTGCTACTACTATACCAACTTAACCCTCTCTTTACCACCTCAAATCTATAAACCAATACTCTATGTACATATAATATAATATAATATATATTTTCTAAATATCTAGGACCTATAAAATTAGTCTCCTACGCATGCATATACCTACTTACCCCTCTCTAACCCTCCTCAAATCTATCAAAAAATCGAAATCCCACAACATTCGTACTACTTCCCACCTCTCTCCAATCTGCTACTCTTGTCAAACCTGTGTTCTAAAACAAAAATTTATGTTAAAAAAAGAATAAAAATGAAAATATAAAAATAAATAGTACCTCTTGTTCTACTAGAAGTAAAAGACTTCTAAATGGAGCAAATCAGCTAAGAATCAAAATAACCTGCAAAATATTTTGAAAATCTCATTAGTTATAAAAATAACATTAGTAAAACATCATTTAAACATATCAAACAACAATTTCTAATTTTAATAATTTACCTTTGATGTCGAAATTTGTTCATAATTACAAATGTCACTATTGATCTAATTTCAAGATGTTGAATCTCCAATATTGCACCCATCTTCTGCTTACAAATTTGTGAGTTGTATACATTACAAAAATTCACTCAACCTTTCCAAACCACACTTTATGCCTTACATTTATACTACTACATTACAAAATTTTCACATGGCACAAATATATAAAAACGTACAAAAATATATCAATACATATTCAAAATGGTGCCAACAAAAATATAGACTAAAATAGAATATTATATACAGTATAACCAACATACAAAATAAATACGCGAAAGAAAACATTCAAGATCAAGACAACCAACGAAGTATCACATTCAAGCAGATCTAATCAAACAAATTACTATATTCCAAACAAAGTTTAGAATTGTATATTAGTCGTATATTGGTCAACCCATTAAACCAATCATTAAATATATGTATGTATACATACATATGTATATTACGTATATAATATAATATATAATATACTACATATATAGCTCTATACTTGTATTAATACATATTTATATATATAATATAATATAATATAATATATATTTCCTAAATATCTAAGACCTATAAAATCAGTCTCTTACGACTATAACTACTTACCCCTCCTCCTCAAATCTATAAATCAATCATTAAATATATGTATGTATACATGCTTATGTATATTACGTATATAATATAATATATAATATACTACATTTATAGATATACTTGTATAAATACATATGTATATATTATTAATATAATATAACTATGATAATATAATATAATAATATAATATAATATATATTTCCTATATATATAGGACCTATAAAATTAGTCTCCTTCGACTATACCTCAAATCTATAAACCAATCATTAAATATATGTATGTATACATACATATGTAATTACATTACATATATAATATAATATATAATATACTACATATTATATAAATATACTTGTATTACATATGTATATATTATTAATATAATATAAATATAATAAAATAATATAATATATGTTTCCTAAATATCTAGGACCTATAAAATTAGTCTCCTACGACTATACCTACGTACCCCACTCTTTCCCTCCTCTAATCTATAAAACAATCATTAAATATATGTATGTATACATATATATGTATATTACGTATATAATATAATATAATATATAATATACTACATATATAAATACACTTGTATAAATACATATGTATATATTATTAATATAATATAAATATAATAATATAATATAATATATATTTCCTAAATATCTTAGAACTATAAAATTAGTCTGCTACTACTATACCTACTTAACCCTCTTTTTCCTACCTCAAATCTATAAACCAATAATCTATGTACATATAATATAATATAATATATATTTTCTAAATATCTAGGACCTATAAAATTTGTCCTCTTTCTTTCCCTCATCAAATCTATCAAAAAATCTAAATCCCACAACATTCGTACTATTTCCCACCTTTCTCCAATCTGCTACTCTTGTCAAACCTGTGTTCTAAAACAAAAATTTATGTTAAAAAAGAAGAATAAAAATGAAAATATAAAAATAAATAGTACCTCTTGTTCTACTAGAAGTAAATACTTCTAAATTGAGCAAGTCTGCTAAAAATCAGAATAACCTGCAAAATATTTTGAAAATCTCATTACTTATAAAAATAACATTAGTAAAATCATTTAAACATATCAAACAACAATTTCTAATTTCAATAATTACCTTTGATGTCAATTTCATAGTTATAAATGTCACTATTGATCTAATTTCAAGATGCTAAATCTCCAATATATCACCCATCTTCTGCTTACATAGTTGTGAGTTGTATACATTACAAAAATTCACTCAACATTTCCAAACCACACTTTATGTCTTACATTTATAGTACTACATTACAAAATTCACTTGGCACAAACATTTAAAAACGTACAAAAAGCAAAAAGATATCAATAAATATTCAAAATGGTGCCAACAAAAATATAGAATAAAATAGAATATTAAATACAGTATAACCAACATACAAAATAAATACGTGAAAGAAATCATTCAAGATCAAGACATGATTTTTAGTAGTTTAATCAATAGCAACCAACGAAGTATCACATTCAAGCAGATTTAATCAAACAAATTACTATATTTCAATCAAAGTTTAGAATTATATATTAGTCGTATACTGGACAACCCATTAAACCAATCATTAAATATATATATGTATACATACATGTGTATATTACGTATATAATATAATATATATATATATAATATACTACATATATAGATATACTTGTATAAATACATATTTATATATAATATATATAATATAATATTATATAATATAATATAATATATATTTCTTAAATATCTAAGACCTATAAAATTAATCTCCTACGACTATACTTACTTACCCCTCTCTTTCCCTCCTCAAATCTATAAACCAATCATTAAATATATGTATGTATACATACATATGTATATTAAGTATATAATATAATATATAATAATACTACATATATAGATATACTTATATAAATACATATGTATATATAATATAATATAATATAATATCTATTTTCTAAATATCTAGGACTTATAAAATTAGTCTCCTACGCCTATACCTACTTACCCCTCTTTCCCTCCTCAAATTTATCACAAAATCTAAATCCTACAACATTCGTACTACTTCCCACCTTTCTCCAATCTGTTACTCTTGTCAAACCTGTGTTCTAAAACAAAAAATTTAAGTTAAAAAATAAGAATAAAAATACAACAATAAATAGTACCTCTTGTTCTACTAGAAGTAAAGACTTTGAAAGTGAGCAAGTCTGCTTCTATCAGAATAACCTACAAAATATTTTGAAAATCTCATTAGTTATAAAAATAACATTAGTAAAATATTATTTAAACATATCAAACAACAATTTCTAATTTCAAGAATTACTTTTGATGTCGAAATTTGTTCATGGTTACAAATATCACTATTGATCTAATTTCAAGATGCTGAATCTCCAATATTGCACCCATCTTCTGCTTACATAGTTGTGAGTTGTATACATTACAAAAATTCACTCAACCTTTTCCAAGTCACACTTTATGCCTTACATTTATAGTACTACATTACAAAATTTTCACTTGACACAAATATATAAAAGCGTACAAAAAGATATCAATACATATTCAAAATGGTGCCAACAAAAATATAGAATAAAATAGAATATTAAATACATTACAACAAACATACAAAATAAATACACAAAAGAAATCATTCAAGATCAATATCACTAAGACATGATTTTTGATAATTTAATCAATAGCAACCAACGAAGTACCACATTAAGCAAATCTAATCAAACAATTTACTATATTCCAAAAAAATTTAGAATTATATATTACTCGTATATTGGTCAACCCATTAAACAAATCATTAAATATATGTATGTATACATACATATGTATATTACGTATATAATATAATATATAATATATACTACATATATAGATATACTTGTATAAATACACATGTATATATAATATAAAATAATATACTTTTCCTATAATATAAAAATAGGATGTGTTTAAAGTAACCATGTTATATTCTATAGTTCAATATAAACCCTATAGCAAAAAGGAAATTATAAAAAAACAACCATTTTTAAAATTAATTCTAAGACATTTTAGTTTTCCATTACAAAAAACTAGCAAATAATTACTAAACAACAGCCCGCAATTACACTCACAATGCAGTTTTACGCATAAGATTAGAAACAAAATCCTCAAGATTCACAGATTGCAACACCATCCTACTGTTACATACCTTGAGAATGCATGACATAAAGGAGGTGCCATCAAGGGATAATGCATGTTCTGCCGCTTCTTTTCTCATGAATTCTACGTATGCTAAGCTGCTTAAGCACAGTAACTTTGTATAGCATGACTACAAAGTCCAAGACAGACATATAATCATTAATAAGTTGATCAATTTTAAAGGAAATTTTGACGGTAGTTACTACTACTTTCTCAGTTCTCTAAGAAGGAGCACTTGCAATTGTATGTCAGCCTCTCATCCCTTCGGCTTTCCTCCTCCTGCAAAGAGATGAAAAATAAAGGGTGAATAAACCAGCTGAAATTATAATGCTTATGAACAAACTAAGAGGTATATGGAATGCACGAGCAAAGACTGAAGAAAGTTACTGCTCTTATTCTTGCAAACAAAAATTCAAATATTTGTGGCCAAGTGTACTGCAGAAAAGAGCAACAAAAATGTTACCGAATACTGATTGTTCAGAATTCAAGCATAGGTCATTTACTATCAACAATTTATCCCACAATATAAAACATATTAATGACCAAGATTTATTAGGAAATGTCAAAAATATAAGAACGATTTTTTTTGTTAATAAATTTCTGAGATGCATACTAAACTATATCAAACACAACTGGGAGAATGATACAGGTTTGCTGATGAACCTTGAGTTCAAAGGTACATTCTAATTGGAAATATAACCAAAGAAACCATGCACAGTGCTGGTCGAACATGCACTCAAAAATTGAAAGACCATAGCCCTTAAGGCTTCTTAAACTCGTAATTATCTGCCAACATAATTTTTTCAAATTTGATTAGGCTAAAACATGGAGAGGCGGGGAGTCGAGGACTACATTTCAAGTCTACTTCTTTCTAAATTTTGAAGTCAAAACACTTGACTTGAAAGCGTCATGGAGCTGAGAGAGTGCATTTCAAAATTAATATTTTGTTTCTTTTTGGATAATATTCCACAGAAGTCTGATTTCTGAATGATAAAGCAGGCAAGTATGCTTAAACATACCAAAAAGTTTATATAAGCAAAAACTAGGATGCTTGATATAAGCAAGTGCTAGAAAATCAGGACAATCAAAATAGAGGCAATATCTTGCAAGCTGTCCCATTGAGGGAGACAGAAATAAGGAAAGAGACAGACAGGAAGAGAGGAGTGCGCCTCTTACAATAACAAACTTAACAGCTTTGTGCTCTAAAGCACTATGTTTTTAAATTTGAAAATAACATCAACTAGGGAATTTAGCCTGTAACTGAAGCAACCAAAATCCTCCTTCGAATCTATTAGTGAAATTAAGAAAAGAAATAAGAAAAAAAATATTCCTAATTTTGTAAGTAACAGGAGACAGTAGCAACTAGCAACCTCAAGTGATCCCACTAAATTTTTCATTGTCAATGATGAAGTATAACTGCAACACATCCATCAATGGCACGTTGGCATTTATTTTAGTAAGATAATAATTAGAATAATGTTTAATAGTCTGCATATAAGAAGAAAAGTTTTGACGAAGACAAACAGAACAAAGGATTGCCAAGTTTAGATACATACACAGAAGGAGAAAATGTCGGGGTATTCCATAGCTAGAAGGACCTCAGCCACATAGAACCTGCATATAAAATTAAAAGATCAATCAATTACTAGTACTATCTTAGGATGAAAAGGAATATAACTTAAACCAATTTACAATGGGTGTTATCTATAAGGTTTATACATCGAACTGCAACAGCATTCAACTTGTAGAATGGGGCATTATATTCTGAATATGTTCCGCCATCTATGAGTTGAACTAAATGTATGGATAAATTAATGACCGACATGTAGCATACTGGTCTTTATTGATTTAGGTGGACAAAATTGCCTGATAGTATAATGTTGAAGCATCTAAACCGAAAAATCAACAGGCTAAAAGAAGTATCCCGCATGATTTATATATAGAGAACTAGAAAGTAAAACTTTAATTGTCCTATATAAAAAATTATAATCTCAGCAATTACAAAGCATAACAATTTGTGTTGAGAACTAGTTTAGCATTGTGCTAGAAAATCAACTGGGGGAGCAATCTACCTAAGGCAATTCGTGGAAGCTTTAAAAGATGAAATGATAATCTCCTCATAGTCTATCAATTTGATATGGTTTCTAAAGTTTTGACACTGGTCCTGAAGGAAGTATTAACACATATACTATGTATATTTCTAATAGGACATCATGACACTGGTACATGCTATTTACCATAACATCATGGAAACCAAATGATATACATGTGAAATTCAACAATGGAAATATTAAAGTAGGGGTAAAATAATCTTGAATTGGGTATGAAAGAAACTATGTGGAACTTGAGATTTGAGTGGCACGATAAAAATGACAGAAAATTAAATTATACATTTTTTATGTTGCAGAGTAAGAGATATCAGCAATTTGAACCTGTCATGAAAAAGATATCACCAATTTGAGAACAAAATATGGAAGGTATGAGAGGATTGTTTTAAAAAGACATCACTAATCCAGGAATAAGGACTTCAGAAATTACATCTTTGCAATCCAATTTATGTATGATGCACCGGCAGCACCAAATGCATTTCTTTCCACCCCATACTCATTCTCAATCTTCACAATCAATTTCAAAATGTTAACTGTCAGAGATTATAACAATTAACAGAAGCATCATGCGAACAAAAATTTCATACATGTGTGATAAGTCATACTCTTAGAAGAGCAGGATGACTCAAACCTATGATAAGATGATATGGCCACCCTGCGACTCAAACAGTCTTTCACTCCTCATCATCTGAACAATTTTCTGGGTGAACCCTTGCATTGCAGCCTTTGACAACATAAGATGAATAAAAAATTAGCAACTAATTTTTATTAAAAAAAAATTAAAAGTATTATATAAGATCAAATTATCCCTTTCCTCAATACACCTGCCACCCAAAGTGTAAAACAAGAAATAGAAACCTCCATTATAACACATTTAAACAAAAACATAAAGAAATCCACTCCCCAATATATTCTCAATAATGTCTATATGCTCTAATACCCTCGATTAGGAAATGTAATAAAGCAGTAAAATACAGGGATGAGAACCTTGAATGACCCATTATTTGTTCTGAACCATACAGGAAATCCCCTGCATCAAAAGGGAAAGAAGGACCACTTTGTCAATCTACCAGAAAATTTGAATCTCAATTTCTAAAAACATAAACAGAAAACAAAACAGACAATCAAATACACCCAAACAAAATAAACTATCTATCTAAGCCACATAAGCCATAAGCCATAAGCCATAAGCCATAAGCCATCAGTACCGAACTGGAACAGCCAAACAAAATTTAGGAAAATCTATGAAACTATAAAGTAGAAATGAAGATTTTCAGAACGATATTCTATAGAGAAACATATACATACAGCGCAGCGTCCATGAATTTCTGAAGATTCTGAGTGTTGTTGGCGAAGAAAAACATAAGACCAATGGGAACTGTTACATACAGCGAACTTTGCCATCTCCAATACACCCTTCCAAGTTCCCAGCGATGACATTTTCTACTTCTGTAAATATGCCGAGATTGTAAGATAGCATACGAGGCAAAGATTTTTTGGGCGTAAACCCTAGATTTTCAAATCCATGTAAGACTCCCGAACTATTTCAAAATCATAGATTCCTAATTAGCTACGAAAAAAAGGTTAAAACGAAGGTGAAAGGTCGTGATTTTGTTCTGGGATGTAAAGCCAAGAGATGAAGAAAGGGAAGAAGAAGAAATTGAAAGCCCAAGATCTGAGATTCGGAGGCGAGGAAAATGGGAGATGAAAGAGAATGTAGAATATCTGAGATTTGGGTGAAAAATAGATTTTGCACCAGAACAAATTATTCAAAAGCTAATAGGATCTCTCTCACACACACATGAAATTCAAATAATGTGAATCGAAAGCCTCTGCACATGAAATTCAAATTCAAATTCAAGAGCTAGTAAGATATCTCTCTCACACACCCGTGAAATTCAAATAAATTGAAAGCCCTCATATCTAACGGTAACTCTCTCCAATATATAGCAGTAGGATCTTTGCCCCCAGTTTCTCCAATTTAATGTGCAACACTCAGGCCATGTTATGCAAGTTTATAATATCAGGTCTAATATCAGATCTCAAGCCTACTACTACTCCTCCTGCGATTTAATAAGTTTAGTTACGTATTTATTTAGAGTGAAATTATTTATAGATAATTTAATAGTTTAGTCATTTTATGTTTATTTTATATAAAACTATTTAATTTGTTGAATAAAAATTAAGGGAACTGTTAAATCACAACAAAAAATGTTATTTCCACAACAAAAGTGTCGTTATAGATCTTATAGCTACAATTTTTACCGTCGCTATACATTTACAGCGACACTTTTGTTGTGAAATAACAAAGAGTGTTGTGAATTTAACAATTCACAAAATTATTTTGAAGGACTGGTATAACTAGTAATAATAAAGTAATCTTATTGTGAATATAGATTGATAGCCATTTAAAAAAATAAAGGTTAATTTTGTTCACAAATTTTAAATTACAAATGATAGGAATTATGATATTTGGTCGGACATGATATAAATTGTAATAATCCGAATTTTTTTTAATAATTAAATATTAATTTTTTTTTCCTAAAATTATTCGGAGCGCGAAGCTACTTGGGAGGCGTAAGAGACTATTCGGCAAGAGTATCCTCACCTCTTTAATGTCAGGTAAATCTTTGTTAATTTTTTCGATTCCGGGGACGTAATCCTTTTTAAGGGGGATGTAATGTAATACCCAAAAAAAAATATTATATTTTTAAAACATATTGTTTAAACTTTATCTTTTATTTGAGTCAAACTTTTAATTTAATTAATTTGGGCTAATAAGTATGTGATTACATTAATTTGGGTCTTTGAACTAATTGGGTTTAAACTAATTTCTAAGTATATAAGTTTGGGCTTGTCAACTAATTGAGCCTAATTTTTTTTATATTATATTATTGGATTTAAAGACCAAATTATAATAAACTTAACTTTAATATATTAAGTTAGGGTTTTCCTAATACTAGTATGGCAGTAAACGAAGAAGGCAAAAAGGAGAGAACGAAAAAAGGTGGTGTAGGAGAGAAAATATTTCAGTTGGTAATTGTTTTTCGGTAAGCGATCGATTGTAATTTCTTTAATTATAGCATCTGATCATTGTAATCATATGGTAGTATATATATATATATATATATATATATATATATATATATATATGTGTGTGTGTGTGTGTGTGTGTGTGTGTGTGTGTGTGTGTGTGTGTAATGATGGGAGAATTACCCCATTTTCGTATCCTGAGATGGTAGTTAGAGAATTTAGAAAGTAAATAAATAAATAAATATATTATATTAATCATGAACTGCATTTAGAAATAGTAAGTAAACGGATTGTACTTTGGACTAGAACTCTTCTAGATGATGTGTGGTGGGAAATTATGAACATATCTGATTTAGGCAATTATCATAGGCACATGAATGAGGTGTATTTTTTTCTATTAATAAAATTATTATGCAGACATGTGAATTGGTTCTTATATATGTGTGGTATGATTTTGATTATATATGTATGTATAAGTATTTAGTGTATTCATCCTTTAAGGTAATTAAATGTTATAATAATATTATTATGGTATTATGTAAGACCATTCAAAATTATAAAATCTAGAAATTTACAAGAACATAATAATAAACCGAGTATTGGCATGATAATAATAATAATAATAATAATAATAATAATAATAATAATAAATGAGTTTATTAACGAGTTAAAGATGGAAGAATATTTTGTAAATATATCTAAATTAATCATTATTAATTTGTTCGGACGGAAAGAATTTATAGAGTAATACTTAGTATATAAATTTTGAAGTATTAATAATTGATTTAAGGCGATGATTAAATTTACCTTGAATGAATAACAAATTATTTTGGAGTTTATGAGTTGAATTATATTTAATTTGAGGTGAATATGTTTAGGTGGTGAATAACGTTTCGTATTTGATATCGTTGGCATTTGAGAGTAAGATTTGGTGGAGTGTGCTATAAATGGTTTAGAAGTATCAGGTACGGATTCCGTACTCTTTCAGCGATACTTTTGTTACATTTGATTTATTCGTTTTATTTCTCGTTTCAAATTCTATTATTATTTCACATAATTGTTTCTTGTGAAATTCATATAATTGTTTCATTTTGGAGTTGACACATTGGACTCGTAATTGTACTCTTTGAATTAGGATATCATGTTCAGTATTTATTTTTGATAATTGTAGAGCGGTACATGTTGTTACCTTCTTTTGAGACCTTGTGACCATAATTTGATTTAGTTCAACATGTACATATAGAACCCCTTTTGTTGGTATTATGTCGCATGTGTTGTGACATGGTATTTTGTTAGAATATACTGTAGGGTATACCTGAGCTATAACCACCTGTGGGGGTACCACAGGCATGTCGTCTTGGCACGAGAGGCATGACACTTTCCGTGGCGGTGTGATTAGTCCACGGCGTCTCCGTTTTGGCATCCGGAGGAAGTGGGCCGTTTGGTGTTTTGTTGTGGGAGGCGTATGGGTTAACCCTAGTTTTCTGTTCTGCGGATTGGTGATGTTGTGCCAAACACACCTATCCAATTTGCATACATTTGGATTCGCGGTCCAATGTATGATTTGCCTGTGTGGCATTATTTTGACTTGCCTGTGTGGCATGGTTTTGACTTGCCTGTGTGGCATCTTTTGACTTGCCTGTGTGGCAAGGTATATTTCTGAGCTCAATCGGTATGAAATAACCTCAGCCATTTGTTTCAGCCTATTATTTTATTGTATTAGTTGTTGGCTTCTGTTCAATTCAATTCATCGGATTAGTTACTTCAGTTCGTTATTTCTTTAATATTTTGTCTGTTTCATGAATTCTGTTGGTTCAAATATATTCTATTCAAATCTTCAGAGATTTTATTTTGTTAGAGGCAATATTTTGTCTCAGTTGATTTTGTATTTTAGTTGTATATCTTTTGTATCTTTATATCCGTACTGGACAATTGGCTCATGCTGTGTTTTTCTTCCGGCAGGTTTGGAGGAGTGATTCAGGGCTAGCTAGTGTGATGAGAGAGTTGCCTTTGACCATCTAGGTTGTTTTGAATTTTAAGTTTTGATTATTTTAACTTTATTTGAAGAATTGTATTTAGTACGCTATTAATGGATCACCACTATTAATGTTTTGAGGTTATTAGTGCTCTGTTTTCTTATTTTAAGGTTTGTTGTGCTTTGCACGTGAATTCCCTTTCCTTTTCGGGAAGGGGGTGTTACAGATATGGTATCAGAGCTTAGGTTCTTTCTTGTAGAAAACCTATTTAGGTTTAACCTGTGAGTTGTGGGTATATCACTGGGTATACGTAGGAGTTTGATTTTATTTTGTTCTCTGTTTGGTTGGTCTTGATTTAGACCAAGTATTTTTTAGCTCCTTGAGTTGTAGTTGATTTGAGAAAGGCGAACTAGTTTGTTAAGATTATTATTGTTATGCGTTGAAGCAATAATATTAGTTCAGGATTTTGATTTGATCATTAAGAAGAAGAATGTCATATTTTGTTCAGTTAAGAAATTATTATACGATTATGATATGAGCATTTGTATCAGGGAATTTTGATATTGGAGAATTATTTGTTAGAGTTATTTCGGGTAATTACAAATTATTATGATTTTGAAATTGAGGATTTGATTCGAGTTAAATTATGATTTTTGTTAAGTTGTGAATAATTTGAAGTATGTGAATTGGTGGGATAATATGATAAAGTGGAAACTATTAAGTACAGGGGATCTATGGTAATTTTGAGTTGTTGTAGAAATTCGAGGTAATTAGATTAATCTTTTGGAGTAAATAATTTTGCGATTATTTCCTAATAGAATATTGGAGTTATCTTATATGAAATTTTGAGTGATAGTATGACGAGATCTTGGAATTTATTCGGTTAAGATTTCCATTAAGAGAATGATTGATTCATTAAATGATTAGATATATAATAAGTGATGAATCTTTAAGAGATTTTGAAAGCTATCATTTGCTTATTCAGATAGTAGGATATATGATTTAGAGTTTGGTATGGTGATGGAGAGATTTTAGTAGTAGTATATTTTTGGTGTAATAACATTTGAGAACTAATTTGATTGGAGGTTATGATATTTTGAAATTCTTAAGGACTTAGGAGAGTTAGTGATAAAGAGATATTAGTAGTATATTCTTTGGTGTAATATTATTTGGTGAATAGCTCAAATGGAGGATGAGATATTTTGAAGCTCTTGAGGACTTGGGGAGAGTTGGTAATATAGTTTGCATAGTTGTTTTGTTTATCTGATGTCTTTAGAGTTTTGTATGAATTTATGTAAAATAAATCAAAAAAAAAAAATTGTTAAATCTTTGTCATGTGTGGAAAAACATTTCACAAATTGAAGGTAATTTTAAATATTTTGGGTATTCGAATCGTATTTAGATGAAGAGAAATTTTTTTTGTGATTTTGAATTTTTTTCGAAGAGTACCTTTACAAGAATGAAACTCAAATATGTTAGTGACGGCCCGCACCAACGGTGGATCATGTGATCTATTTTGATGCAACACGAAGAACCTTACCAAGGCTTGACACGATAACTGACGAATCTTTTACGAGTACATTGATAATTGCATGGACTGATGACTTATCCGCATTGATCGTTACAAATGGCGGCGGCGCGACGCTACGTCGTAACTAATTTTTTTTTTTGTAACTTATTTGAATTCCGAGGACGGAATTATTTTTAAGGAGGGAAAAATGTAATAATCCGAAATTTTTTTAATAATTAAATATTAATTTTTTTTGCCTAAAATTATTCGGAGCGCGAAGCTACTTGGGAGGCGTAAGAGACTATTCGGCAAGAGTATCCTCACCTCTTTAATGTCAGGTAAATCTTTGTTAATTTTTTCGATTCCGGGGACGTAATCCTTTTTAAGGGGGATGTAATGTAATACCCAAAAAAAAATATTATATTTTTAAAACATATTGTTTAAACTTTATCTTTTATTTGAGTCAAACTTTTAATTTAATTAATTTGGGCTAATAAGTATGTGATTACATTAATTTGGGTCTTTGAACTAATTGGGTTTAAACTAATTTCTAAGTATATAAGTTTGGGCTTGTCAACTAATTGAGCCTAATTTTTTTTTATATTATATTATTGGATTTAAAGACCAAATTATAATAAACTTAACTTTAATATATTAAGTTAGGGTTTTCCTAATACTAGTATGGCAGTAAACGAAGAAGGCAAAAAGGAGAGAACGAAAAAAGGTGGTGTAGGAGAGAAAATATTTCAGTTGGTAATTGTTTTTCGGTAAGCGATCGATTGTAATTTCTTTAATTATAGCATCTGATCATTGTAATCATATGGTAGTATATATATATATATATATATATATATATATATATATATGTGTGTGTGTGTGTGTGTGTGTGTGTGTGTGTGTGTGTGTGTGTGTGTGTGTAATGATGGGAGAATTACCCCATTTTCGTATCCTGAGATGGTAGTTAGAGAATTTAGAAAGTAAATAAATAAATAAATATATTATATTAATCATGAACTGCATTTAGAAATAGTAAGTAAACGGATTGTACTTTGGACTAGAACTCTTCTAGATGATGTGTGGTGGGAAATTATGAACATATCTGATTTAGGCAATTATCATAGGCACATGAATGAGGTGTATTTTTTTCTATTAATAAAATTATTATGCAGACATGTGAATTGGTTCTTATATATGTGTGGTATGATTTTGATTATATATGTATGTATAAGTATTTAGTGTATTCATCCTTTAAGGTAATTAAATGTTATAATAATATTATTATGGTATTATGTAAGACCATTCAAAATTATAAAATCTAGAAATTTACAAGAACATAATAATAAACCGAGTATTGGCATGATAATAATAATAATAATAATAATAATAATAATAAAATGAGTTTATTAACGAGTTAAAGATGGAAGAATATTTTGTAAATATATCTAAATTAATCATTATTAATTTGTTCGGACGGAAAGAATTTATAGAGTAATACTTAGTATATAAATTTTGAAGTATTAATAATTGATTTAAGGCGATGATTAAATTTACCTTGAATGAATAACAAATTATTTTGGAGTTTATGAGTTGAATTATATTTAATTTGAGGTGAATATGTTTAGGTGGTGAATAACGTTTCGTATTTGATATCGTTGGCATTTGAGGGTAAGATTTGGTGGAGTGTGCTATAAATGGTTTAGAAGTATCAGGTACGGATTCCGTACTCTTTCAGCGATACTTTTGTTACATTTGATTTATTCGTTTTATTTCTCGTTTCAAATTCTATTATTATTTCACATAATTGTTTCTTGTGAAATTCATATAATTGTTTCATTTTGGAGTTGACACATTGGACTCGTAATTGTACTCTTTGAATTAGGATATCATGTTCAGTATTTATTTTTGATAATTGTAGAGCGGTACATGTTGTTACCTTCTTTTGAAACCTTGTGACCATAATTTGATTTGGTTCAACATGTACATATAGAACCCCATTTGTTGGTATTATGTCGCATGTGTTGTGACATGGTATTTTGTTAGAATATACTGTAGGGTATACCTGAGCTATAACCACCTGTGGGGGTACCACAGGCATGTCGTCTTGGCACGAGAGGCATGACACTTTCCGTGGCGGTGTGATTAGTCCACGGCGTCTCCGTTTTGGCATCCGGAGGAAGTGGGCCGTTTGGTGTTTTGTAGTGGGAGGCGTATGGGTTAACCCTAGTTTTCTGTTCTGCGAATTGGTAATGTTGTGCCAAACACACCTATCCGATTTGCATACATTTGGATTCGCGGTCCAATGTGTGATTTGCCTGTGTGGCATTATTTTGACTTGCTTGTGTGGCATGGTTTTTGCTTGCCTGTGTGACATCATTTGACTTGCCTGTGTGGCATGGTTTTGACTTGCCTGTGTGGCATTGTTTTGACTTGCCTATGTGGCAAGGTATATTTCTGAGCTCAATCGGTATGAAATAACCTCAGCCATTTGTTTCACCCTATTATTTTATTGTATTAGTTGTTGGCTTCTGTTCAGTTCAATTCATCGGATTAGTTACTTCAGTTCGTTATTTCTTTAATATTATGTCTGTTTCATGAATTCTGTTGGTTCAAATATATTCTATTCAAATCTTCAGAGATTTTATTTTGTTAGAGGCAATATTTTGTCTCAGTTGATTTTGTATTTTAGTTGTATATCTTTTGTATCTTTATATCCGTACTGGGCAATTGGCTCATGCTGTGTTTTTCTTCCGGCAGGTTTTCAGGAGTGATTCAGGGCTAACTAGTGTGATGAGAGAGTTGCCTTTGACCATCTAGGTTGTTTTGAATTTTAAGTTTTGATTATTTTGACTCTATTTGAAGAATTGTATTTAATACGCTATTAATGGATCACCACTATTAATGTTTTGAGGTTATTAGTGCTCTATTTTCTTATTTTGAGGTTTGTTGTGCTTTGCACGTGACCTCCCTTTCCTTTTCGGGAAGGGGGTGTTACATAAATAGTACCCTATTTCAAGTTATTTTTCTCGAGTCAAATTTTTTAACACAGACAATAACTTAAAATCAAGTAACATAATCGAATTGTATTTTTTTTAACCAAAATAATTCAGGCATTCTGTTATTCAGTCATTTTGTAAAATTGGAATAATATTCCAATATTCGAGGACAATAACAATTTGTAAATTGACTTACTCCGTTAACTTGAAAAACGATTTATAAAATAACTTTTTTTGTTTAAATTTTTCATTTAGTTTCGTTATTTATTGAAATAGCTGGATAGTAAATCAAGTATTTCGGTATTTGGTATTTTTGATATTTTAGTATTTTTGTGATGATTCGAGTTTTTAGAAAATATTAAAATATGAATTTAAATGTATAAAATTCTCATTATGCGATATGTTATAAGTATTGGATTGCATAAGTAATTATGTGTTGTGCAATGTGATGATTTGTAAAATAATCAATATATTATTATTATTATTATTATTATATTTATTATATGAAAATAAGTTGTTGAAATCAATTTCTAAAAAGGAAAAAAAATGAGCAAATGTGTTATTATATATTTGTTTTGGTAAAAAATAAATTGTGGAAAACAATTTATTAAAGGGAAAGAGATTATTAAAGGATACATAATTATTGTATCCATTAATAAGTAAATTAAAATAATTTCTAAAAATTTATTTTATTTTAATAAGATGGATTTATTGTATTAAATATTTTATAATATTATACTCCATATATGAATATATGAGTAGTAGTATATATGTATATACGTGATGTGGTGAATATATTAATTACTACCTGCGGAGTAATTAAAAGTATACAAAATTAATGTACGCATTAAATGAAGTGTAGTAAAATAATTTACGATATTAGATTATTTTAATAGAATAAATGTATAATATTAAATATATTATTTTATTATTTAATATATAACTTCTATTTTTTATGGAAAAGAATATGGAATATAATACATTATAATATTTAATGTATGTAAGATAATATATTATGTGTAATAGGGGTGAGCATGGTGCGGTTTGGTGCGGTTTAAAGTCGAAATCGCACCCAAAACCACTTAGGTGCGGTTTAACAAATCTAAAATCGCACACGAAACCGCTTATGATTGGTGCGGTGCGGTTTCAATTGGTACGGTTTCGGTTCCAAAATCAATTGAAACAACAAAAAGGTCTAAGCCTTCAATAGAATTTAACATAGAACTCACATCGAGCAATTAAATTAGTATGCACTATATAAAACAACGAAGACTATATATTCAATAACAAGCAAGAAAAATTTATCTAGTTCCCAAAAAGTAAAAGTATATAGTGGAGATATAATAAAATTCTATCTTATATATTGCAGGGAGGACTTATAGAATAAAATCCTAACTGTACCTAATTTAAAAAATAATCTATTAGACTATTACTACTATATCATAAACCTTAACCAATGCATCAAGTGCTTGAACCAACGAATTTGGCCCCTCAGCTATAAGCCCCTCTAGTAACGCATCAAACAAATTCAAAATTTCAAAACCCAAATGTTTAATTTTAGGATGAGGTGAACTCAATTTTGGAAGGATGTTTTGCCACTATCATACAAGATGTCTAATGACATACAACCTCGTATTATCATAAGACAGGGTTGTGCACATCCATTTGCTGAGTATATCTACGAGCACTACCTATATAATCTTCGAGTTTGGTCACCACTACAAAGTACCTAATAGACAACACTTAATAGACAACGTTTTTTATAAAAACGTTGTGATTTTTTTTTTTACAACATTTTTAAAAAAAACGTTGTAAATATATATACAAAAACGTTATCTATTTAAAAGAGCATTTTTTTTATTTTAATTAGATAACGTTTTTTCTTAAAAACGTTATCTATCAACAAAAACACGGAGCATAAATAAAAACACGGAGCTTAAATTTTGAAATTAGAAGAAGGACGATAGTTTAGATCTACTTTCTTCTCTCTTGCAGCAGCTCAAATTCACGCTCATGGAGCAAACCCTATCTCTTCTCGCTCAAAAAATCCAACCCTTCGTTTCTTCCTCTCATTTTTCTCTC
The DNA here is from genome assembly GCA_020205505.1 of Panax japonicus. Taxonomy (NCBI): domain Eukaryota; kingdom Viridiplantae; phylum Streptophyta; class Magnoliopsida; order Apiales; family Araliaceae; genus Panax; species Panax japonicus. Next base: position 175,367 of record JAINUV010000461.1, read on the forward strand.
CCATTTTCTCTCTCCAAAGCAGCGGCGACAAACTTTCCTCCTCTTTTTGGCAACCTCGGATTCCGAGACTTCAGCCATGAAAGTGTTTCACTTATCCAGCGAATTATTATTACGTGCAGGCGACGCCGCCGACGGATCTGAACAAGAACACGGAGTGGTTCACTTATCCAGGGGTTTGGAGCATCTATATCTTCATCCTATTCTTCGCCTGGATCGTGGTTCTCTCACTCTTCAATTGCTCTCCTGGAATGGCTTTGGACCATCCTTCATCTCTCCCACTTCCTGGTATATATGTGCTAATAATCCCTACCTCTGAATACATTTATAGTTGATTAGTTCATAATTTTTTTTTGATGTTTCTCTGTTTTTCGTTTAATGGGTTTGATGAATTTTGTTTCAATTTAATTTTCAGTGTTAATTAGTTGCTTGTTTTGTTGATGGGTTTGGAAGTTTGGATTTTTATGATGTTGCTGGTTCCTGTTGGATGTTTGTGGTTATGATATGGGTTTTCCACATTTGGGCATTGCAGCTTGAATTTTAATCTATTGGTGATTCTTTCCAAGTCTACAAAAATGAAAATGAAACATTAACCAGGTTGTTCCTTAGGTGCTAAATTGCTATTGCTACAAGGAGTTTTTTTCCTTTTCTTTTCCTCTTTTCTTTTATTTTTATGTGGAAAGAATATGTGTCCCCCTTTTGGGCTACATTGCTTTGGGCTGACGTCTTTTACTGATGTTCCTTAAAGTATCGTTGGTATGCATCCCTTTTTAACTGGTCATAATGAGATGAAATCATAATCTCTTTGCATTCTTTTACATTCTCACTATCTGAATTGAGGAATTGAAGTTTAGGCAATTATTTTGACAATTCCACCTAATAAGCCAAAAGTATGAATTGGGCTTTTGTTATGTAGTTGAGGCACGAGATGACAGAAGCTAATAGTCAAATCTGAGTGTATTCTATTCACTTAAGTAAAGCTAAGATCTGCATTGGGTTGGTGGTGGGTCTCAAGTAGTGTTGAAGTACTTAATCAGATCCAATGAGTTTTTTGTCTTGCAATGTCGGTCCAACTTGGCCTTCAAGTTGATCACTTCAATCTCTATATTCCACTATATTATGGGTTGCTTTATGTGAAAATTACTAAAGCAAGAGTCTGTTTGTACATTGCTGAGGTGTGAAATTTAGTAAAGCAAGAGTTTGTTTGTACATTGCTGAGGCCTTTTAATATGTTTGTTAAAATTGTTGTATGTTTGCAACTTGAGAAAATTATTTTTTTAAATAGTTCCATTTTTCCCCTAAAATATGCATGGCAACATTATGTTCATCTGTTTGAACATGACATAGGTCTTCCCACTTTGAAAAAAGATTTTGTTCATCAATGCAGGTTCCAAATATGTTGGGTATGTGAGCACATTCCATTTATGCAGCACAGTAAGTAAACCTCTCAGTTTCTTGGATTAAATATGATTGGTGTTTACCAAGTTACACAACACTATTAAGCTTCTAATATTAACCAGTTTTTAAACTCAATCCTGTGGGAATGTGCAGATGGGTCCATCTTATCCTATATCTATACAATCATTATCCATAGTTGCAGATCGCTACAACAAATTGCAAATGAGGTGACATGGTACCCCAATATCCGCTTTGGTTGGATCTAAATTGAATTTTTATTTTTTGATTACCCATTTATTTACATGTGATGACCTTAATTTCAATGAAGATTTGTAAACAAATTGAGCTGTTCCGGAAAAATTCTCAAGTTCATTTTGGTTCTGTAAGAGTTTGTTTATTGTTTCGAATTCGAAGAAAATTCTTAACTTATGTAAGTTGAGCTTGAAAATATTCTTCTTATTTGAGTTGAGCTTGAAAAAAATTCCTAGGCTATTTAAGTTCAGCTAGCTTCAGTTCGAGTTTTTTCATTGTCGATAGATTATAATTGTATACATGGCAATTTATTTCTACTATATAAATTGGTCAGTTATGGGATATGGATTATGGTGTATAATCCCTTTGCTGATATCTTTCAGGATGGTGGCGGCATGGTTGACTTGTGGGATGACAAAGGTCTTATTTTTTTTATTAAAATTACGATGGTGATTATGGTTTCTATGCTGTGATATTTTTTTAACTGATACTTTGTTTTACATTCCTACAGGTGAACAAAAAGTCAAATCCAAAAAGGTAAAACAACTATTCAAGTATATTGTTACCTCTTCTTTAGCTGCAGTTCTTTTCCCCTGTTGTCAATACATAGATGTTACTAAGGTTAATCTACTTTCCTAATCTTCTAATTTTGAACCTATTATTAGATTTTGAAGTTACTCACGAAGTTATTATTCGCAACTCACAGGTGGACAAGGCGACATCTGACCTTTAAAATACCAATGTTAGACTCAAAGACACTGTTTAACCAGGTGATGAGCTACAAATATATAAATGTCAAATTATTTGTATATATATTTCCAGCTGTACTCTGCTGTATAATTCACTTTAAGAGTATCTGTTTTGATATATTATTTATTGAAGCTCTTTCATCTTAAGTTAATGTTCATATGATCCATATTTTGACTTCTTTGAGCTCCCAAGGCTATGAAAACCAGTCATGTTATCTGTTCTTTGACTTCTTTGTATCTAATTTTATTGAAATATCCAATGTGTTTATTTCCTATGCTACAACAGTTTGTTTATGAATTCTAGCTGGTTTGCCCTTCCAAGATGATAGAATATGGCACCTCTGAGCACCTCACCATCCGAGATGATGGATGATATCAACTTGAATGGAGCAGCAAATGTTATGGATAGTTTAATTAGTTTAAAAGCTTCAGTTTTTGTGTTTCTTTGTTTATCCTGAACTGAGCTAAATCAGGTATCTTCATTGCTAAATCAGGTATCTTCATTGCTTGGTGATGATAATATTAAAAATGTTTACTTCCTTGGAAAGATTATCACTGTTAACTGATTTTTTTTAATTAATGTTAGGACTGGTGTTTGGTTGAGCCTTCAGTACTGATGGGCAGCTTCTCGCATCCGGAAGCCTCGACGGACTTATCCAAGTGTGGGACGTGTCAGCCGAAAATCTGAAGTGCACACTTGAAGGTCGTGGAGGTGGAATTGAGGTGAAAACTCTTTATTCCTTTGTATTATCATGTTCTTTATTAACATAGATGATGTATGAACTATGAGACTGCTCAGTGGGTCAGGTGGCATCCAAGAGGACATTTGGTCTTGGCTGGCTCAGAGGATTCGACTGTTTGGTTGTGGAACGCTGACAAGAATGCCTATCTTAATATGTTTTCATGTTATGTAAACGTATTGTATGGTATTAATATTCTTTGTAATTGGCATTAGAAAGAATTATTGGGATGTGAACGTTTGTATGATATTAATATTCTTTGTAATTTTAGCTATATATCATGACATTAGCATATTACAGGTGTATTGGTCATATAGGTGAACCACTATTTTTTTTTCTTTTTTTTTTTAATCTACAACATTTTTAAAACGTTGTGTAAATGTGTCTAAACGTTGTCTGATATACTAAACAACAACGTTTTTATCCAAAAAACGTTGTGGAATCATACATTCTACAACGTTTTTAAGCATCTGCTAATTTTTAAAAAATAAATCTACAACGTTTTTTTCCTAAAAAACGTTGTGTATGGAGCTTAACTACAACGTTTTAAAAACGTTGTGTAAGGGTGTCAAATAGACAACACCCTTAACCACGACGTTTTTCTGACTGAAACCACAACGTTTTTTCTGCGTTGTCTATTTACTGTTTTGTAGTGGTGGGTTAAAATATAATTTTCAATTGCAAACAGTGGAGATAGTTATATGTCAATAGAAGACTCGCCATTGGAAAGAACATGATAGTAATCTTCTCGTTTTTCTTTGGGGTCTACTGGGTCAACCAAGGACAATTCTGTGGGCATATGATATCTATCATAACTTAGACGCATTACCTCCCATGTATGAAGGTTTTCTTGAGCATTTTCCAAAAATTTTAATTTCTAAAACAGTTATTGACTGTACCTTTATGTAAGATGCCATTGTAACGTGCTATCCAAGTTGGTGTCCAGAGTCACAGTTGGTATATATTTGTATTAAAACTCACAACATATGTGTTGTTATATTTTGCACGATAATTGTAGTAATAAAGTTGTAGTTGTTTTCGGTACCATGTATTTATCGACTCATAATAGGTTGGATAGATTGAACCTATTTTGGGGGCGTCACATCTGTAGTATGTAAGTAATATTATTTCGTTTCAGATTTTGAATTCTATACTCATTTTATTGAAGTTTTGGCTTCTGTACTCCATGAAATTAGTAGAATATCCTTGATGTTTTCGCTTCATCCAGTATCTTTTCATGGAAATATTATTCTGAGCTTTCTTGATAATTATTGATCTTTTCATGACAGAGTACTATTTACGAGTTACTATTCACAGGTTACTATTCACCCAATTACTATTCACTCAAATATTATTCACTCGATTATTCGGGGCACTTTTCATGTCGGAGTTGTTAGGTTTGTAATATTCATGAACGCAATTAAATTGCACAAAATTAGCGAGAACGTGTAAAAATCAGAGTTTAAAATTTTACAAACCATATACTCGGATCACCCTTTATGCATAATTATTAATTAAACGAAAAGAGAAAGAACAAGAATCATACCCTTGAAGATCCGAGCTTTCTCAGGTACAAGTTCACCTCCAATTCTTTTCGCGTTCATCTTGAATCCACCGGGTTTGGTTCCTTCCTTTGTTCAACGTTAGCCACCCAATTGTTTGGCCTCTAGAGGTGATCCACCAAGGAAGAAGAAGAATTCAAGAAGATGGGTATTTGCCAAAACCCTAGTTTTTCTATCTCTCATAGAAAAGGGTGTACTCTCCCAACTATTGGAATTACGTATTCTAGAAATACGTCAACAACCACCACACCCATAATAAGACTCCTCTTATTTATAGATGTAGATAACTCTCCTTAACAATTAAGGAATTGGGTTTTATTTTAATTAATTAAATTCTTTTAATTAATTAAGCTACCTAATCTTTTTAGGGATAATTAACTAAACTCTTTTAATTAATTTTTGTCCTAATCCTATTAGGATAATTGAGAGTACTTTTATTAATTAATTCCCAAACTTCTTTAGGAATTAAATAATAATAATAGTAATAGTAATAATAAGACTCCTCTTATTAATTTATATTTAATATTTCCAAAATATTAAATAATAAATATTAAGCTATTTAATTTATTCTATCACCATAGATTAAATTAAATATACTTAACTTATTATTACGATTATGTCATTAACTTCTTAAATAATTATTCTTCCTTTTATGGTGTAACCCTTTAGGTTCTCCATATTAAACCGGTTGTGAATAAATCAATTAGAAAAATTCTAATCTTATTTAAATAAATAAATTAAACTAATAATTTATTTAAATAAATAATATTTATTCTACAATAGGGATAAGCCTCCCTAGCGATCAACGACTTTTCAGATAATATAGATTTCAACATTAATCATAAAAGAACTTTTGACTAAATAGTTACCGTACAATTCAATCCTTCCACCATACAATGTCCCAATTAAATATAAGATATAGAATTTCTGTCAAGTCTTATTTTATTTAATTATATGTATTTCGACTCTTAAATGCACAACTCCAAATAATGCAAATTAGAAACTCCTTTCTAATTTCATCCTGCCTTGGCCAAAGACTACTGAGTTATCATTTATCGAATCACATAGGACATTTCTCTTCTTTTACTAGAAGTGGTAGATTCTTTATTGATCATACATTATCTCCATGTACAACTTATTATACCCAAGCATACCCTTTGTTATACCCTAAGAGTCTTAAAGAACAAGTCAAAGTATAACTCATCATACACAAGATACTATGATGATCTCAAGTCCAAGGATCACTTGTACTACTATCACTACAGAAATTCCTATTGACAGGCAAGTAAAACTCTATTAGGTATTCCTTAGCGAGTCACATTCAGTGAACTTATTCTCTAATAAGCACCTACATACATGCTTTAGTGTCTCCACACAAATGATCATGAGATCAATCATCCTCATCCAATGAGCAAACAACGTATGTACCAATCTATCCGGATTCACTAATCACCAATTTAATAATCCAACGATTGGGAACAATTTTAGTTTTAAGCTTTCTAAGAATTTATATCTCATTAGAATGATCATCATCCTTATTCTAAATAATTGCTTAAAACTATGGGTTTATCACATATTATAAAACAGCATCATATAGATAATTAAAAGTCTTTGATACTTATTATTAATAAATGAATAAGATTGTTATAAAGTATATGCTTTATCATCAAACATGATTGGCTTCTGTGCATACTACTTTCAATCTCCCACTTGCACTAAAGCCAATCGTCATGGTATCTCATACTCTTCTTCTCTAAGTGACGATTATCCTGCTGTTGGATAAGCTTCAGTATATGGATATGTAATGTTGTTCTTAAGAGTCCACTATCTCTATAGTGATTTCTCATCTTTCAATGATTCCTATAATCAAATAAAAGTACCACAACATATGTTTAGATCCAAGATGAGACTTAGGAACTATTCCTAGTTCTATAATGAACTTTTCATCCAAATAATCAACGTGCAGCTTCATTCATAGCTATATATTTTGTCTTTATTACTAAATCAGCAACTCTTTGCTGTTTGGAACCTTTCCAATTCACTGCACCACCGTTCAAGGTAACGCTTTACCTTAAAGTGGATTTTCTGTCGTCTTGGTCTGTCTGAAAAACTTGAGTCTGTTAAACCCTATAGTTTTGATTCAGACCCACCATGTAGGATCACATCCTTAGTGCCGATTAAGTACTTTAAGATGTTTTCACTGTCTCACAGTGAACTTCTTCAGAATATGACTGATCAACATCAGGTCTCGTACATTTCATTGCATACATGATAGTTACTCATGCGATCTCTCTTTTGGAGTCTTTAGGGACTATTAAGAGAGATACACTCCATGGCTCATCAACATGAGACAACTCTTGGAGTTTGTCATGCTAAACAACTTTAGCATCAAATGAATATACATTCCTTGGGTTAAGCCGAGCATCCTCTTAAATCTATCTATATAGATTTTTATCCCCAATTAAGATACTGTGACGAACGAGATTTTTGTAATTTAAATTTAATATTTATTGAATTAAATAAATATTTTTCGATGATTTAATTATTGGATTAAATAATTATTTGATGCAATTGTGGTAGATTAATTTAATTATATGTATTACATTTATTAAATTAATGTGGAGAATAATTATTATTCAAGTATGTAATTAATTGAGTTTATTGAATTAAATGAAATATTTAATTAAGCATGATGTTATTTTAATTAAATTAATTATTAATTAGCGAGTTAATAATTTGACATTATTAATTAATGAGAAAATTAATTTTATGACTATGTGAATTTATGAGAAGTTATTATATTTTATTTATATTAAATAAGATATTTGATTATTGTGCAAGTGAGTGTGACATGAATTAACTATGTGATAAAGTTTTATTAAATTAAATGGTTTTTGAAACCTATTCTAGCTAGGCAAACATGGCACTAAAGGGAGTCGGGGCCAGTTAACCCATGACTGGGTAACTGACCACCAACGCGTCAGTTGTTCATTATTTAGTTTATGTATTCTTTTATTTCTTCTTCATTATTTGCCTAAGTCTAGAAAGCATAACAGAGAGAAATACAGAGAAAGAGTTGAGAAGTCAAAGTTGTTAAGAGGACTGTGAGAGTAATCTGAGAAGGAATTCATCTTCCATTAATTATACTCTGGGTAATTTTCCTTCCCAAATTCTATTTTACGTCATTAAGTTTTATAAGAAAATGACTTTCAAAGTTTCTGTAAAGCCTCTGTGATTGAGAAATGAGTAATATTTATGAGTTATTTATGGGTTAAGATGTATCAAATCGTATTATATATATATATATATATATATTGCATGATTCCATATCATCAGTTTCATAATATTACATCGTATATGATTTCTACAAAATTACAGAGTATGGGTTTTGGCCTTATGGCCTTATACGTGATATTTTATGTATTGATTGTATATTATCCTAAATTTTACAACTCGTATATCATATG
>JAINUV010000337.1:0-62191 GCA_020205505.1 Panax japonicus
TCTTTAAACATTGCCTATATGTACAAACATGATAGGACGTTTATGCCTTTGAATATGATTGATAAGTGCACACAACTAGATAGACGTAATATGAAATGCATGTCTTAAAGTAAGTTTTCAAGTGATAAACCATGCTAGTCATATAAATACACATAAACATGCGTACTAAGGGTGGTTTAGTATCGTTATGTGACTTAATGGTTAACGTAGCGAGTCCCTTGTTGAATAAACCTTTTTAGTCTCGATTAAGGAGTTTTGAAAAAGGAAGTTGTATGCTTGATTTGAGTTTCATCTCAAAAGTCTGTTTTAGATGCATGAGGATGTGCAACTTGGTCAATATGTTATTTAACATGTAAATCCTAGTTGAACAAATGATTTCAAAAGAAAACTAAAAGTTTTAGAAGTTAGCCTCAACGTTAATGAGTTTGGGAAACCCAATGTGTCCTAAACCTTGTCTTTATGTGTTTATATTGTTCAAAGATGTTAAGGTGCTAATAAGAGAACTAGACTTTTGAAAATTTCAGTTTTGGTTTTGGCAGGGAGTAGCGCGGCCGTGCCACTCCCAAGCTTATACTTAGCGCGGCCGCATCGTGTTATTGAGTAGTCAAGAAGTTTGTTAACTGTCTTGAATTTAGAGCATTCCTATATATATATACTTAAAGACCGTAAAAGACGAAATATGATTTTTCGAAAGAATAAATATGAGAGTAAAATGGACTAGCAACATAGCTATCCTAAAAGTATACCGAAGAAGTGAACTAGAACGATGTAAAAATTTATTATTTCATTGAAAGAAATGAATGTATGACTGATGGGTATGAATCCATGATTATATAACTGTGTAGGAACACATGCAGTGCAGATAAGCTTTAAGCAATTAAGTCATAGTTGATAAACTACGAATCAGACAAGTCTTTCAGTTCCTATTTGATATATGAATTCTATAACTGTTAGTTGAGCTATATTATGCTATGAGAATGTTGATGTATATATATGAAATGCATATGAGATATGTATGAAATTGAAAGTTGATCTTTGATGATATGCTTGTGAAGTAAATGTTATGCCTGTTATGTGAGAAGTAACATGCGTAGTAAATATTAATTGATTATGAATGCATGAACTGAGTATGCTATTATATGTTATGTGATGCATGAAAACTGTTAGAATTGTTGGATGTCAAGCTCACCCTTGCATATAACATCTTTTGCAGGTTAAGGACTCACGATAAAGATTACCTGCTACTTGATAGATAAAGTTCAATAGCATCAAAGGAGATTTATTTACTTATTTAAATATATACTCTTGAACCATGTTTAGGTTCTAGGAAATGTACATGATAGTAGTTTATGATGTGTAATACATGTTAAGTTGTACTATGTTATACATAGAGGAGTTTAAAATCGAGATGTAATATTTATACGGTAATTTGAATAGACTGAATCATACATAATTTGATTCACAGATATGTAATTTGATTCAAGTTAAGAAATTAATAAAAGATTTTTTGTAAAGGAGATTGAAAAAGTTTAAATTATTCCGCATATTTATATAACATCGAATATGATGTAAGACAGGAATGGTAAATGACCAAGATTTTGAAACTTATAAAGTTTGGGTCATTACATAGATCCTGGAATGGAAAGAATTTATATTCTAAATTTTAATAAGTAAAATTATATTTATTAAGTTATGAATAAAAGATATAAATAGTTTGACGATAGTGGTATCGTGGCATACCGGATCCGAGGTTCGAAGGGACTCGGATTTTGGGGCATCATAATTTCTCATCGGGCCAAATATGCGTATCGAAAGATGACCTTCAGACTATTAAATGCCGGGGCAATATATCAGCGAATGATAAACTTCATGTTCATGAAGCAGTTGGGTCGAAGCATGGAGGTTTATGTGGACGACATGATCATTAAAAGCATGTCAGCTCGAGATCACCTGGAATATCTAGAGAGCTGCTTTGAGACAGTGAGACGACATAAACTTCGGTTTGAACCCGACCTAAATGCACTTTTGGATTGGGGTCAGGAAAATTTCTAGGATATTTGGTCAGCAAATGGGGCATTGAGGCAAATCCAGAGAAAATCCAGGCGATCTTAGATATGAAATCTCCAAAGGCATACAAGGATGTGCAGAGGTTGACGAGCCGGATAGCTTCCCTTCGGATATTTGTGTCGAGATCAGTCGAAAGATTTTATCCTTCTTCGACACTTTCAAGGGGCCGAAGAATGAGAAGAGTTTCCAGTGGACCTCAGAGTATGAAGACGCATTCCAAGGGATCAAGAAGTATTTGTCTTCGGCACCTTTATTGATGAAGTCGATCCCTTCGGAACCTTTGTATCTCTAACTTGGCTGCAAGATCGATGGCTGTGGGAGAAGCACTAGTTAGGGCAAGGGGGAAGACAGGTCCCGGTAAACTACGTCAGCCACGTTCTTCGGGATGCAGAGACAAGATACCCGAACCTGGAAAAATTAGCCTACGCCTTGATTATTGCGAGTAGAAAGCTGCGTCATTATTTTCAGGGTTGGTTGGTAGTGGTATATACGGATTAGCCATTGAAGAAAGTACGACACAAGCCAGAAGTGTCGGGTCGGTTGGCCGCATGGGCGATGGAATTAACACAATTTTCTTTAGAATACCATCCCCGAATAGCAATCAAGGGACATGCATTGGTAGACTTCATAGTAGAATGTTCTTTTACAAAACCCGGACGTGAGTATAATTATCAAAACTCAGCAGGGGACAACTTCATGGACTCTGTATGTGGATGGGTCATCGACTTCGGATTATCAGCAGAGCAGGAGTTATTCTGACAAGTCTCGAAGGATTTAAAGTTCAGCAAGCCATCTGGTTTCAGTTCAAAGTGACCAACAATGTGGTAGAATATGAAGCCATACTAGCTGGACTTCGGTTAGCCCGAAGCTTGGAAGTGCAGAAGTTATGTTCTACAGTGATTCACAGTATCAGGTCCTTTAGATCATTGTACATCTTCCTTGTATGTCGGAGACTCTGATGGTATTCACAAACTATCTCGACCACTCTTCCCGGGCTTCAGATGCGTAAAGTAGGGCTCGTAAAATGATTTATTCGTATCTCCTCCAATATCTTCGCCCGTTCAGTATTGAGGGGGTGTAAACTTTGTTGACACTTCGTTTTGGGAAGGGTGGTTGCCCACTGCCCGATCCCCCACCATTGTAGTTCTTCTTTCCAGAATTATCTGCCCTCCCCTGGTTGTTGTCCGAACGCTGATAATTCTGTTTGTCCCGATCCTTGGATTTTTCGTAGGATTGAGAGTGTGGTTTAAAATTCCCCATAGCCTCCTCTATGGCAATGACACGATGGAAGGCTTCGGTCAGGTCGGTAGTAGGGTTGATCACCAGATCCTTCATCAATTTCTTAGACCTTCCAATGTCTAAACCCGTTGTGAAAAATCCTAGAGCCTAAGGGGAGTTCAGCTCTTCCACCGATCCCATTGTTGGGTAAAATCTAGTTATGCACAACACGCAAGTATAAGTGGTCAACAAGTAATACAGTGAAAGTAGAGTATCGTTCCCATAAAAAATTATTAATACAAATTACCAAGTACTAACCCTTAGTCAAACTAATTTTATTTAAACAGACAATTTAACAATATAAATTAAATTATCTAATTACATTAATTCTAATTACCACTAATTAAAAATCAGATTATGGAGATTTAAGATCACAACTTCACTTATTGCTTCATTTAAGTTAACACACTTCTCATCAATTATTTTCTATCCTGAATTGTTAATCAAGAACACTAAAGTAGATAAAACCACCTCTCGATGCATAATACCCATACTCACTTAAATCCACAATTGATAGAATTAAGCAAGACACCCTAATTAACTAATCCACTATATCTCTATCTGAATTACAATTAAAAAGGATTTAAAGCATAAGTTCTCTATCAGATTACATATGGCGTAAAGGCATATCTCTATCCTAAACACGAATCATGAATTTCATCTATGCAGAAATCACAAACATATGCTATCATAATCAGATCTAAATCTATACTTCATCTCTCGAGTTCATATAGATTATCACGATAATTGTTAGCTAGGTAATTAAGCAATTAAGTCCAAATCACAATAGACAATCCACAATGATAGATCACAATAATTGATAGCGAAGCATATTAAAATGAACTACATAATAAGATCCGTTGTAATCTCAAACAAAGAGTTAGTTCATTGAATTAAAATTAAGAATCCACAATTGAATAATCATTAAAAGACAAAAATAGAAGTAGAGTGAAGAATAAATCTATTGTCAGCAAATCTCCATCTTCCTCAAGCTCATGCTTTTGATCTTCAATGGTCTCCAAGTTGCTTCATTCTCCAAATCTCATAATAACTAGGGTTTTTTCCCAATCTACTCTAATCTAATCTAATGGAATTCTTCCAAAAACTTGCCCCTAATCCTTGTAATTCTCCTCCTTTTATATGTCTCTTTATATGTCTTTAAGTCCTCTTGGAATTCCTTGAGTCAATCAGCTCGAACCAATCCTTATCGGACTCAAATTCTGACAAAATTTACTCTTTCCTCGCATACCCAAGCCCCAGCTTTCTTGTTACCTTGCAAATAGTAAGCCCCAGCTTGCTATGCTACTGATTTTGAACTCGGGACCCCAAGCCCCGGCTTGGGTATAAGCTGGTAGTTATTTTTTTGCTGCAGTGTCCTCTGGTAAAATGGCCATAACTTTTGATCCGGGAGGATTTACGGGGCCTTCCACTTATCAAATCGAAGCTATCGACGAGCTCTACAATTTTTATTCTTTGAGAATTGAGAAATAACGAACAGATGAATGTCAAAATTTGACTGGAAGCGACTGTTTTGCAAAATGGCAACCCAAAATAGTGAAGTTCAACGTCCGTTGGTACAAATGTCATAACTCTTGCATCCGAACTCTAATTGGAATGATTCAAGATGTTCCGAAAAGCTAAGAAGAAGCTCTGCAATATAGTCCAAGAACATAAAATAAACATAAAAGCCCAAACGATGTCCGGATTGGTTTTTTTCTTGCATTTTTATACCAATAGTCGCTCACATAGCTCCCAAACATATAATCTACAAAATGAACACAAAATGCATGAAAAGTAACTAAGAAACATGAGTTTATGCAAATAATTCAAGTAATAGATACCAGATAAGTAGGTATAAATCCTACTTATCAAATACCCCCAAACTTAAACCTTTGCTTGTCCTCAAGCAAAAACAAAACAAAAATGCAATGCAATGCAACTAATCTACAGGCCTACGAATCCAGCAGTATTGATAAACACAAGTCTATTCAACCGACCTCAGTGAAATGAAATAAACATGACAATACTTCATATCAAAACCAATCAATAATTTCTTAGTCAATCATCAATTTCCTAGTCAATCATCAAATCTTAAACTGTTGTTACTGGTATAGTGCGTGTGTGCTCAACAACTATACTAACTGATATAATACTAAATACAACACATAATAGATCTCTTTAAAGGCATCATACAGTGTAAACTAACAAAATTCATGAACAAGCTAGATCAAACTAAAGTCAAACTTCCACCAAATTCAAGAGTCAAATCCGGGATACTTATACTTTACTTTGCATTACGGGGGCTTTTTGCTCTTTTCCCGTTTTATTGTTTTTTTTAACCATGACTGTGCAATGTCTCATTTCATTAGGCTAACAGTGCTACCCCTTAGCGAGCTTTCGACCAACGACTCCCAGACCATAAAGACCTTAGGGCGCTTGGTGTAAAGACACTCCCTCGGGCTTACTTGCTCAAGTAACAAAGGCCCCGAAACAAGACTAGCCAAGATATTTTTTTCATCATTTTTTATTGTTTTTGTTTCTTTTTTTGAAGCTTATATATTCCAAATTTTCCCCCAAACTTAAGTTTTTGTCTAAATTTAGCCATCTCCGCCTATTCATGTCTTTCATTCATTCAAACTAATATTATCCTTTAAGAAGTCCATTATGTATCAATTTAAACTTAATCAGTCAACAAAGTTGTTTCTAACGTGCTAACCTTGATTATACCAGTTTCAAACAGGAAAAGATTCAATTCATAACAAGAAATCACATCTAAGCTCTAATAATTAGTACTATACTTGTCTACTCAATTCTAATCTCATCATTGGCCAAAATAAACTGAACTATCTAACAGCTGGAATCATGCAAGATGGACATAGTAACTAACTATTATTTTTGATTTTTTAGACATAAATAAAAACTATTTACAACTACTCTACTATGCAAACTATTATGCACTTACTCTACATGAATGCAAACATATAATAATCCTAAACTAAACAAACATGACAACTTATGCAGAACAAAAATAACTACATTAAACATGCAAAACTAAACTAATTAACTCCCCCAAACTTAACAATTACAATGTCCTCATCGTAAAATAAAGCATTAAGTAGAAGAGAACTTCCTTGTAATCATTTAAGCGTGAGGTGATGGTGGCGACGATCATTTTCATATCCATTGAACCTCCAATACCTGCAATGAAGAGAGACAACATGGATTAGATTATAAGAAAACTTAATAAACAAATTAGCTCCTAAATTTTTGATGAACTAACATCACTAATTAAACTATTAAAACATATAAATATAAAAATTCCTGGGTTGCCTCCCAGTCAGCGCTTGATTTATAGTCTTTCAGCCTGACTTTGTCTGGTCAACGCTATCCAATTCCTCTTCAAAAGTTGAGGAACCCTCCATCCATCGAAAATAATGTAGTTTTTGGTAGGTTCCCATTTGTGATAGCCATTGCATTAAAGTCACCTAGCATGCTTTGTTTAGATAAGATCACATTCAATAACGTCCAACATCTAGGTATTTTCTCCATTGTGTCTGCGAATATATTTTGGCATTGAAGCTTGTCAAACGCAACAATCTCTTCTTCTATCTTCTCCAGCTCATCGTACCATGGCTTCGAAGTTGTACTCGCTTTTACGTCACAAGGAGTATTGCCAACGACATGACTACCTAGCGGACAAGGTTTTGCAAATATAACTGGATCCTTGAACTTTGGTGGAGAAGGCACTTGAGGCATTAATAACATCGGCTCATCCTCGTTAGTACTCATAGTTAGTTCATCCCCACTTGTCTCCTCTTTTTCAACATCTCGTGTCTCATCCAGTTGTACATTTGGTTTGGGCACTTCATCAATCTCGGAATCCTCGTCATAACACCAATTTTTTTGAGGACAGTTGTTCAAGGCTTTGAGCATTTGATCCATTTGGTTCTGCAGATTTTGAATTGATATCTCTTGATTCTGAATTGACCGCTCTTGATTAATCCTCCTCTCCTCATTTGATGCTACGAACTTGGACAACAATTCTCCCAACCTTGAATTATCTGTCTCAGTCTCGGAAGCCATGTATTGAGGACCATTGGTTGAGGTAGTGACGAGTTGTTCCATCTGATTATTAAAATTTTGGGTTGACAGCTCTTGGATAATTCTCATCTCCTCTAGGTTTGCTATGCCTTTCAATATTACATCCCTCAGATTTGGCTTTTCTTCTTGTGGCAATGGAGGTGGACATGAAAATTTTGGTGTGTATGTTGGATTTGGAGCGTAGTATTGGTCTTCATAAGTATTGCTCCATGACGAATCCGGGTGATACCCCCAAACTTGATGATAATTAGCGTATGTATAATCGTTGAGGTATTCACCACTGTGTTGTCCCGGCCCAAAACTAACGGTGCATTAATGACTCGGATGGTTGCCAGCACAATAACCACACGTAACTACCATCCTTCGACTCCGTTGGGCTGTGATAACCTCCAATGTCTTCGAATTTTCCTCAATTTGTATTGACTCTACAGAAAATGTATCAAGTCCATCAATTCCTGTTTCCCTTGGTTGAGTCATGTTCGTGTATGGTCATTGATACGTAAAGTCATCCATGGTACCTGAAAAGAGAGAAAAATAGGAAGAGAAATAAAAATAAAAATAAAAATGTTTAAATTAAGACTAATTTGATTGAAATTAATATTGGTAAAAAAATATTAAACTAATTTCCCGGCAACGGCGCCAAAAACTTGTTGGGTAAAATCTAGTTACGCACAACACGCAAGTATACGTGGTCAACAAGTAATACAGTGAAAGTAAAGTATCGTTCCCATGAAGAATTATTAATACAAATTACAAAGTACTAACCCATAATCAAACTAATTTTATTTAAACAGATAATTTAACAATATAAATTAAATTATCTAATTACATTAATTCTAATTACCACTAATTAAAAATCAGATTATGGAGATTTAAGATCACAACTTCACTTATTGCTTCATTTAAGTTAACACACTTCTCATCAATTATTTTCTATCCTGAATTATTAATCAAGAACACTAAAGTAGATAAAACCACCTCTCGATGCATAATACTCATACTCACTTAAATCCACAATTGATAGAATTAAGCAAGACACCCTAATTAACTAATCCACTATATCTCTATGTGAATTACAATTAAAAAAGATTTAAAGCACAAGTTCTCTATAAGATTACATATGGCGTAAAGGCATATCTCTATCCTAAACACGAATCATGAATTCCATCTATGCAGAAATCACAAACATATGCTATCATGATCAGATCTAAATCTATACTTCATCTCTCGAGTTCATATAGATTATCACGGTAATTGTTAGCTAGGTAATTAAGCAATTAAGTCCAGATCACAATAGACAATCCATAATGATAGATCACAATAATTGATAGCGAAGCATATTATAATAAACTACACAATAAGATCCATTGTAATCTCAAACAAAGAATTAGTTCATTGAATTAAAATTAAGAATCCACATTTGAATAATCATTAAAAAACAAAAATAGAAGTAGAGTGAAGAATAAATCTGTTGTCAGCAAATCTCCATCTTCCTCAAGCTCCTGCTTTTGATCTTCAATGGTCTCCAAGTTGCTTCATTCTCCAAATTTTATAATAACTAGGGTTTTTTCCCAATCTACTCTAATCTAATCTAATGGAATTCTTCCAAAAACTTGCCCCTAATCCTTGTAATTCTCCTCCTTTTATATGTCTCTTTATATGTCTTTAAGTCCTCTTGGAAGTCCTTGAGTCAATCAGCTCGAACCAATCCTTATCGGACTCAAATTCTGACAAAATCTACTCTTTCTGCGCATACCCAAGCCCCATCTTTCTTGTTACCTTGTAAATAGCAAGCCCCGGCTTGCTATGCTACTAATTTTGAACTCAGGACCCCAAGCCCCGGATTGGGTATAAGCTGTTAGTTGTTTTTCTACTGCAGTGTCTTTTGGTAAAATTGCCATAACCTTTGATCCGGGAAGAGTTACGGGGCTTTCCACCTATCAAATCAAAGCTATCGACGATCTCTACAACTTTCATTCTTTGAGAATTGAGAAATAACGAACGGATGAAGGTCGAAATTGGACTGGAAGTGACTGCTATGCAAAATAGCCACCCAAAATAGTGAAGTTCAACGTCCGTTAGTACAAATGTCATAACTCTTGCATCCGAACTCCGATTGGAATGATTCAAGATGTTCCGGAAAGCTAAGTAGAAGCTCTACAATATAGTCTAAGTTCCAAGCCAAGAACATGAAATAAACATGAAAGCCCAAATGATGTCTAGATTGCTTTTTTTCTTGCGTTTTCATACCAATAGTCGCTCACATATCCCCCAAACATATAATCTAAAAAATGAACACAAAATGCATGAAAAGTAACTAAGAAACACTTGTTTAAGCAAATAATTCAAGTAATAGATACCCGATAAGTAGGTATAAAACCTATTTATCACCTACTGCCTCTCGGAACCTTTTAACGTACTGGCCGAGGCTCTCGTCCTAACACTGCCTCACCTGCATGAGGGAAGTAGTGATTTTCCCTCTTCTTTTATTGCTCCCAAACCAAGCATGAACTTTTTCTCTAAGGTCGTACCATGAACTGATCGAACCAGCTGCCAAGGTCCCCATCCATTTTCTGGCACTCTTTTTTAAAGTTGTGGCAAACATGTGACATTTGGTAGCATCCGAATGTCCATAGTAGGTCATTAGCCTGTCATACTCATCAGAATGATCATATGGGTCCCCCAGCCCATCATACGTCTCCATCGGAGGCATTTTCTTCTTCGGGTCGACCGTGACCTAATTGATTTTGGGTGAAAATGGTGAGCCTAGGCAGCTCGAGGGTGTGCCCATCTAGTTCTTAGTCGCCAGTAGTTTCTCCAACTCTGCGACCCTTCGGGCAAGAGGATTGGATTCCTCCTTACGAGGGGATGACCTATGCATGTCCCTCTCGTATTCAAAAGACCTGAGTTTCCTCTTTTGTCCCGTCTGCCCTGATGCTCAGATTTTTGGTCTACCGAACGACTCCTCCTTCGACTTCTACCTTCCCGAGAGTGACTTCAAGGTCTGCTCTTTTTTCTTTCTGCCTCCTCCCAGCGAGGTGACCGGGATCAGTTTCGATGTCTTCACCTATTGGATGAGGCTTCCTGCTCACCGACCATTCTGGCCATCTATTCTTCCAATTCTTCATGCTGAAGGTGCAAGGCTATCATGGCCTCTTTGTTCTGTTGCAGTTTTCTCTGTAGAATGAACTCACGCTGATCTCGACTGCCTTTCACCCGATCTCTCCCTTGCCTTTCGTGTGCCCGAGACAAATTATTGTCGACATCACTGACGGGTATGGGTGTGTGTTGACTGTCCGAGAAGAGTCTTCGCCGGAGAGATGGGGCATGTTTAGCATGACCTCCCTGAGTTTTGGAACCCAACCTATCTTTCACCGACCCCCTCACCTGGGTGGTTTTTTGGGTCTTGGCCTTTTCCTGGACAGAAGCATTGTTATCTCCACTCGACATAGCCTTCTACCGAAAAAGTTTACTGTGATTGTAAAAAGCACTAAAAGCCCTCCTTCTAGTGCCAATGTTAACGTCAAGTTTTGCCAGCACGTCCAATCACCAAGTCCACACACTGAATCCTGCACAATAACAGATCACACGCGAAGCTTGACGGCTTGTGCCGCCGGGAGATAGCTCCGGTGTGAGAATAAGTACAGGCCGTTCACAAGGTTTAACAATGGAGGCTTTAGTGTTTAGTGCTCAAAAGTGTATTACCTATTACTTGAAACCAAGCCTTGTATTTATAGCCATTCTCACCACCTTAGAATCCATCTCCGAGTCGGATTAGGACTCCTAGATATGGTAGTTACCATATTTGGGTCCAACACAATCTCCTTAAAAGGTGCAAGTTGGTTCCAACCTTAACACTACTTTTGGAGTTAACTATTCAAATACGATTAGGATTAGGATCATTAGCCATACAATCCTGGACTCCATGCGAGGGATAACCTACTGTAATGGCCCAACCCAACCGATTTGACATAGACTGGTCTGGGCTTCGGCCCAATGGACTTGGATACCCGACCCCAAACGCCATAAACCCAAACAAGACTCCTTCAACATCCCTAAGGGATTCTGCCCAATGGGCTTAACATCCCTTTTTGGTGTCAGGCCTTTGGCCCACATGGAGGTCGGTAAAACGCTCCCAAACACTACTCTCTCTTTTTAACCCTTACTCTTTTTTTTCTCTCCTCACCTGCTATAATAATTCTCTTTCCTTTTGAGGTTTTTATTTTGAGAGGACTGAGGTAGATAGAGAGAGAAAGTGAGATATATATATATATATATATATATATATATATATATATATATATATATATATATATATATATATTGCTTTTTTTCTGTTTGATCTACTCTATCTCTTTCTTCTTTGTTCATCTTCTTCCTTTCTCAAATATTTTGAAGTCTTTGAAAGTATTTAGAGATGAGATCAGATTTTGGATATGAGTATCTTTTCTTGTAAAGTATGTCAAACTCTACGATTTGATATAAATCTAAAAAATTTATGACTTTTTGAATACCAAAATACTTTTATAGACTTTGTAAAAATCTCAATTCAACACCCCTTAACTTTTAAAGATATTACAAAGGTCGTAATTGAACACCAATAAACATTTATAAACTCTTTAAATGTCTAAATTGAATACAACCAAACTTTTAAATTATTTAAAAGTCTTATTTGAATACACCCTCCTATGTGTAAACGAACTGAGTCAAGCCGATTATTGAGTTGCTCAGATTTGATTCACAAAATTTATCAAGTATAAAATAAGGTTTGATTGATGCTCATTTAGCTACCGAGTCGAGGTTTGAACTTTTCAAATGAATATGATTCGAGTATCAATAGAAAATTACAATTTGAGAAGGTTCGAGTAATTTATCGAACTTTAAAATTTGCTCATATTTGACTCTTTTATATTTTGAGTCGAGCTCGAATCGAACTTCTAGTCGAACGAATACGAATCGAGCCTGAACTGTTTGCTCATTTTACAGCCTTAGTCGTTATAAATCGTTAATAATTTTTTTTCTGTAAAAATACTATAAAAAATCAATTTATTAATGAAGTGTACATAAGTATCTAAAAATTTTGTTGGTGTAGTATTAACTAGCTTTCAAAAAAAACTAGATTTCCTATGTACAAGGCATTGGTATTAATTAAAAATTAATATAAATCTAGAAGTATTTTATTATATAATAGTGAATTTTTTAAAGAAAAATTGAAAACTTTTTGTACGGTTAAAATAATTTTTATTTTTTAATACAAAAATATAATTTATAGTACACCTTATATTAAAAAGATTTCAAACTTCATAATTAAAATTTTAAAAGCATATAATTTAACTCTAACATGGTTGTATCAAAATAGAGTTATATTAATTTACATCTTATTAATTTATTACCAATATAATTTTTTTTGTTTGGTCTATATAACAGTTTTCATTTTTCTTTTTAAATTGAACACCAAGTGTCTAGAAATATGAATAATTTTCATTAATATTTTGAATTTATTGTGTTTAAATACATGAAAAAATATGAACAATTTTCATTATTACTTTGAATACATATACAAATAAGCATTAAATGCATAAATTACTAAAACTTGTATCAAAAGAGGCAGGAACCAAATTTAAGTGTGGTTTTATATATTTTAGAACTACTAGAAGATGGTCGGATAAAGATATCCTATAGTCGGATTAAGATCTCCTCCCTTATCCATATCCTCTAATTTTTCTGAATTCATATTTTGTGACATAAATATTATCTATATGGATATAATTGTTTGTAATGAATTCTATTGTGTAGATAATTGTTTGGATGAAATTTATTTTGTCGCTAGAAGTAATGCTTATGTCGCTAATTGTGTATTTGGAGAAATTAGAAAATAAGTGTAATGAAGAGGATCATAATCATATATACTCTCTTTGTTCCTTACTGTACGTCGTTTTAGATGATTTTAATTTTCCCTAATTATTGTCGTTTTATATAATCTAGGATAATTAACTACAATATTTTCAAAATTACTCATAATGAGAAAATGTTGCTGATAAAAGAGAGAGTATGAGATAAGTATGACAATTATGAGAATTTAAGGCTATTATAAACAATTGATATTATATTTAATACTATAAAATTATTTTTTTTATTTTTTGTGCACTACTTTAAAACGACCTATATTAAGGGATGAAGATGAATTAAATTAGAAAATTTAGGAAATTAATATTTTTATAAATAAAAATGATAATTCCCCAAAAATTTTCTCATATAATAAAAGTGATAGTTCCTCACAATTTTTCTCATATTAATAGTACAGGGTCCCAGACTCATGTGAGACTTTTTGGGCACATTTAAAAAATATACAAATAGAAAGACTGGGCAGTGGTCTGTTTGACATTCAGATTGAGTCCACATCCACATCCACATCCACATCATGGCTTCGACGCATGGTAAAATCCCACGGTCCCGCTTGGACCAATATTGATGGGATGGGTTAGTGCAACTAGACCCGGCAATTAACTAGACTTATTTGGGCCGACTAATTATTTTCTATTACGTTTTTTGTCCTTAAAAGAACTAGGATAGCTTGTGCAACGCACGTACTAGTTTGAATAATGAATTATATCATTTATTAACACAATCGTTCTCAAAATTGATTACAAATGCTACATAAAAATACAAAAGATAGGAGTCAAATATATCAAAAGATATGAGACTATCAAATATAAATAGCAAGATCCTTAATCAATTTAAGCTAATTTTGTTTAATTTCACTGAGTTATTTACCGAGTTGGTCTAATCTCATGTATTTAGCACAATAAATATATATATTACAAACAGCTACTCAAGAATATTGCAAAATCTAGACTCGGGCACAACTACTCCAGATGTGCAAAATGTAATTATTTGTAGTCCAAGCTAGGCACAATTGTATGAAAGGCTTCAGGTAGCATAAGGTAATACATATGCTCTATATGCTTTCAGAAGCCTCAAAGTGCCATGCCAAACCTTCTTTCTTTCCAGCACCGCTAAAAACTGAGAAAAAAATACAAACATCCTTATTTCCCTGCAAAAAATACACTACTGGTAAAATAAATGAATATGGAGTGAGAAAGGACCTTGTAAATTAATTAGTCCTACTTTCATTTATGAAAATAGCATTTCCCTAATACAGGGACTCTCTACTTCCACTCAAAATTTAACTTATCCACACCCGTCTTGTTAATAATTTAGACATTTTGACAAATTTACCCTCGTAGTCAACGAAGAGATTCAAATAAGCAACATCCCTTCCTTAAAACAAACTGTAATAGAGAAAACAATAGTGCTCTTTTTGTTTTTCTAATGAGGGTGGACAACTTGCATCAAAATTAAAGTACTAAATCTAGTCTTTTTTTTCCTTGGGTTGTCTGTAATTATATATATAGCCTTTTTAGTGTCTCTTTCCTTTTTCTCTCTTTTCTTTTTTTTATTTCCTTTACTTCTTACTCTTTATTCCTTTCATGCGAAGGATGTCACCTTTTTCTTTCATCTTTTCTATCCTTTAAACAAATCAGTGAACCAAAAGGAATGAAAACTTCCTAAGCAAATAGATACAATTTCTACTTGGTAAAATGACTAATGAACATATATACCTCCCAAACAATGCAACGATCTTAGTTTACTCTTTTTTGTGCCTCTTTTAGAGTAAACTACAACAAAATTGTTTGGTCCATAGACATTAACTGTGCCTAAAGACCTCAATAAGAGATCATTTTTCTTTGCTTCCTTTGCCATAGCTTCTGCAGCTTCTCTACCATTATAGTTCTCAGAATTTCTCCCTTTCTTAGTCAATAACAACTTTACCAATCCATTACACATGGACGAAAATTTCAACAAATTAAAGCAAACCCACATGGTAGACACATTTAAAGATCCCACATCAATAGACCATTTATAGAAACATTTAAGCTAAATTTCAACAAATTAAAGGAAACCTAGATGACAAAATAAAGTAAATTAGCAACAATACCTCCCTCTAGATTAACCGATTGATTCATTACTGATCAAGAGACGATCCTGCATATTGAAAGTCCAATAATAATCTAGAAGGGGGGTTGAATAGATTATTACCGGTTAAAAATTATATTAGGCCTTTTTGAATTTTTTAATAATTAATTTGCAGTTTTAGAAATTAGCATGCAAGATAAAAATTTAATCACACAATGCACAAATATTTATATGGTTCACAACATACACCCCTTGGTATGTTGCTACGTCTAGTCTCAAGTTCCTACTTGGAACTTGAGATCCTATTACTATCAGTAATAAAAACTCCTTCAATAGGCAGAGAAGCCTTTACAAAGTTTTATAGACAAACTTCTAACTTTTTCAACTATTCTTTCTTGGATAGGAAGCTCTCCGCTCCCTCCTAAAGTTTAGTTGTTCCTCCTTTTGAGTTCAGTTCTATTCTATGATATGATCTTGAAACAACAGCTTCTTCCTTACCTCACAAGTATACTAGAGACCCAACTTCCCGCTGACCTCTCTAAGACTCTGGTCTTGGTTGAAGAATTACTCGTCTTTCTCACAGGTACATAAAATAAACTAACTCTGACCTTTTCTCCTTTTATAAATGATTTTACAACAATATGCTTCTTAAATAAGAAGATAAGAGTTTAATACAGATTGGCGCTTCTCAAATAAGTAGATATTAATTGAAGAACAAATATCTATTTATAAAAGTTCAAAGACTTTTATATTTAAAAATATGCTTCTTTGAAAGCAGATAGAAATTAATATTTAGATCAAATGATGCTTCTGATTAAGCAAGTATATAAGATATGCACATTTATAAAAGTTCAAGTAACTTTTATATTTTTGAGAGATGCTTCTTGAATAAGCAGATAAGTCAATTTTAGCTTTAACTTAACAATGCTTCGGTTTAAGCAGATATATAATTTTAATGCAATTTATAAAGGGTTATTAACTCTTTAAAGTAAAGAGTGTTTTTCTATGGATTAAATAAAATTGTTTTTCAAATAATCTTTAACAGGTATGAAATATTTTTTTGTATCAATACTTGTATAAAAAGAATAAATCAATTCAAACAATATTTATCAAGTATAATATTTAAATCAATTAAATTGATATAACAAATATTATTGTTTAACTCAAAAAATATATAAAAATATTTTATCTATTATGTGAACTTTTATAAATAATGTCACTTAGTACTATAAGAAATCGTACGGTTCGAATTCCTCTTTGTAGAGGTGTATCTCCGTAGCCTTGCGGCATCTAAGTACGAAAAAAATTATAATTTTCACAATTGATATTTATATAAATATTTTCAATAGATCACTACGATTCTCAAATCGAGTTCGGGGAGGAGTATCTCAGTGTCATTTTGAGCTGTCAAGTGTCGTATCTATTTTATGATATTTATATAAATAATGTCGATAAAAGGTCACTGAAGACTATAAGGAATCGTACGATTCGAATTCCTCTCCGTAGAGGTGTATCGCCCAAGTATCCTTTTATTTGACGAATAGATGAAATATAGATATATAAAATTGTGTATAATAATGTATATTCGTATATCTATAGATATAATACAAGTAAGAAATAATTCAACAAAGGTTAAACTTATCTCAAGGAGAGTATGCTTTTCTTTTCACTGAATTGGTAAAACCCAAATGAATGAAATACTCCTTATTTATAGATTTTTGAAGTCGGGGGCAAAAATATAATTTGTGAAAACTATTTTTGAATGCACAGTTCAGATGATCAATTTTTGAATTTAACGGTCCAGATGAGAAATAATTTTTACGCGGAAGTACTCACAATTTCAACTGGGCAAAACTTCACTTACCTAGCATTTATTATTCTATTTGACCACACAGTTTTAAGCCAAAAAGAAAGCTAGCACATACACGTGGTTTTAGTCCCAAAAAGAGTGTCACAGTTTTGCCAGCACATTTAAATAAGCGCGCGCACACACACACACACACACTTATATATGTTGCATGCACTTTAACACACACATGTTTAAATATATTATCACTTAGTATATATATATAGTACCTACTGTTATAAATATATATATATATATATATATATATATATATATATATATATATTAGACCTGACAATATAATTAGTTAATATTCCTTATATAGTACCAAATGAATGAAATACTCATTATTTACAGATTTTTGAAGTCGGGGGAAAAAATGTAATTTGTGAAAACTATTTTTGAATGCACAGTTCAGATGATCAATTTTTGAATTTAACGGTCCAGATGAGAAATAATTTTTACGCGGAAGTACTCACAATTTCAACTGGGCAAAACTTCACTTACCTAGCATTTATTATTCTATTTGACCACACAGTTTTAAGCCAAAAGGAAAGCCAGCACATACACGTGGTTTTAGTCCCCAAAAGAGTGTCACAGTTTTGCCAGCACATTTAAATAAGCGCACACACACACACACACACTTATATATGTTGCATGCACTTTAACACACATGTTTATATATATATATATATATATATTAGACTTGACTGTGATGCCCCCAAAATAGGTATACATCACCCATCTTGAGTCGTCAAATACATGGTACAAAATTCAAATACAAACTAATAATACAGCAGTCGTGTAAAATACGACAAAACATATGTTGTGAGTTTAAATACAAATATTGTCTTCTAGACAATATCCATTCTCAAATAGAGTCCTTGTTACATTTAGTCACACTATTTTACAGAATAGTGAGGACTACTAAGACACCATCTCGGATCATCACTCTGTTTCCTGACTAGTCACAGCTACGTTCTCATTTCCTGAAGAGAACAATGAAAGAAAGGGTGAGATCAACTAGCCCAATAAATAATATTATGACTAAGATAATGCAAAATAAATTATCATTAGCCTTCAACAATGTTAAACTGATAAAATACAATAGACATCAAGTTTAACTGCAGCGGATCAAGCAATCCATTAAAAGAGTCAAGTAGAGAATAAAATCTACTATCTTTTATGATTTAATAAGTTTTTCATCACTTTTATCGCTGAGACTCAACTTAATAATTAATCCACATCATCCATGCACTACGGCCAAGGATATTCATTAGGGTCATGACCATAAATTTCATGCACTACGGGCCTAGGATATTCGTGTATTCATCAATGGTCATGATCATGCTAACAACTGTCTATCAATGCACTAATGCCAATGAGGACTTTTACCACATCACTTGTTACATTACGGTCATGATTACACCGAATAATCCTTGCTCATAATCATACCAAGTTCATCCATGCTCTACAGGCCATAAATGATTTTTTAAAAAAAATATAAACATGAGGATGATGACAATGATATAAGAATTCAATAAAACAAGTTCACGAATTAATTTATTCAGGAACTAATAACGTCCAAATTGTCAGCATAATATTGCTTTGTAGAGTAAAGTTCAAGAATGCTCAGAAGAATATTTCCATGAAAAATACTGGATGAAGCGCAAATATCAAAGATATTCCACTAATTTCATGGAGTATAGAAGTCAAAATTTTAACCAACTGAGTATAATAACGAATGGAATAACAAAAGAAATCACCATGCATGCGGTACTTCGCATAGACAGGTTATTCTAACAGAATAATAATAACGGAACCAGGTCAGGTAAAATTCACACCGACAAGATGTTCCAACAGAATAATAAGTGCGGAATAATAAATAATGGAATCAGGTCCGGCGTAAAACGCACAGACATGATATTCCAAT
The DNA here is from genome assembly GCA_020205505.1 of Panax japonicus. Lineage (NCBI taxonomy): Eukaryota > Viridiplantae > Streptophyta > Magnoliopsida > Apiales > Araliaceae > Panax > Panax japonicus. Next base: position 19,203 of record JAINUV010000337.1, read on the forward strand.
AGAATAATAAAGATGGAATAATAAATAATGGAATCAGGTCTGACGTAAAACGCACAAACAAGATATTCTAACAGAATAATAAAAACAGAATAATAGAAGAATGTCACCAAGTATAGGGTAGCCCGCGTATACAGGTTATTCCAACAGAACAATAAAGAAATGGAATAACAGAAGTTCTCTTCTTGAATACAAAAGAAATAACATCCCTTTCCGTAAAAGAAACTGAATATAAGAGTAGGGAAGTAGCAGAATACTTTTTTATAGTTTCTCTATAATTTCTCTCTTTGGAGTTTCAGTGAATTTGTAAGAAATAATGAAGGAATGAGCTTCTATTTATAGGAGAATGGAAGTGTACTATTTATGAACGAATTATTTTTGCAGAATTATTTCTTCAACCAAATACAATAAAGTCAATCAACTAACCAATAAAATCACAACAAAAATTAAAATATAATACATATATATAAACACATGTTTTCAACTTATATATATCAATATTATATATATACCACTTAATTTTTCTCTCCCATAACCAACATCCATCCCCCACCCACCCAATAATCAAATTCACTACACTCTTACACATCACTATCACACTACCACTTTTCCACCATTTTCCACTCACACACCCATCACTTTCACATCTCATTTTCTTCCACCATATACTCAATACACACATATACTTCCATACGTATACTCTTCCATTTTCAAAATCATTTTTTCAACACATATGGGCCCCACATGTGGGCCCCACCTTTAAAATTTTTTTACCGATTATTTTGAAAAATGGGTAAATAGGAATCCATAAAATAAGCAGACTTCATAAAAAATCACCTTAATAATTTTAACAACATTTATCACCTTTATTACAATTCACAATATTAATCGACCAGGTCGTTCCCAGGAAAGAGGGGATTTTCCAATAAGGATTTTTCCTTATTGGCGCGCAATTAGGTGACCAAACCTCTCCTTGGCAGAACTTCTAGACATCGTTAATATTGCAATTTATAACATTAATAACTCTGTCATTTCAATTATTGATTTAATAATATATAAAATATCGACAATAATTAAATCAAATAACGTGAGATACTATACAACAATTACTATAGCAATAATTGAACAAAACGAGTGACTTCTCACGTAAGCATTAATAATCAATACCGTGTGTTACTATGCAACAACGCGTATTACTGTACTTTTACTACCAAGTAGTTTAACAGTATTAACGGTTAAACTTCTGCCGTTATTTTTAATAAAATATTTTTGTCGTTTTCTCAATCCGATAATAATTCCGTTGTGGGGTCCACCAATGATTGTGCCGTCGTACAAATATTCTCCGACACAAAGAATATCCCCTGACCAATTGAATATAATACAACAACTTGCATACTTTGCAAAATTTATAAATACTAACCACAACTATAATATTATATCAAATCCACACCATAATATTCAAAAAAATATTTCAAGAAATTTAAATCTTTATTTATAAAATCTGGGGTCTCACATTGACAATATAATTAGTTAACTGTTGGGTCAAACCATATTAACTAGAACCAAATGGGTTGGTTAACTATTTTTATTTATTTAGGTTGGTTAAAGTTTGGACCCATATTTTTTAAAATAAATATAATTAATTAATCGGTTAACCCATTTTAACCCATATTCCATTCCCATAAACATCAAAGCATTAATGTGTGCACTTTTATAAAAAAAATCAACACTCATGGGCCGTGGCACAACATGACCACAAGAAGCCTTCAACATTGAGGAATTAAAACAACGCAATCCCGCTGTACCAAAATAAATAAATAGCTCAATTCAACTTTTTTTTAGAGAATTATTTTCTTCCTTGTTTTATTCATTTCATCTTAAGGTCTAAGGAGATGTAACTATTTACCATTACAGTATCACCTTTTATTTCTTTATCTAACCACACAAATAATGTATTTTTAGACTATGTTTTGATTCTTAAATAAATAAATAATTAAAATTTTACTATTTGATAAAACTGTGTAATGAAAGTTTATTAAAATTGAGGTTCTATATAAAATACAAATATTTATTAAGATTTTCAAACATAATTTAATTAAATATAAAAGAGTTGTTTGATAATCAATTTTTATAATAGGTCTGAATATAATATTTTACTATTTTATCCTTATTATCAATTTATATAATCTTAATTACGGTGAAAGTATAATAAATTTAAATAATTAATTCAAATAAATCACCAATAATTAAAATATTTCAAACCTAATTTTACATAATTAATATAAATATATGATGATCATGGAGTACTACTTGTTTAAAATTTTATTAGTATAGTTTTTTAGCATTTTATTATTTATATTAATAATTTTTATATCATATTATTACTTAATTAATTTAATTATGACGGTCACAATTTTATTTTTCAAAAGTTCTGTTTAAAAGTCAAAACATCTTAAAATGGTTAATATGGTTTTTAATCATAACAATATAGTTCCAACCCACATAACCCATATTAATAATGGTTAATATGGTTTTAGTTCTTAAATGGAAACATAACCATATTTTAAAAACCAAAACCAACCCATAACCATATTTTGTCAGGCCTAATATATATACATATGATAGTTTATATATTATATTATATATATACACATGTTTTTATAATGTATGTATTTATGCATTTAAAAACATTTTTGCCCAACTTTGATTTTGAAAAAGAAATAGGATCTCCTTGCCTTAACATATTTATATGAATTAATGTATTTAACACTTGACATTTAAATTATCAAGGTCAATAAAAATTGATAGGTATAAATTTATTTTATATTTTGATGATAGCAATTATGTTTTTAACTAAATAGGTAATTATTTAATTATTTTGTTATTTTCTATTTTTACTTGAATTAATTTTTATTGACCTTGATAAATTATATGTCAAGTGTTAAATAAATTAATTCAGATATTATTCAAGGCAAGGATACCCTATTTCTTTTTCTAAAAATTAAAGTTGGGCAAAATATTTTTAAAACACTTAAATCTATCAAAAATAATATATTATATCGTATATAGTAAAAATTATAATATACTAAAACATATAAAATACTCCCTCCGTCCCAAATTAACTGCTCAGTTTTGACTTTTTTAAGTCAAATTGATTATTTTTAGAATTAATAATTAAGCATATATAAATATATTTCTAAAATTATAAAAATTAGGATTAGTAATAAATTGTATATACTTTCTTTTGGTTATAATCTCTTCACCTATATTTTAGTAAAAATAGTAAAAAGATTAGTTTTAAAAATGGTCAATTTGACTTTAAAAAGTCAAAACTGAGCAATTAATTTGGGACGGAGGGAGTACTTATTATATATATGTGTAAACGGTTATACTACATATAAGTGTGTGTGATTAATGTGCAAGTTCTGTCAAAATCGTGTGAATTAGATTAACAAAAGTGACATTCATTTTTGGACAAAAAGATTGGCTGGCATGTTTTCATATGTTGGACAATAATAGCATTAAATGATCAAAAGCTTGAAAAAGGCCTAGGCGATTTTCTCTTTTCTTTCGCGTAAAAGCTTAGCTAAATCTAGACCATTCAATTTAAAAATGCTTGATTATCACCGTTAATTCAAAAATCAATTTTTGAATTTACAATTTTACCCCAATTTCAAAAATCCTATAAATATGAAGTATTTCATTCATTTAGTTTTTACCAATTCAGTGAAAAGAAAATCATACTCACCTTGCATTCTCTAAGTTTTATATCTCTTCATACAAAAGTGCTGATTATTTTTGAAGAGAAAAATTGGTCCAAGTATTGAGATAAGTTTGATTTCTGTTAAATTATTTCTTACTTGTGTTATATCTATAGATATACAAATACTTATTGTTCTACACAATTTTATATATCCATATTTCATCTATTTATCAAATAAAAGAATACTTGGGCGCCGCAAGGCTACGGAGATAAACCTCTACGGAGAGGAATCCGACCGTACGATTCCTTATAGTCTTTAGTAATCTTTTATTGATATTATTTATATAAATATTTTAAAATAGATACGACACTTGATAGCTCAAAACAACACTGAGATACTGCTCCAAAAAGAGTAGTCATCCGAACCGGATTTGAGAATCGTAGTGATCTATTGAAAATATTTATATAAATATTAATTGTGAAAATTATAAATTTTGTCACACTTAGACGCCGCAAGGCTACGGAGATACATCTCTACCAAGAGGAATTCGAACCGTACGATTCCTTATAGTACTAAGTGACATTATCTATACAAGTTCACACAATAGATAAAATATTCTTATATATTATTTGAGTTAAACAAATAATATTTGTTATATCAAATTGTGCTTAACTGACATTATACTTATTGTTTGATTTGATTTATTATTTCATAACAAGTATTGATTTATATACAACTCATAAAATATTTGGTTAAGTTTAATTAAAAAATAATTCTATTTTATCCATAGAAAAATACTCTTTATTTTATAGAATTGTTAATTCTTTATAAAGTGCTTTAACATCACATATTTGCTTAATCAGAAGCATAAGTGGATCTAAACAAATATTCTATCTGCTTATTTAAGAAGCATTACTCTGTACTTAACTTCTATCAGCTTATTCAAGAAGCAACTTGTTGTAAACTTACTTGTAACCATAAAAAGGTGTAGAGTGAGTTTATTTTATGTACCTGTGAGAAAGACGAGTAATTCTTCAACCAAGACCAGAGTCTTAGAGAGGTCAGCGGGAAGTTGGATATCTAGTGTACTAGTGAGGTGACGAAGCGGCTGTTGTTTCAAGACTAGATCATATAATAGAACTGAACTCAAAAAGTGGTACAACTAGACTTAAGGAAGAAGCGGCTGTTGAAGGAGTTGTTATTACTGATAGTAATAGGATCTCAAGTTCCAAATAGGGAATTGAGACTGGACGTAGCAACATACCAAGGGGCGTATGTTGTGAACTAGAAAAATCTCTGTGCATTGTGATTGAATTTTATTATTCTGCATACTAATTACTAAAACTGCTAATTAATAACTAAAAATTCAAAAAGGGTATATATATAAAATTTTTAACTAGTAATAATCTATTCAACCCCCCTTCTAGATTATTATTGACCTTTCAAAAATTAATTCAAATAAAAATAGAAAATAGTTTAGATAAACTAATAAAATATATAAAAGAAAATAAAGAATTATTTATTTAATTACTACATAATTTTTATCATCAAAATATAAAATAAAATTATATCTATCAATCTCCCCCATTTTGATGATGACAATTATAAAAATATTTTTATCCCTTAAGAAGCTCCCCCTTAAACTATGAACATTTTAATTCCATTCACATAGCAGTTTATATCCAATCTCATAGCAGTTTATATCCAATCTCATAACAGTTATAACATAGCGGTTTATATAACATGTAAGACCCCAACTTTTATGAATAAAGATGAATTTTTTAAAATTATCATTTTTGAATATTATGGTATGAATTTGATATAATATTATAGTTGTGGGTAATAATTATAAATTTTGCAAAGTACGCAAGTTATTGCATATTAATCGATTGGTCGGGCAATATTCGTTTTAGTAGAGAATATTCGTACTACGACACAATCATTGGTGGACCCCACAACAGAATTATTGTCGGATTGAGAAAACGACAAAAAATATTTTATGAAAATAACGACGTAAGTTTTATCTTTAACTGTTGAAACATCCAGGGTTAAAAGTACAGGAATACACGTGGTTGCATAATAGCACACGATATTGATTATTGATGCTTACGTGAGAAGTCATTCAGTTTTATTCAATTATTGTCGATATTTTATATATTATTAAATCAATAATTGAGATGACAGAGTTATTAATATTATTATTTGTATTATTAACGATGTCTAGAAGTTCTGCCAAGGAGAGGTTTGGTCACCTAATTACGCGCCAATAGGAAGAAATCCTTATTGGAAAGATCCCTCTTTCCTGGGAATGACCTGGTCGATTAATATTGTGAATTATAATAATGATGATAAATATTGTTTAAAATACTGAGAGGATTTTTATGAAGTATTAGATGTAAATTTTACTTATTTTATGTACCCCCTTTTACCCAATTTTCAAAATAATTGGTAGAAAGTTGTTTAGTATAAATAAATTGGGACCCACCTGTGAGTGTGAGATGGTGGTGGGAGGAGAACATGTAGGGCCACTTTGGAAGAAAAAAAAGATGAAGGGAAAAGAATCTTACAAGTTGGTCACGGGAGGGAGGAAAAAATCAAATGCTGTAGATATAATATATATATATATATATATATATATATATATATATATAAATATCTAGCATGTGTTTATATATATATATGTGTATTATATTTTATTTTTTTTGTTTTGATCCTATTAGTTGGTTGGTTGAAATATGCATCAGTGTATTATCACAACTTTGATCAGTGAAGACTTCATGTTATATAAATATAATATATATATATATATATATATATATATATATATATAATATATTATATTTTATTTAAAAGATTTTACTTTAAATATGGACCGTCCGATTAAAAGTAAAACAATCTGAACCGTTCATGAATTAGTTACTATGCTGTCCATTCTTCTATAAATAGAAGCTCATTCCTTCATTATTTCTTACGAATTCACTGAAACTCTAGAGGGAGAAGCTATAGATAGAAAGAAGAAAAGTATTCTGCTACTTCCCTACTCATATATCCTATTTCTTTTACGGTAAGGGGTATTATTTTTCATATTCATGAAGAGAACTTCTGTTATTCCATTCTTTATTATTCTGTTGGAATATCCTGTCTGTGCGTTTTACGCCGGACCTGGTTCCGTCTTTATTATTCTGTTGGAATATCCTGTCTATGCGTTTTACGCCGGACCTGGTTCTGTCTTTATTATTCTGTTGGAATATCCTGTCTGTGCGTTTTACACCAAACCTGATTCCGTTATTTATTATTCTGTTGGAATAACCTATCTATGTGAAGTACCGCATGCATGGTGATTTTTTTTGTTATTCCATTCTTTATTATACTCAGTTGGTTAAAGTTTTGACTTCTATACTCCATGAAATTGGTGGAATATCCTTGATATTTGCACTTCATCCAATATCTTTTTGTGAAAATATTCTTCTGAGCATTCTTAAATTTTACTCTACAAAGTATCATGTTGACAATTTGGACGTTATTAGTTCCTGAATAAATTAATTCTTGAACTTGTTTTATTGAATTCTTATATCATTGTCATCATCCTCATTTATATTTTGTTGAAAGTCATCTGTGGCTTGTAGTGCATAGATGGACTTGGTATGATTATGACCAGAGATTATTCGGTGTAATCATGACCGTAATGTTACAAATGATGTGGTAAAAGTCCTCATTGGCCCGTAGTGCATTGATGGACAGTTGTTGGCATGATCATGACCATTGATGAATACACGAATATCCTTGCCCCATAGTGCATGGATAATTTGTGGTTGTGATACTTATGAATATCATTGGCCGTAGTGCAGGGATGAGGTGGATTATTTATTAAGCTGAGTCACAGCGATAAAAGTGATGAAAAACCTTTTAAATCATAAAATATAGTAGATTTTATTCTCTACTTGACTCTTTTAAAGGATTGCATGTTTCGCTGCAGTTAAACTTGATGTCTATTGTATTTTATCAGTTTAACACTGTTGAAGACTAATGATAATTTATTCTGCATTATCTTAGTCATATTATTTCTTACTGGGCTAGTTGAGCTCACCCTTTCTTTCACTGTTCTCTTCAGGAAATGAGAATGTAGCCGGGACTAGTCGGGGAACAGAGTGACGATCCAGACGATAGTATTAGTAGTCCTCACTATTCTGTTAAATAGTGTGACAATAAATGTAATGGAGACTTATTCTGAGAGTGGATATTGTCTAGAAGACAATATTTGTATTAAAACTCACAACTTTCTTGTTGTATATAAAAGATTGTATTTGTATTTTGTACCATGTATTTGGCAACTCAGAATAGGTGATGCATACCTATTTTGGGGGCGTCACATAACAGTTATATAGAAGTTTATATAACAATTATAACAGTCATAATATTTTTCTTCTCCCCCTTTGTCATCATAAAAAATGATGGGGTAAAAGAAAATTTTAAACCCGCAGAAGAAAATATTTAGTTAAGTAAACCTGCACAGAGAGTTAGTAACCAAATATATATAAAACTATCAAAGATATGTCAAACAGCAGTAGTTGTAGTAGGAGAGAGGGTTTAGGGAAGTTAATTTACAATCATCCGAATAGTTAGACAAATTAGTCAAATAGTTAGATTTCCTCTAGATTTAGAGGAGAGAAGTGAGAAACTTCAGGAATGTGATCATCTAGATCTTCAGAAAATGGTGGCGGCACAAGATCAGCTGGGTCATCAATGACAGTAGTGTTAAATGGGTAGGGACCCATACCCAAGCTATTAGTCTCCATCATACAACATACCATGGTCTTAACAACATGTAGAGTTAACTGCACATCTTCTGACTTTTCTAACAAAAGAGTTTGGTTGTGTAGAAGAAGTTGATTCATGTTATTAAGTGAATCAATCTTAGTGGCCATGTTTATATTGGACTCAATCACCTCATGATCAACAGGTTTAAAAATAATCAAGGGTTGAGGTGGCATATTTAAATGGGAGACAATGTTACTGGTGGGAACAAGTTGGGACTGATGTTATGACACAGGGATGTTCAGATAATTGAAAATATGAGTGAGTAGTAAACCAAATCCAAGACAGTTGTTATGAAAACATAATTCAAATGATGATAGCAAAAAGTAGGCAAAGTTATAAGGCATGCAATCATTTAAAATACTCTTTATGATTTCCAAATCTAAGGGCAGCAGTTTTCGATCATCTATCACAAGCATGAAATTGTTTCTCAAAATTTTACCCAGAAACTGACACTCAGCAGTGAGAAATTCTAATCCAATTTTACAGGGAAAATCAAATAGGAGTGCTGGCACCATTTGGTCAGTCACAATAGACAGAGGAACCGTACCTTTGCATTGTCATTTTCTTGACATTCATTTATCTTGATATACTAAGGTTAGGCATTGATGTGCATATTTTTTGTAAGACCCTAACTTTTATGAATAAAGATGAATTTTTCTAAAAATATCATTTTGAATAATTATTGTGTTGATTTGTTATAATATTAAATTTGTGGGTAATATTTATAAATTTTGCAAAGTAAACAAGTTGTTTTATAATATTGGATTGGTCGGGGAATATTTGTTTTAACAGGGAATATTCATACGATGGCACAATCATTGGTGGACCCCAAAACGTAATTATTGTCGAAATGAGAAAACGACAGAAATATCTTTTTATGAAAATAACAGCGGAAGTTTTACCGTTAACTGTTGAAATAACCGGTGTTAAAAGTACAGTAATATGCGTGGTTGCATAGTAGCACACGGTATTGATTATTGATGCTTACGTGAGAAGTTACTCAGTTATACTCAATTATTGCTACAGTAATTGCTTCATCATATCTCTCATATTATTGATTCAATTATTATCACAGTATCATCTGCATAATATTTTATATTATTAAATCAATAATTGAGACGACAAAGTTATTAATATTATTATTTGCAATATTGACGATGTCTAGAAGTTCTGTAAGGAGAGGTTTTGTCACCTAATTGCGCGCCAATAGGGAGAAATCCTTATTGGAAAGCCCTATCTTTCCTGGAAATGACTTGGTTGTTAAATATTGCCAATTATAATAATGATAATAAAGGTTGTTAAAAATATTAAGGAGATTTTTATGAAGTATTTGTTGTAAATTGGCTTAATATATGGACCTTCATTTACCTATTTTTCAAAAATAATCGGTAGACGTTATTTTAAGGTGGGCCCCACGGGTGGGGCGTACTTGTGGAGGAAAGTCTTGGGGTGGGATGTTATGTTTGTTACGGGTTTGAAGAAGGAAATTATGGTGGGAGTATATATATATATATATATATATATATATATATATATATATATATATATATATATATATATATATATGATTATAATGTAATGGGGGGTGGGATGGAAGTCACGGGTGTGACTTCAGTATATATATATATTATAATAAGTTTTGTTTTTTATGTAAAATAGAATATATTATATTTTATTGAATATAATATTATTAATTTGAAAAAAGGAGAAGGAGAAGAAGAAGTGTCAGATATGTTAGCTGTGATTTTGCAAAATAATTCGTCTGATTGTACTGTGCAGTCCGTGAGAAATTTTTCTAAATAGTATCCTTTCCATTCTCCTATAAATAGGATGCTTAGTTAGATTGAAAATCACACCAGAATTAGAGAATTCTTCTTCTATAGTCTTGAGCGTATTTCTTTAGAGTTTAAGAAAACTTTGAGTATAGAAAACAATGAAAGTTTTCTTCAAGAATATCCCCGCTATACCAGTTGGAATACTCTTCTTTTCAAAGTAAGGGATGTTATTTTTGTTTAATATTCGCTTGAAATAATATTTTCTTCCATACTCTGTAGTATGTAAGTAATATTATTTCGTTTCAGATTTTGAATTTTATATTCATTTTGTTAAAGTTTTGGCTTCTATACTCTATGAAATTAGTAGAATATCCTTAAATTTTGTGTTTCATCCAGTACATTTTCATGAAAATGTTATTCTGAACATTCTTGATAAGTTTTAACTTTTCTTGCCAGAGTACTATTCACGGGATACTATTCCCGAATTACTATTAATGGGTTACTATTCACTCGAGTACTATTCACTCGAGTACTATTCACCCGGGGTACTATTCATGATAAAAATTGATTCGTTTTCGTTCCAAATTATTTTTGGTATAATATTATTCTTGAATTTTACTCCACAAAATAGTATAATGTTGACAATTTGGACATTATTGAAATATGGATAAATTAAATTATAAATATTTAAAATTTATCCTTTGCTTTCTTTTAATTGAATTTTTATATCATTGTCATCATCCTCATGCTTATATTATGTTGAAAGTCATCTGTGATTGTAGTGCATAGATGGACTTGGTATGATTATAACTAGAGATTATTCGGTATAATCATGACCGTAATGTTATAAATGATGTGGTAAAAGTCCTCATTGGCCAGTAGTGCATTGATGGACAGTTGTTGGCATGATCATGACCATCGGTGAAAACAAGAATATCCTTGGCCCGTAGTGCATGGATAATTCGCGGTCGTGATACTAATGAATATCCTTGGCCGTAATGCAGGGGTGATTCGATGATCTGGATTATTTATTAAGCTGAATCTCAGCAATAAAAGTGATGAAAAACCTTTTAAATCATAGAAGATAGTAGATATCATACTCTACTTGACTCTTCTAATAGATTGCTTGTTCCGTTGCAGTTAAACTTGATGTTTGTTGACGTCGGGATTTTTTGATGTCCCTTTTCGTTACTTGTTCTTTGGTGTTCTCATGTTAATGTGAGATTTGTTTTTAAAAACAAGTGAAAAAGGTCCGACATGTGTAATGTCGACGATTTGACTTTAAGAGTCGCCAGTTGGTGTATTTAACTGGTTGCACCAACACAATCGAAAAGGTTTGCACATTGACCTAGTGATGTGACACTGCTAAACGGGTTTGTGAAATCGAGATTCATTAAGGGTTCGGGGGCTTGGTTATGCTGAGGGAAGGTGTTAGGCACCCCCCGACATCCGTGTTGCCATGGTGACCGCCACTTCTCAAAGAAACTATTATATGAATATGTGTGCTTGTGTGCGGATCAATGTGTAATTATTTGGAAGTAGTACTGTACCTCGTTCGCACCTATATACAAGGGTTTGAATTTATAGAAAAATTCAGTTTTAACCAGATATAAGAATGAGGTTTTATAAAAAAAGGTTTTTCAAACCCTGTGCTCAATAGTAATTGAGGCCTTTGATACTTCCATTTTATTATCTAAATGTTCGGCTTGTTTGCTTTTATTTTCGAGATGCGAGGCATCTGCGAGAAAATAATATACAGCAGTGCCGAACTCCTTATGGGCATGATAGCCATCCAAGGAAATTAAGACACTGTAAATAATGTACAAGCTGCTTACAGCTGGAAAATGTCCATCATGGGAACCGAATCTAGATTCAGTAGACTGAATCTGTGATCACATGATTCCTAGGCTCACATGATACTACAATTTGTATGGAAAATAGTAAGCAGTTATATATATATATAAAAGTTGTATATATATATATATATATATATATATATATATATAGGGTCCGGATCCTGTCCGGACTCCCGGACAGGTGTAAAATCCGGACCTTTTTTTTTTTTTTTTTTTTTTTGCTTTTTTTTTTTGAAACAACTAAAAAAAAAAAAAAAAATTTATGGAATTGGAATTTTTACATTATACAGTGTTTTGGGCGTGATTTGGATGCCTATAACAAAACATGTCTGTACAGTCTGGGCAGACTGTACATACATTGGTTGGTGTGGGTGTTAAAAACACACCCAAAACACTTTATTTTGGAAAAATTTCACTTCCATAAATTTTTTTTTTTTTTTTTTTTAGTTGTTCTACAAAAAAAAAAAAAAAAAAAAATTTTTTTTCAGGTCCGGATTTTCTCCCGTCCGGGAGTCCGGACCTGATCTTTATTCTATATATATATATATATATATATATATATATATATATATATATATATGCATGATCAACCACCACGAAGAAACTCTATGGGGGATCAGAAATGTAAATAAAACAATAAATGATATCAACCGCCATGAAGTGAACTCCAGGCGGGACTTGAATGTAAATAAAGCTGTAAAAAGCTATCAACTGCCACAAAGTGAACTCCAGGCAGGACGAAATATAAGGAAAGCTGTAAAAAGCCACGGAGGAAACTACAGGTCTGACAGGAATGTATATATATATATATATATATATATACACACATATATATATATAAAAGTAGTAAATGCTCTAGATATGAAATCCAGGCTCATCGGATATGTCCGACAACAGTTATATATATAAGTATATATAGATATAAAAGCAATTAAACGCACCGGATGTAAAATCCAGGCTCATAAGACAGAGTCTGACCATAATTTATAAATATAAGTATATATATATATATATATATATATATATATATATATATATATATATATATATATATATATAATCAATTAAACGCTCCAGACCGAAGTCTAGGCTAATCAGACAGAGTCTGACAACAATTTATATATATATATACACACACACACACACAACAGATCAGGTCCGGGAGTCCGGACCTGATAAAAAAACGGACCCCAATTTTTTTTTTGTAGAACAACTAAAAAAATAATAATTATGGAAATGAAATTTTTCCATAATACAATGTTTTGGGTGTGTTTTTAATACCTATACCAACCAATGTATGTATAGTCTGCCCAGACTGTACATAAATGTTTTGGTATAGGCATCCAAATCACGCCCAAAACACTGTATTATGTAAAAATTCCAATTCCATAATTTTTTTTAGTTGTTTCAAAAAAAAAGCAAAAAAAAAGGTCCGGATTTTAAACCTGTCCGGTAGTCCGGACAGGATCCAGCCTCTATATATATATAAATAAAAGCCAATAAACGCTCCAGACCGAAGTCTAGGCTCAATCGAGACATAAGTCGATAATGTAATCTGTATAAATATATATATATATATATATATATATATATATATATATATATATATGTAAGTATATATATACAGACAAAAAATGAAAACCACGGACCGAAGTCTGGGCAAACACACTCACACGACTCTCAACGTGTACAACAGTGTGTGATAATATGAGAAGAAAGCTTTATAGAATGTGAGAAGGCTTATAGTGGTCTGTCAAAGTAGACTTCTATGACTTTATTTGTATAACTACTCAGCTCTCGCCGGACAAAAGATAGCTATATGTGAGCTAACAGAAAAGAAAATAGTCAATATGGGTGTGTACAGAGCAAAATGGACAGGGCTTCTTCGCCTTTTCTCTCTCTTCTCCTCCTTCAAATGGCTGACCCCCAGCCTTGTATATATAGACGGATGGCCGCAGGTGTACCTGCGGCAGCCGTAGTTACACCTATGGCTGGTCGTGGTGGGCCCAGGCTTCGTGGGTCTCGTTATCTTGAAGTACGTGCACTCACTCAAACTTACAAAACTTTAATCCGAGCTTCCAAATGAGGTATATGTGACCTTCTTCGGATAACTTGTGTTGAGAGTTACGCAATGTCATGGATTAGAGGTTGTACGAAGTCAGGAAGAGGGGACCATGCCCATGGTCTTCAAGCTTTAAATTCTATCCAAAGTACTGCCACGCGTAATAGTCACTCGAAATTGGATATCCTGGTTCTTGAAGGACATATTTGTATGTATGTATGTATGTATGAAGTGTTGAGATGACGCGCAGGTGTTGAAAGGGGCAAGATGATGTTTGACTCTTCGCCGAGGTTATCGTCGGTTTGAGCTGAAAGTAGACGTTGCTCAGGGTTACATCTGAGATTGGACTACTTGTTGGTATGCTGCGATATCATCTTGTGAGAGGAATTGTTGAAGTGGCAAGATGACGTTTGACTCCTCACCGGGGTTATCGCCGATTTGAGCAGAAAGCAGACGTTGCTCAGGGTTACATCTGAGATTAGACTGCTTGTTTGTTTGCCTCACTGTCATCTGTGGGTGTGCCTGTCCGCCCATTGTTATCTCCGGGTCTGAGGTATGAGTGCCTCGGCAGGAGGGCTGAGATTGAAGCTGATCGCATGTGTTTGAAATAAGCATTTCCGGAGTTATCGCTGGAATTGCAACAACATTCCTTGGGGTTATCGCCAAGGACGAAACTCGGGGTTATCTCCGAGGTAGGAAATGATCCTTTCAGTGTGTATTCCGGGGTTGAGGATGAGACTCCCGGTGAGTGTTCCGGGTTGAGATTGATGTTCCTGGTGTGTGGCTCAGGTTGTGAACCGATCCTCCAGTAGTATCCGAAATGGATGTGAGCTGTCTTCCAGAGTTATCTCCGAATGACAATTTTGCCCTCCTGTAATGTTAGTAACTGTTGTGCAGAAAAATTTCGAGTGTCTACAGATGCCCCTCTTTATTATATTTATGCAATGCAAGGCATGGATAGGATAAAGAATCTTAGACACTTGAAATGCAAGTGAAATAAACATGATGCTTATGTGCAGCAACATGATGCAAATATATGATGCATGATTGTCATGTAATCCTGCTGGGATGACAATCAGTGATGGCTTGGACATGCGATCCAAGTCTTCAAGAATGTTGACGTTGGGGCTATCACTAAAGTCATGAATCCTAGATACTGACTTATATTCCATAGAGGTACCTCTTGTATGTAAGAGATCTGTGGGGATAAAGCTTTTTCTGCTTGAGGATATGTATAACATATTCCCTCATCCTGTTGGAGTTACTGCCGACAGTCGGTTGTTGTCAGGGTTGCTTGACCTTCGTTGATGTGTGTATCACCGGATAGACTGTCAAGGTTACTTGACCTTCATTGATGTGTGTATCAATGGTTGCATTGTGTTGTAACCCCCGCCGGGGATACATATATGTTTGAAAATTCAGCGTTGTAACCCCCGTCGGGGATACATATTTAATTTGTAACTTCGGTGTTGTAACCCCCGCCGGGGATACGTGGATGCTCGAATTTCATAGATTCTGCGTTGTAACCCCCGTCAGGGATATGTCAGGGTTGCCTGACACTCATTGACGGCATTGGACCTTTGTGGGGTATTGTCGAGCATGATTTATGAAAGCTGAGGCTATTGGTATCGTATACCTTGTATGCAGGTGAATACCAATGTGGAACATATGGAGCCAGAGTTTGACACATGAACATAAGGATTCTGGGCTATTCTGCTCAATTGCGTAGCACTTTTATTCATGATTTGGCCTTTTCAGCTTGCGAGACCTCCTTTGCAACTCTAACTGGAGCGAGCCGGAGGTGTGTGACCCATGTAGGAGTGCCACAGGTACACCTACAACAGCCGCAGGTAGACCTGCGGCCAACAATGGCTATGTAAAACCCAAAGGTTGCTTTTATAAGTCATTTTTAAGCTACGAGACGAAGGAAATCTGAGAGCTTCTCATCAGACTTGTTGAGTTCGGGCAACTTTCAGCATAATCTGCTACCGTACAAGCGTTCTTCATTTTCCTGGTAACATATGCATGTATTCCTTTCCAGTTTCTATCCGTTGGAAAATGACTTATCACATGAAATGCGTTTAGACATATAGTCGTGAATATGCATGCTGATATGACTTGATAAAAAATATTTAACATAGCAAATGTTAGTATTAAACCATGTTGAACATAACGATGTGAAAAATTTTGACTTTTGAAACAGTCAAATTTGCACCTTTTACTGTCATTTCTTATCCTATCTGAGGATAAATGAGTAAAGGTAGACAAGCAAAATAATCCCGGTAATTAGACAACACTTAACTAATATTTTACTGCAATGTATTAAATGCATATAGGATGTATATGACTATGTATAGGTGTGCTACTGAATGGCCACCTAGTCATGCCTATGTGCATGTGGATAGTCCCATTTATAAAGGGGCTATGGCAAAATTTTCCCAAAATGTAGGAATGATTAGTCATGCATTTTTAACTATACTGTAAATGTATATTAAAACAATGCATGTATACATGTTAAAAAGCTCCAGGTAAGAATTTACCATACCCTTTCTGAGGTGATTTGGAGACTTGTTGTCCAGATATTATGGATCCGGATCAGCCGAGTAGTTCCCGCAGGACCACTTCTGGTGTACGGAGGAGGGCTTCTGAAGAGCCTCAACACCGTTCTGTTAGACAGCCTCGTCGTTTGGTGGAGACAGTGATACGTCCTATCCTAGTTAAAGTGTCGGATGTTGAGGACGAGGAGAAGGATGTACCAGTCGAGGTTCCTGCTCTTGATGTGCGTGTTCCCCGTAGGGAATTGCTAGGAATTCAAGTGGCGAACCCAGATCTTCTAGGTGACTTGAGTCGGCATCCTTCAGTATACCTGTACGCAAACGAGGTATGAAGTTAGATCTTAATCGTCCTTGTTTCCTATTGATGAGGAGTAAAGGATTCTGATGTTGATCTGTATTTAATATAGGTTCCCGGCTTCACACAGCCTCGAGGGAACTGGTTTAGCATCCACTCTATGTATCAGGCCTTGCATGATGACTACAGAGCAATTGTACATGGCTGGGGATTTGGAGCATTATTTTCCATCCTTCCCCATCGTTGTCCCTGGGGTTACCTCAGGGCATTTTCTGAGTGGTGGTTTCACCAGACTTAGTCACTCCATTTGCTGGACTGTGAGGTGATGATGACACCGATGGATTGGCGATTTATCAAAGGTATGGAGTTTGGAGGGGATCCAGTGCCTTGTACGTCGGATATTACCCCTACTGTCGTCAGATCCTTGTTGGGAGTTCTAGCGGGGGTGCTCAAGGGTAGGACTGTTTGTATGGGTCCTTTGAGCGTAGATGCTATGAGTGGGCTATTGAGTGAGCCCATACCCGATGATGTGAGAGTCAGGGACCGCATTCTTCGGCGATTGTTCTTGATGATCATTAGGGGCCGCTTCATAGCAGATAATTCCTCTACGGTGTCCTTCGCTTTGATCAGCGCCACTCGACACGTGGACCGTATAGGAGACTATGATTGGGGTTCCTACACCTTTGCCTACTTCCTCAAGGGAATGCGTATGCGATCGCAGGGCTTAACCAAGGCATGGTTAGGATTCTACCCATTTCTGCTGGTGAGTGTTTCTCTTGTTTTTTCCTGTGTACAGGTTAAGAGTGTTGACTGATAGCAGATGTTTGCCTTTATGTTAGCAATTTTGGGCCTATGAGAGGCTTCCATGTTTGTGTCCTGTGAGTGTGTTAGGTTTAGACACCTATCCACGAGGACGACGATGGCATTAGTCCATACTGGCTGAGGTCCCTGTTGCTAAGGGTTTCACTCATTGTCACCTACAGCTGGAGTTGTTGACAGTATGTGTCAGCACACGGGTTCCCTACTCTGGGGAGCATTTGGGAGTTGGTTTTGAGGATGGGTACCCGACTGGAGTTGAGTACATCATTTCCACCCACAGGATTACTCTCTTCACAGATGGAGGATGAGAGCTCTATTTAGGAGAGCGTACTATCAGGAGCACTACAGGAGAGATCTGTATGCCGATCTTGCCTCCTTCCAGACGTTATTAGTCTATTTCGTAGTCACCCGTTATTGATATCGCATTGTTGTGGATTGACGGTTTTACTTTGTCAAAGGGCCCCTGCACTCAGGAGATGTTCCAGCATTGGTGGATCCCTCGTACGATTGGAGCTCAGACCCGCGCCACATAGTTTATGGGGGATATGGTTCTAGGATCAGTGATGATGACGGATTGGCTAGCCTGTGTCAGAGATCCAACTCATGTGACACAGATTGATAGATTGACCCAGCAGCTGGACCGGGCACATTTCTTCATCCGAAATTTGGGCAGAGATCCTTCAGAGGCAGATACTTTTGATCCTTCCAGCTCTGGCGCTGTCCCCTCAGGTGACCCATATGGTTTTGTCGGTGTAGATTCTTCATTGTATAGGCCTGACATTCCTATAGACAGAGATCCAGTGACTCAAGAGGAGTTACATCAGGTGGATATCATCGATGATGTAGACATTGACACTATTAACTTTTTCTGATGTATTTCTCATTATCTCTTTTGATAGGCCTCTGTTAGCTGCTGGGTAGCTTCGCCCCATTCTCTCTATATCTGTTGATAGGCTTCTGTTGAGTTGTTGGGTAGCTTTGACCCATTTCCCTGTATTTTAGCTGTACAGAGATGTATTAGATGATGATATACTTAGGAATGTATGCACAGTTTTTCATTCCCTATATCATATTGCCATCTATTATATTATGCATGTTATTGTTATGTATATGTATGTATGTCCAGAGATATTTAGCATTAACCCCTGGATGGTCTTATGACACGGCCCGTACAGATGTCTTCTTCGATAGTTAGCCGTATTGATCATACCCCACCATTTTCTGTGGTAGCTGGTATACGCTCATGGTATAATAGTATATCACCATCAGACATGGTGATTGTAGATGATTTGCTGCAGCATACTATGACCCTATTGATGTTTTAGGTTCCTACAGGATTTGTAGAGGGTATGCTCGAGCACTGGGTATCGAAGAGGCAGGTTTTCTGATTTGGGACCTAGGAGTTGACTCCTACTTTGGAGGAGTATGCACGTTTGACGATGCTGCTGCTGGATAGACCTTGTGTGCATATGGCTATTAGAGACATGAGTAGACAGTTCATGACCCTCATCGGATTGAGACGTAGAGTGGTAGAGGACAAGATTACATCCAGCCACGTGATATCCCAGCATTTTTTGTTTGACAGATTTGGCTCTGAGGATAGTTATGCATGACATTCCTGGGATTTCACCACACCGAAGGACCATTGGCGTTCAGCCCGAGTGGATGTATTGCTGCTATGCGTATTATCATATGTCTACATACCACGATATATGGATGAGCTGGATATCGAGGTCATTATGGAAGTGAGAGCTCTCAGGGAGGGTCGTACCATTATACCGATGGTTATTGTAGAGACTCTGAGGTCAGCTACATACTGCTGCACTTATCCGACAGGAGTGTTCATAGGTAGTTCGGTCATGTTGTATGTGTGGTTTATGTCACACTTGAGACCGATTGGCACATTCAGACGGCATGGGTTTTGCTTCACCCATGATATAGCCATGTCATACTCCTTTTAGCCTGTGGAGTGTACAGATGCTGCATCGTGGTTAGCTTTTTAGGCAGGGATTAGAGACCCATTTGCTATATTACCGTGTTCAGGGCTTAGCTCACCCTATAGCTTCATTACTCATGCTCTGGGCATGGATACCTCCCTCTGACTGGATTGAGGGGCATGATTACCTACCACCCACTGGCCGTGATGTGTCAGTTTGACCAATTTTAGGATTTTCATCCTTATGAGGGGCAGTGAGGTAGCGCTTCGCTTCACACCGTTTATCAGCGGAGGATAGATCCAAGTTGTATACCTATTGGGATCAGTGAGAGCTAGCTGAGTTTTCTGTCAGTCATCTAGGTTGTTCTGCAGAATATTCCGCATGGATGGAGACAGAGACTGCATCGGCTGCTGCAGTATCCACAGTGCAGGGGATTGATTCTGACGATGAGGAGCCTATAGAGGAGGCTGACATTCCCATCGATGATTTGACTACTTGGCTACCAGCATTTGTGATGGATTCTCCCACCCCGAGTGCCACTGTTACTCAGTATTCGGCACAACATCTGGAGTAGAGCTTACATCCGATGACCTATGAGAGAGATTAGGCTAGGGTCATGATGTTGACAGCTCTTGATGGGAAAGACGCAGCTCTGTTAGAGAAGGATGAGGCTAGATCAGCCAGGGATGCATTGATAGTGGAGCGGGATGCCGCCTTATCTGCTAGGGATGTGGCCATCGCAGACAGTACTTCAGTTAGATCCCAGATGACTGTCAGTCTTGCCGACATGAGTGCTTACATTGATGAGCATTATGCCACCATGCAGTTAGCCTCTGATCTGCTAGCTCGTATAGATACCCTTGGACAGGAGCTTGTAGTGCTACCTCCGTCTTTAAAGAGGGATGCCATGTTAGATCTAATAGTTCGCATGTATACAGATTTGTAGATAGCTTTGTATTTTCCTGCACAGACTAGCTTAGCCATTTTGTCATGTACAACACATATGTATATATCAAACAATATTATGTATGGCAGGGAAATATATTTTGATTCACTTCCCTTTTAGTTATGCCTTGATACTTGCTTGATATTTGCCTGTTTCTTCAGGGCCTTGTGATCTTGATGCATTCTGAACTTATCCTTGATAGGTGGACATTGAGACGTCGCAAGATCTCTCAGAATGGATCATTGATTTCTGTATATCCCTACCATCTTTGGTGTCTTGGGACTAGTATCTATATGAAATGTGTAACATTCTAGAATTTTTAATTGTTATATTAAATATTTGTTGAATTATATAAGTATTTAATGGATGTGTTTATGGTTGAATTTGTAATTGTTCAAATTGATTCGATTTGGTTAATTATTTGTTAAATAAATAATTAAGGAAATTAATTATTATATGCTAATTTAATTTAATTATTAAGCTAGAGAGTTTTGATTAATTGAATTATTATTCTTTTTATTTGAATTTGTAATTAAAAGGATGTGTTAGTTGATTAAATAAAGTTATAATTATATAGAAAATTATAATTTTGTGGTATTGATTTACGTGTTAAAGTAATTTAATAAATTGTTATTAGAATTAATTTAATTAAATAAAAGTATGACAAATAACCTTTTATAAAGGAGTTATTAAAATAACTTAAAGGAGTTTAATTCAGTTTTGCCAAACAAGGCCTAATGCCTATTGAGTCTTTATTCTAATTGAGTTTTACCAAACAAGGCATAAGGATTAATTGATTATTTTTTAGTGGTTAGCCAAACAAGCCTTATGGCTTTTGATTTTCAAATAAAACATAACCGATGTCAGTTAAGTTAGAATTATATTATATATTTAATATCTATATTATTATTATTATACGTTATATTTCTAAGACGTAAGGTTAGAATAGAGAGGTAAGAGAGAAGAAGAGAGTTTACAGAGAGAAAAGAAGAGAGGAAGAAAGGCTAGGGAATTGGAGAAAAGAAGCTTGAGAATCAAAAAGGGTTAGCCATCATCTTCTTCAAACAAGGTATCATCTAATCTCTGTTATTATTTTTCTTTTCAAAATTATAGTTTTATTTTCTCTCCTAATTTTCTCCATAAAAGCTTTGTAGAAATTGAATTATTTGTTATGTATGTGGTTTTATATGATAATCTAGTGTTGTAAAACTATTTTGATAAGTTATATATGAGCATAGTCAATGAATTAATGTTATGTATGTGGTTTGTGCATAAAAATTATTTTACAGAGAGTTTATGTGAATGAGTATGGTTTAGTTTAAGGTAGAAATTAAGGGTTAATTAGTTGTTTAGTTGATAAATTGACTATTGAATTTGTTAGAGTATGTATAAACATTGATAAAGAGCTTTGAATTAACTGTTTTGGTTGAAAAATAAAATCACAGTGTTTATTTTCATTAAAAACATCAAAAAGTGAGTTTTTATCAAAAATAGTGAAATTATATATTTTAAATTCGTTGTTTATGTTGTTTTATGGGTAGAAACATATTAGGAGTCTTTGAATTATGTTTATATGAGGTCCCTATATGAATTATGTCTTATTTAGACTGTTAGAAAGGAGCTTGTAGGCCAAAATTGGCTTTGTTAATATGATTTTCGTAGCTGTTTACCGAAGTCTGCAATTTGGCGCCGCAGCGCGGCTTGCCAGTATAATTCTTGCGCCGCAGCGCCGGTGCCACGCCGCAGCGCGACCTAGTAGTATAATTCTCGCGCCGCAGTGCCGACTTACAGTATAAACTGTGGCGCCGCAATGCGAGTTAGCAGAATGGTCTGACTGTGTTAATTTTGAACTCAAAGTCTAAAGGAATGGTTATGTGTTAATAATAGGACTGTTAAGTTATGATTTTAATATTTCTATATCAAGAATGAACATGTTATTAACGATTAACTTGTGTTATAACTTGATTATGTGATTAAATAATCAAACCTACATGATGAATGTACTTAGTTATGTTTGTAAAGTGGTAGTGACTAACTATGTCATGATGACATATATGTCTATATATATATATCGGGTATTATGATTCAAATTGTTCGGTTTAGCCTACGAGCAAGACAAGTTCTCTAATCTATTATCTTGTTAAACCAATTATCGTTTCCAATTCGATTACCTTATAAATGATGCAAGCTTTCTAAACTTTGATTTTTATATTGAACAAGTTATTCTTGTATTTAACTTGTTGTTTAGCATGCACAATTATACATACTAATGTTGAACAGTTTATCGTTCAAATTGCTACGCATGCTTAGTATTCGATTTTAAATAACCTTGGCTTAACATTGTTCAAGTAAGGTGTGTTATAGTTATTCAAGTTGTATGCTATTAGATTATTCCTAAAGCATGACTTTAATTTACCATGTTGATTCAATTACGATTATTCTAGAGTATGATGTTATTGGTTTTATTCAACTAATCCTTAGTTGATGTTCGTTGAATTCCAAATTTCCCTGAAATGTATCCAAACCAAACTCACTTTGGTGCGGACTTGTACTCTAAATACTGAGATGAACAACCCTATTATTAGGGGTAACTTACGCTTAGCGTTGAAATGTTTGTGCACAATACATTGTACGAAGGGCTGATCCCCCCTAAGTACGAGGAGTCCCTATAGTCTTATGACTGTTAAAGTTAAAGTTGAAAAATTTCTTATAACTATGGACATAGTTCGTGGTCTTAGGACCCTCAGTTATATACTTCTGAATGTTGATAAATCATATTATTTCGAGCCTCTCATTTGACAGTTGTTGTAAAGATTTTCATTCCTTATTGTTTCAAGTGAGCTTTGTTTGCTCACTCTTGCTTATATAACCATTACAGTTAAAGATGAGAAGGTTGATGTACCTAGCACCAGTAAGGGAATAAGAAAGATGAACAAGTATTGAAGACTTGTAATATGCTGATATTTGATTTTCAGATTTTAATTGAATGGTTGTAAAGAAGTTTATTAATTTTCAGCATTTGAATGATTGTATTTAAAGGTTAGACAACCTGGGAGATTTTCATTATGTAACCCTTTAATGGGAAAGGTTTTATTTACCTTATTTTATTGTGATGGGTAGTTAGATATGAATGTTTGATTTAGTGAGCACCAAATCCTGTGGGAATGAAGTACCTGGGTTTGGGGGTGTCACAAGTTGGTATCAAAGTCTTAGGTTATGAACCTTTGGTGGGGAAAAGCCTTGGGAAGTAACCTTCGAAAAGATAGTGATGATAAACTCTTATCGAGTTTTAAGGAAGAAGTAATAAAATGCTTATGTGCTTATGTGTTTACAACTTATGTGCTCGTGAGTGTCGGGTAGTAATGATTAGTAATTAAAACTTAAACTTTGGTTGACAGGATGACTAATATAGGAGGATTGAGTCAAGCTAGGGAGGAAGAGCCTCGAGATATTTAGGTAGTTTGGGAACAATTACTGCCACGGGAAATAGTTCCGTTGGTCACAGTAGTTGAGCAGGAGAGAGTACCTGATGAGGATGGAGAGAGTACCTGATGAGGATGATGAGATAGAGACAGACGAGGAGGATTCAGTGGAGTTGCCATATACAGATGAAGAGGACGAGGAGGAAAGGATTCCACTTAACTCGATAGCTGGCCGTATATACGATGAGGTGCATAACCACAATGTGGAACTTCAAGATACTGTCGAGGAATTGCAAGAGATAGTAGTTGAGCAATAGACCTCGATGGCACAGAAGGACGACGAAATTCAGGACCGAGAGGAATGTCTGAACAATTTTGAAGATAAGCTGATTCACACTGAAGAAGAGAACGCGCAAATGAGAACAGAGATTGCAGAGTTTAAGAGCAAATGGAGAGAAGAATCTACAAAAAGGGCAAGAGCCAAAGATGCGTATGAGGAAGCTGATCAACGAGCCGAAATAGTAGAGGGAGAAACATAAGCAAAGAGAATGAAGATGCAGGAAATGAATAACGTGTTCAACACAGTGATCAATCGAGCTCAGGATCGGGTCATGGGGTACCTAATTCAGTTTGAGACGCTACCCTCGTAGATACTAGATCGTCGAACCATGTTCCGAATTATGGAAGAAGAGCGTCGTAAGGCTATGCAATATCTTAGTAGGACATCATAGGGAATGTACTTGATTTATGATTTATATTATGATAAATAATATGTAAATCCCAAGTGTTATGCAACATATGGGATGTGATGATGATGTCCTGAAACTTTAGTAGTTCAGGAAAATAATGTAAATAGCAGTGATGCTATTGATATGATATTTTCAAAAAAAATTAAGAATGAATAAAAGTTATTATCTTCTTTTATCCAAAGTGTTATGTGTTATGTGGTGATTACTTTTATGGGGGCAAGTTAAGTAGAAATTACTTGAAAAGAGTTGAGTAATAATCTAATGAGTGTATTTGTAACAGAAAATGCCTCCAAGACGTCAACCACCCAGACAGAGAACCACTGAAGGAACCAACAATAATAATGCTGAAGCTAACCCCGTTCAGCAGCTGGTGACGTTACTGACAGGTGCACTGCAGAATCAACCGCAGAACCAACAACAAAATCAAGTTACAACGTTTAAGAACTTCAAGGCAGTTGGACCACCAGAATTCTGTGGGTCCATGAACCCGATTGAGGCACAGACCTGGGTCATGGAGATAGAGAAAGTGTTTAATGTTGCAGGAGTAGGGGAAGATCAGAAAACTGCTTTTGCAACATTCATGTTGAAAGCAAAGGCTAGTTATTGGTGGCAGGCCAATAAAACTCGAGGAGGACTAGGGGTTATGGCTTGGGATAGGTTCAAGGAGATGTTCTTCATGACCTATTTCCAAGAGAGTTCGAAGAGTCAGCTAGAAGTGCAGTTTTTAGAACTAAAGCAGGGAACGATGACAGTGTCGGAGTATGCCACGAAATTCAACAAGTTGGCGAGGTTTGTGCCATACCAAGTCAGCACAGATGAACGCAAGGCAAAGTGGTTTGAACAAGGGTTGAAGCCCTGGTTGTTTAGTAGAGTTTCTTTGTTCCAGTTGAAGACATTTGCAGCCATAATGGAAAAGGTAATTCTCGCTGAAGGTTGAGGCGAGGCGGTAACCAAGTTCAATCAGGAACAGAAAAAGAAGAAGAATGAAGTGGAGGTGAAGAATGGAGGTGGTGGTAGTGGGAATGGTAATAATAATCTGAAAAGAAAGTGGAATGGAAATGTGGGTGCTGGGAATCAACAAGATAACCAGTAGAATAAGAAGTTTGAAGCATGTGCTATATGCGGGAAGTTTCACAAGGGTGTATGCTTAATGGGGAAACGTGTATGCTTTAATTGTGGCCAGGATGGTCACATCGCCCCAAACTGCAATCAACCCAAGAAGAATGTTTGCTACACTTGAGGGTCCAAGGATCACTTTGCTCGTGAGTGCCCTAAGAAGAAAGCTGGAGAAACAATAGAAAGCAAATGAGGTAGCAGTGGAGGTACTTGGGCCATTACTGGGCCAACGACATCAAACAAACCCACAACCAGAACCTTTAACATGACTATACAAGATGCTGTGCAATCAAAGGATGTAGTGTCAGGTATTATCGCAATTAATGATATTGATGCTTATGTATTATTTGATTCGGGTGCTACTTGCTCATTTATATCTGATGAATTTGCTATAAGATTAGGATTGCCTAGTGAAGAATTGAATTTCCCTTTAAGCATAGAAATTGCGAATAAGGAAGTAATTCATGTTAGGTTCGTATACAAGAACTGTAGGGTGAACATTAAGGGAAATATTTTGATGGTAGATTTAATTCTGATTAGGCTTGGAGAGTTTGATGTTATTTTGGGAATGGATTGGTTCAATTGTGGAGCGATAATTGACTACCAAAAGAAATGTGTAAACCTTATGACTCTATCAAAGGTAGTTTTCAATGGTAGCGAATCGCCTAGACAAATGAGATGTCTGACGATTATGCAGGCCAAGAAGTTATTGAGTCAAGGCTGTGTGGTTTATTTAGCTTACATAGTCGATACTCAGAAGAAGGGTGAGAAATTGGAAGAAATACCGGTGGTTAGGGAATTTGTGGACGTGTTTCTGGAGGATTTGCCAGGACTTTCACCTGACAGAGAAATCAAGCTCGTGATCGACTTAGCGCTAGGAACCGTTCCGATATTGAAAGCCCCATACAGAATGGCTTCGGTAGAGATGAAGGAACTAATGGTACAACTGCAGGAGCTATTGGACAAGAAATACATTCAGTCGAGTGTGTCATCGTGGGGAGCACAGGTGTTATTCGTAAAGAAGAAGGATGGGTCAATGCGTCTTTGCATTAATTATAGGGAGTTAAACAAAGTCACTATTAAGAATAGATATCCATTGCCGAGAATAGATGTCTTGTTTGATCAATTAAATGGTGCTAGATATTTCTCAAAAATAGATTTGAGAAGTGGGTATCACCAACTGAAAGTAAGGAAGGAGGATGTACCGAAGACGGCATTCCGAACTCGGTATGGACATTACGAAATTTTGGTGATGTCTTTTGGTTTAACAAACGCCCTTGCAGCGTTCATGGATTTGATGAACAGGGTGTTTAAACCATTTTCAGACAAGTTTATGGTGGTGTTTATTTACGATATTCTGGTGTACTCTAAAACTCAAGAAGAATACGTGGAACACTTACGTCTAACGCTGGAGACACTAAGAAAGGAAAAGTTGTACGCGAAATTCTCTAAATGTGAATTCTGGTTAGAACGTGTACAATTTCTTGGGCATGTAATTAACAAGGATGGAATTTAAGTGGATCCATCAAAGGTCGAAGCTGTGATAAATTGGGAGCAACCAAGAACTCCATCAGAAGTAAGAAGTTTCTTGGGATTGGCAGGGTATTACAGACGGTTATCCAGGATTTCTCCAAGATTGCCACTCCGTTGACAAATTTGATGAGGAAATCTGTAAAATTTGTTTGGACAGAGAAATGTGAATGAAGTTTTCAGGAATTGAAAAAGAAACTAAGTGTGGCACCTGTGTTGTCATTACCAGATAATACAGGAAATTTTGTGGTATACATTGATGCTTCACATAAAGGATTAGGATGTGTCCTTATGAAGAACAAAAAAGTCATCGCGTATGCATCAAGGCAATTGAAGGACTACGAAAAAGGGTATCCGACTCATGATTTAGAGTTAGCGGCGGTTGTGTTTGCTTTAAAAATACAGAGACACTATCTCTATAGAGAGAAATATGAGATTTACACAGACCATAAGAGTCTGAAGTACATTTTCATTTAGAAAGACCTGAACATGAGTCAAAGGAGATGGATGTAATTGATAAAGGATTATGATTGTGATATCTTTTATCATCCAGGCAAAGCAAACGTGGTTGCAGATGCCTTGAGTAGGAAAGGCAGAGAAAAGTTGATGCTGTTAATTGATAAGGAGGAGCTTATTACAACAATGTCAAGATTAGAGTTGGAAATCAAATTTTCAAAAGAATCCGATGAGAAATTATACCAGATGGAAGCCAGTCCAACTTTAGTGGATAAAGTGAAAAATGCTTAACTGCAGGATGAGGAATGCAGAAAAATAAGAGAAAGAGTGGTCGAGGGAAAAGAAGTGAAATACAAGGTTGATACCGATGGAATGCTGAGATTCGAAGGACGAATCTGGGTTCTAGCAGTACCAGATATTAAAGAAGACATCTTGACAGAAGCTTATAGCTTGAGATATTCGATTCATCCAGGAAGTATGAAGATGTATCAAGATTTGCGATGACATTTTTGGTGGCCAAATATGAAAAGAGACGTTGCAGAGAGTCAAGGCCGAGCATCAAAGGCCAAGCGGA
This sequence comes from Panax japonicus, assembly GCA_020205505.1. Classification (NCBI taxonomy): domain Eukaryota; kingdom Viridiplantae; phylum Streptophyta; class Magnoliopsida; order Apiales; family Araliaceae; genus Panax; species Panax japonicus. The sequence goes on from JAINUV010000337.1 coordinate 47,814, forward strand.
TTACTTCAACCATTAGAAATACTAGAATGGAAATGGGAACATATCACAATGGATTTTGTGGTAGGTCTCCCACAGAGTCAGAAAGGATACGATGCGATTTGGGTGATAGTGGACAGATTAACAAAATCTATACACTTTTTGCCAATAAAGGTTAGATTCAATCTTGATCAGCTGGAAAAACTATATGTTAAAGAGATTGTGACAAGACATGGAGTTCTAGTGTCAATTATGTCAGATAGAGATCCGAGGTTCACATCAAACTTTTGGAAGAGACTACAAAAATGTATGGGAACACAATTACGAATGAGTACGACATATCATCCGCAAACAGATGGCCAAAGCGAACGAACGATTCAGACATTGGAAGATATGCTGAGAGCATACGTCATGGATTTCAAAGGAAGCTGGGATGAACAATTACCGTTCGTAGAATTTGCCTACAATAACAGTTATCATGCAAGCATCGACATGCCGCCTTACGAAGCATTATACGGCAGAAAGTGCAGAACTCCACTGTGCTGGGATGAAGTCGATGAACGTCAACTGTTAGGACCAGAACTGGTACAATAAATGGCTGAGGTTGTCAAACTCATCAGAACAAGATTGATAGTTTCTCAAGACAGATAAAAGAAATATGCTGATCAACACAGATAAGATTGTGCATTCGACATAGGAAATTACATTTTCTTAAAAGTTTCACCTTAGAAGGGAAAAATTCGATTTGGTAAGAAGGGGAAACTAAGCCCGAGGTTTATTGGACCCTTCGAAGTACTGCGAAAAGTTGGAAAGTTAACTTACGAGGTAGCTCTACCTCCAGAATTGTAAAACATTCATAATATTTTTCACGTTTTGGTGTTACGACCATATAAGTCCTATTACAAGCACGTGATCGAGTACGAACCATTGCAGTTTGAGAAAGACTTGTCTTATGAAGAGGTTCCTATCCAGATAATTGACAGGAAAGAACAAGTGCTCAGAAATAAAGTGATACCTTCTGTGAAGGTAATATGGAGGAACCACAATGTCGAAGAGGCTACGTGGGAACTCGAAGCTGAAATGATGAAGAATTATCTTGAGTTATTTGTTTAATCTGTGTCTTCGATTCTGGGGGCAAAATCTTTGTAAGTAAGGGAGAATGTGACAAATGAGTTGTTTGAGTTGTGATTCTGAGGAAAGAATCCTTGTAAGGAGGGAATGATGTAACATTTCAGAATTTTTAATTGTTATATTAAATATTTGTTGAATTATATAAGTATTTAATGGATGTGTTTATGGTTGAATTTGTAATTGTTCAAATTGATTCGATTTGGTTAATTATTTGTTAAATAAATAATTAAGGAAATTAATTATTATATGCTAATTTAATTTAATTATTAAGTTAGAGAGTTTTGATTAATTGAATTATTATTCTTTTTATTTGAATTTATAATTAAAAGGATGTGTTAGTTGATTAAATAAAGTTATAATTATATAGAAAATTATAATTTTATGGTATTGATTTACGTGTTAAAGTAATTTAATAAATTGTTATTAGAATTAATTTAATTAAATAAAAGTGTGACAAATAACCTTTTATAAAGGAGTTATTAAAATAACTTAAAGGAGTTTAATTCAGTTTTGCCAAACAAGGCCTAATGCCTATTGAGTCTTTATTCTAATTGAGTTTTACCAAACAAGACATAAAGATTAATTGATTATTTTTTAGTGGTTAGCCAAACAAGCCTTATGGCTTTTGATTTTTAAATAAAACATAACTAATGTCAGTTAAGTTAGAATTATATTATATATTTAATATCTATATTATTATTATACGTTATATTTCTAAGACGTAAGGTTAGAATAGAGAGGTAAGAGAGAAGAGGAGAGTTTACAGAGAGAAAAGAAGAGAGGAAGAAAGGCTAGGGAATTGGAGAAAAGAAGCTTGAGAATCAAAAAGGGTTAGCCATCATCTTTTTCAAACAAGGTATCATCTAAACTCTATTATTGTTTTTCTTTTCAAAGTTATAGTTGTATTTTCTCTCCCAATTTTCTCCATAAAAGCTTTGTAGAAATTGAATTATTTGTTATGTATGTGGTTTTATATGATAATCTAGTGTTGTAAAACTATTTTGATAAGTTATAAATGAGCATAGTCAATGAATTGATGTTATATATGTGGTTTGTGCATAAAAATTATTTTACAGAGAGTTTGTGTGAATGAGTATGGTTTAGTTTAAGTAAGAAATTAAGGGTTAATTAGTTGTTTAGTTGATAAATTGACTATTGAATTTGTTAGAGTATGTATAAACATTGATAAAGAGCTTTGAATTAACTGTTTTGGTTGAAAAATAAAATCACAGTGTTTATTTTCATTAAAAACATCAAAAAGTGAGTTTTTATCAAAAATAGTGAAATTGTATGTTTTAAATTCGTTGTTTATGTTTTTTTATGGGTAGAAACATGTTAGGAGTCTTTGAATTATGTTTATATGAGGTCCCTATATGAATTATGTGTTATTTAGACTATTAGAAAGGTGCTTGTAGGTCCAAAATTGGCTTTGTTAATATGATTTCCGTAGCTGTTTGCCGAAGTCTGCAATTCGGCACCGTAGCGCGGTTTGGTAGGATAATTCTCGCGCCACAGCGTCGACGCCACACCGCAGCGCGGCCTAGTAGTATAATTCTCGCGTTCGCAGCACCATCATCGCGCTGCAGCGCCGACCCACAGTATAAACTGTGGCGCTGCAGTACGAGTTAGCAGAATGGTCTGACAATGTTAATTTAGAACTTAAAGTCTAAAGGAATGGTTATGTGTTAATAATAGGTCTGTTAAGTTATGATTTTAATATTTCTATATCTAGAATGAACATGTTATTAACGATTAACATGGATTCAATTTCAAGAATAAGTTTAATAAAATTTAACTTGGACAAAGAAAAGAAAATAAATTCTGTTGTGAGTAGTACTCATGAATAGTACCGTATGAATAGTACCATATGAATAGTGCCCATAAATAGTATCGTATAAATAGTACTCATACATGAAAAGATTAAAATTTAATAAGAAATTTCAGACCAATATTCCAGTGAAATGATATTAAATGAAGAGCAAATCTTAAGGAATTTCTAATCATCTCAAGAATTATAGAAGCAATACTTACCATAGTAAGTTTACATTTAGGAATATGAGATGAAATAATATCGTTTACGTAATATAGAGTATGAAAGAAAATGATATCCCTTACGAGTATGGAAGGAAATAATATCATTTACGAGTATTGAAAGAAAATAACATCCTTTACGAAAAAATAATATCCTTCATTTTAGTAGGAAAGTAGTTCTGACTGGAATAATGGAGATTATGTTGAGGAAATCTTTCACTGCTATCAACACTCAAAATATCCCTATACTCATAAGAAATACGCTCAATATTATAAAGAGAGAATTTTCTGATCCTGGTGTAAGTTTTATTTCTTAACTAAGCAACCTATTTATAGGAAAATGCTAGCACACCACTTCTAACAATTTCACATACGGATGAATTAACAGCACACCCATTTTGAAACAAAGTTTTTCAAAGCCAACTTGCTCACTCCGCCATTTATCACATATTTTTAAAAGATTTAACGATTATTAAAAAGAAATCCAAATTCAATTTACTCTCTTCCACCTCATTTTATGCTTATACAATAAATTTATTATAATAATATTACCATTTAAACTATAAACATTATACTATCATATTATCACATTATACTATTATAATGTAATATTATAATAATATGTTTGAATAAATACTTTATCGAAGAAGATAATTATGGTTTCATAAAAAAATAATAACTTTCGATAATTGTCTTATTCTAAAATTCCTCTATTTATATCAAAATTTAAAGAAATATTTACTTACCATATTCATCACTTATTTACAATTCTTCAATAATTATTTCTAATTAATATTATAGATTCACAATACTGACAACTAGATCATTTCCAGGAAAGAAGGGGCTTTCCGATAAGGATTTCTCCCTACTGGCTCATAATTATATAACTTAACTCATTTCATCGATAGAACTTTCTAGACATTATCAATAATGTTATCAAATAATATCATTTCAATAATACGAGTTACTGTGTCATGACAATTATTGAATCAATAATGTAAAATACTATTCAATTATCACTGTAGCAATTATTCCATAAATAATATAAAAGATTGTGCACTTTTACTGTATCAATTATTGAGTGACTTCTTACATAAGAATCAATAATCATAGATACTGTGCAAGACCATGCGTATTACTGCACTTTTATCACCGGGTATTCCAACAGTTTAACGGTAAAAGTTTTGTCGTTATTTTTTATAGAAAGGTTATTTCTGTCGCTTTCTATATTCGAAAATTATTTCGTTATGTGGTCCACCAATAATTGCGCCATCGTACGGATATTTCTGACAAAAAGAATATTCCCTGACCAAACGAATATTTCCCGACAAAACGAATATTTTAAGAAAACTTGTTTACTTTGTAAAATTTGCGCATTTCACCCATAACTAAAGCATAATATCAAATCAACACCTTATTATTCAAAATAATAATTAGAGAAATTAAATCTTTATTCATGAAAAGTTGGGTTCTTACAAAGGTTGATGTCAAACTAGCAAATAGCTCATCCTCGGTGGGAGAATTAGGGTCCTCCACTCACCCTCAGTAATGGTAAAGTCCTCTGAATGTCGTAGATAGCAGTCCAGTGACCCAAATCAGTCAATCAAGAAATCCAAAGACACCACATTCCCCGAGGTAATCTCGTCCATGATAAATCTACGTTGTAAGCCCCCTAAGGGTCATAAACTATCGGCTCATATCATCAACGACCATCATAGCACACAGCCGATCCTAGGACAAATCAGTGAGGTGTTCATACTCCTTCAACATAGGAGTTAGCTCATGGATATCAAATCTAAAAACATGTCTATCTAATATCCAACAAGATATCATGCCCTCTACAAAGCCCAAAGGTACGTGAAATGTCAGAAGGGTCATAGAATACCTCAATAGTTGATCAACTGTCACCCGATCTGTGGGAGATAAACTGTCATACCAGGATCTTAGAGAAGAGGCTATCAGTCTAGGTGGGGTATGCTCAATCCGAATAACGGTAGATGAAGACATATATAAAACTGTATCATAAAGTCATCCAAGGGTCAATGCTAAACTCACCTATCTGAATGCATATCATGACATAATGCATACATCATTATAAATGATAATATGATGCAAAGAATAGAAAGCATTATACATACATTAATCCTAAATACATTATCATCTAATACATCATTTCTGTATACAACTGAAAAGAAAAAGTACAAGGAAATGGGGCACAACCGCCCAATATCTAATAGAGGCCTATCAAAAGATATAACGAGAAATGTGGCACACCCACTCAATATCTAAGAGGCCTATCAAAAGAGATAACAAGAAATCTATCAGAAGAAATCGACGATGTCAACATCATCCAATTGATTCATCTACTGTAACTCCTCCTGAGACACTAAATCTCTGCAAGGTGGGATGTCATGTTGATATAGAAGGGATGTCAGGTCGATAGAGAGGGGGATCTACGACAGTAAAGCTATTAGAATACGGGCCACCAGAGGCGCCAGCACCAGAGTTGGAAGAATCAAAAGAATCTGCCTCTGACGGAGCTCTTCCCAAATGCCGGATGAAAAAGTGTGCCCGGTCCAACCTCTAGGTCAAGCTGTCAATCTGCGCCAAATGAGTGGGCTCTTTAACACAGGTTATCCTATCTGTCATCATAACAGACCCAAGAACCATATCCCCTATGAACTGAGTGGCAAGGGTCTGAGCTTCAATAGTATGAGGAGTCCACCAGGGATGGAAGACATCCTGAGTGTAAGGGCTCTCTGATAAAGTGAAGACATCCAAGCCCATCGGCGAAATCTCGCTGATTGGCTAAGATAAAGATTAATGTCGTCTTGCAGGAGGAGAGAATGGAATACGAATCTCCCATGTGATGCACTTGATAGCACGCTCTCCTAAGTAGAGCTCTCAGCCTCCATCGGTCAAGAGGGGAATCCGACGAGTGGATAATACATACTCTACCCGGTCGGAAAGCCACCCTCAAAGCTTATTGTCAAATGGTCCTCGAAGTAGGGAACCCATGTGATGACATCAGTTGTCAATAACTCAAACTGCAACCGAGAGTGGGTAAACCCTTCTACTACGGGAACCTCTGTAAGAGTGGAGTGATGCCATCACCGTCCCCGTGGATAGGTCTCCAGACCTAATATAGTAATCGGGAGAAGATAAAGAAGCCTCTAATAGGCTTAAAAATGAAAATGCAAAGTTCAAATATCCTCAGTCATGAAGATTGACAACTAGAGCAAATGAAATTAAGAGATAAAGAAAAATACTCACCAACAAAAATGGGAAAAAAGCCTAGTCAAGCCACTTTTACGCCCTCTAAGCGTAGGCACATCCCTCTAAGGAAATAGGCAAAGGTGTATGAGCCCCAGTTAAGTCTCTGATGCGATACACATCACACGTAGTGCTGTCTAAATCAAAAGAGACTGTCGAGGAGTTATCTTCTAGGAACTAACCCCTGATGATGATCAAGAATAGCCACTGAAGAATGTAATCTCTAACCCTCTTATCATCAGGTAGAGGCTCAGTTAAAGCCCCACTCGAGGCATCCACACTCAAGGGCCCAGAACGGAAGGTTCGACCCTTAAGGGCCGTGGCAGGAACTCCTAAAAGGGATTGAACGGCAGCCGGTGAAATGTTAGCCACCAAAGGCACCGATGCCCCTATAAACTCTAACCTAGTAATGAACCGCCAGTCCATCAATGTCATCATCACCTCGCAATCCAGTAAATTGAGAGACTGAGTCTGGTGGAACCAGTGCTCAGAAAAAGCCCTCAGATAACCCTAGGGGCAACGATGGGGAGGAATAGAAAAGAAAACCTGAAAGCCCCATGACTGGACAATCTCCTGGTACTCTGGATGGAGGATCTGCGCAGATCCCCCTCTCTATCGACCTGACATCCCTCTGGCAGAGATTCAGTGACTCAAGAGGAGTTATAGCAGATGGATCGATTGGCTGATATGGACATCATTGATTCTTCTGATAGATTTCTCGTTATCTCTTTTGATAGGCCTCTGTTAGATATTGGGTGGTTGTGCTCTGTTAGATTTTGGGCGGCTGTGCCCCATTTCCCTGTACTTTTTATTTTCAGTTGTATACAGAGATTATGTATTAGATGATGATGTATTTAGGATTAATGTATGTATAATGCTTTCTATTCCTTTCATCATATTGTCATTTATCATAATGCATGCATTATTTCATGGATACGCATTCTGATAGGTGAGTTTAGCATTGACCCCTGGATGGCCTTATGATACGGTTTTACAGATGCCTTTGTAAGACCTCAACTTTATAAATAAAGAATAATTTTTCTCGAAATTTATTTTTGAATATTATGATGTGGATATGATTTAATGTTATCGTTGTGAGTAATATTTATAAATTTTGCAAAGTAAGCAAGTTGTTATAAAATATTCGATTGGTCGGGGAAAATTCATTTTAACAGGGAATATTCATATAACGCACAATCATGGTGGACACCACAATAGAAGTTTTGTCATAGTTAGAAAATGATAGAAATATCTTTTTTATAAAAATAACGGTGAAAGTTTTACCGTTAAACTGTTGAACTACCCAGTGGTAAAAGTAAAGTAATACGCGTGGTTGCATGGTAGCACACAGTATTGATTATTGATGCTTACGTGAGAAGTCCATCAGTTATACTCAATTATTGCTACAGTAATTGCTGCATAATATCTCTCATATTATTGATTCAATTATTGTCACAGTATCATCTGCATAATATTTATACTATTAAATCAATAATTGATACGATAAAGTTATTCATATTATTATTTGCAATATTGACGATGTCTAGAAAGTTCTGTCGATGAGAGGTTTGGTCACCTAATTGTGTATCAATAGGGAGACATCCTTATCAAAAAGCCCTCTCTTTCTTGGGAATGATCTGGTTGTTAATATTATGAGTTATAATATTAATGATGAATAAGTTCGTGTTGATTAAAGAAGAAATTAATATTTTCATTGTGTTGAAATTATTAGTTTAATGAAAATCGACATTTATTTCGATAATAATTTATTTCTGGAGGTTATATTGACCAATCAGGTAATTAATCGGATAAATGAGCAATTAATTCACATACTTATAACTATTGTTTCACATGTATGTACTATTGATTCACATGCATGTACTATTAGGGGAGGTGGTGCAAGATTGATAATACTTATATGACTAAATTATAAATGGATGTATAGATAAAGGTACTATACTGTAACTATTTTTTTCACATGTATAGAACTATTGATTCACATGACTGAACTATTGATTCACATGATGTACTATTAGGGGAGGTGGTGCAAGTTTGATAATACTTTTAGGACTAAATTAAAAATGGAGGAAAAGATGAAGGTATTATACTGTAATATTTTCAGCCCCAAAACGTGCAATTATCGAAACTATAGTTTTCCTATAAATAGAAGCTCATTCTTCTTTCAGTCTCACAAATTCACTAAGACTCACAAGAGCAATTATAGAGAGAGAAGCTATAGAGAGAAAGAAGAAGAGAAGTTTTCTACTTCACCATTTCAGTATCCAGTCTTCTTCTGAGGTAAGAGATATTATTTTTTAGTATTCGTTAGAAATAATATTTTCTTCCATACTCTGTAGTTTGTGAGTAATATTATTTTGTTTCTTATTCCTAATTCTACACTCATTCTATTAAAGTATTGCTTCTATACTCCGTAAAATTAGTAGAATATCCTTGATATTGTGCTTCATCCAGTATCTTTTCATAGAAATATTATTCTGAGCTTCTTGATAATTATTGATCTTTTATACCAGAATACTATTCATGAGTTACTATTTACGGGTTACTATTTACCCAATTACTATCACTCATATATTATTCACTTGGGTATTCTGGGAACTTTTTATGCCAGAGTTACTATTCACGGGATACTATTTACTAGAGTATTTAGGGCATTTTTCATGTCAGGGTACTATTCACGAGGGTACTATTCCTGAAGTACTATTCACAAGGTATTATTCACGGGTATTATTCACCCAAAAAATATATTTCTTTTGTGTCCAAATTATTTTTGATACATAAATATTATTCTTGAATTTTTACTCCACAAAGTAGTATCATGTTGTCGATTTGGATATTTTTAAACTCTAGATAAATTTAAAATCTTTAATATTTATCCTTGATTTCATTTTATTAATGCTTATATCATTGTCATCATCCTCATGCTTATATTGTGATGAAAGTCATCTTTGGCTTACGTGCATAGATGGACTATTGATTGGTATGATTATGACCAGGGATCATTCGGTATAATCATGACCCGTAATGTTATAAATGATGTGGTAAAGGTCGTCATTGGCCCGTAGTGCATTGATGGATAGTTGTTGGTATGATTATGACCAGGGATTATTCGGTATAATCATGACCATTGATGATTACATGAATATCCATGGCCCGTAGTGCAGGGATGATTCGATGACACGGTTTATTTATTAAGCTGTGACTCAGCGATAAAGTGGATGAAAAACTTTTTAAATTATAGAAGATAATAGATATCATGCTCTACTTGACTCTTCTAATGGATTGCTTGTTCCGCTGCAATTAAACTTGATGTTTATTGTATTTTATCAGTATAACACTATGAAGGCTAATGATAAGTTATTATGCATTATCTTAGTCATAATATTTCTTACTGGGGCTAGTTGATCTCACCCTTTTGCTTTCATTGATCTCTTCAGGAAATGAGAACGTAGCCGGGACTAGTCGGGGAATGGAGTGACGGTCCGAGATGGTTATTTAGTAGTCCTCACTACTTAGTGTGATAATAAATGTAATGAGGATTGAATTTGATTTTGGATATTGTCTATGAGATAATATTCATGTAAAAACTCAGCTATGTTTGTCGTATTTTTACACGACATTTGTATTAAAGAAGTTTGCATTTGATTTCTATACCATGTATTTGGCGACTCAAGATGGATGATGTATACGTATTTTGGGGGCATCACAGTTGGTATCAAAGCTTAGGGATATGATCCCTAGCTGAGATGTGAGACTAAAACTAGGAGGGGAGAGATGAGTATTCCTTCGTTAGTATGACCTACGTATGTTTATTGTATTTAATTGGTTGGTCAGAGTATAGGGATAATATGTGGCATGTCAATTAACCCTTGTTTTGTGATAGTGTTTGAAAATGGCATCTAAAAATATTGAGATAAGAAATGAAGCACATGAGACCGTTGAGTCACCAATGATCAATACCCAGGATAATGTGCATCAAGAAGACAATAATCCTCAGGTAAACAACAACACCGACCAGATGATGAACGATGGGATGTCAGAGGCTTTATGCAATTCATGCAACATCAGGCGAGAGAGACTCATGTTCAAAATGCAGTGGAAACACTAGCAACTCTCGGATGGTCACCACTAAGCAGTTCAAGGAACTGGGACCACCGGAGTTTTTGGGAGGTGCGAAAACCACTTAAGGTGGAGACGTGGATAAAGCAGATCACCAAGATATTTTGAAGTCTTGGGATGCTCTGAGGAGCAAAGGTTCCTTTGTTCCACCTTCATGGCTGAGAGGAGAAGTAGATTACTGGTGGGAATCGTACTCAGCCTGCCGCACTCAAATGTCTTGGGAGAAGTTCAAAGAGCTGTTCAATGACAAGTACTTTCCTGAAAGTATTCGTCACAGGAAGGAGGTGGAGTTTATCAAGTTGGAGCAAAACATATGACAGTGTCGCAGTACGAGGCTAAGTTTGTCGAGTTGTCCTGCTTCGCATCCCATTTGGTTAATAATGAGGAGAAAATGACGTGAAACTTTCTGCGAGGTTTGAGACCTGAATACGTCAATACCTCATTTCTCACAAATTGTGTTTGTATTCAGATGTAGTGAATGGGGCTCAGTTATTGGATCGTGATAATGATCCATCCCAACCAAAGATAACGAGCAACAACACGATAATAATCGTACCAGTGCCAACGGTCATCGGAACAATGGTAACCATCGTGGAGGAAATTATTATGCCAAAAATGGTAACCACTTTGGTGGTAATCATGACCAAGATAATGGAAGAACTGATTCAAGTGGAAAATTCAAGAAGAGAAGATTTAACGATGATGGGAAGACGTCGGCAGCAGCACCAGCACCAGCAAAAATTTATAGGGGAGGAGAATGACTGCCAGTTAGATGCTACAGATGCGGAAGGGAGGGACACATAAGTCCAAACTATTCACAGCCTTCCAAGGTATGTTTTAGTTATGAAAAAGACGATCACATAGCTCAATTTTGTCCTGTAGAGAAATCAATCCAGCTGGGACGGTGGCACTAAAGGTAGATACAGACAAAATAAAGTCGATGGTTTTAGGAAGAGCATTTTTTGTGACTTCTCAAAAAGTGAATAAACCGAACGAAGTTATGATGGGTTAGTTAATCATAAACTCTTGCAAAGTTTATACCTCGTTAGATACTGGTTTTACCCATTCTTTTATTTCTCCTATTTGCGCTCAATGTTTAAATTTGACCCCAGAGAAGTTAGACTTTGACTTATTGGTTGAAACTCCATTAGGAGAAACCTTTGTTACATCCACTATTTATAAATCTTGTTTGATTTAAATTAGCACCCTCACGTTACCTATCGATCTCATCTCTTTGAAAATAATTGCCTTTGATGTGATTTTCGGAATAGACAGGTTAACTACTCATCATGCTAAAATTAATTATTTTCGTAAGGATGTTAATCTTCCTAACCAACCTGTTATGCCAATTCAAGTGGCCAAACCACTAAAGTCAATCACTATCATATTAAACCATAAGTAAAGAGCCCCGAACCTTTCGCAGGTGACTTCCAAGTCTTGGAATGCACCGAAGCCAGACTCTCCGTAGGGGCCGTGAATAACGGTGTCAAGTTGATAGTTATCAATGTGACGTGTTATCTAAGTCTTGGATGAAAGTCACAGTTTTGAATGATATTTCTATTGTTAATAAATTTCTTGACGTATTCCCCGAAGAACTTCCTGGCCTACCCCAAAGCGTGAAATCGAATTTTGTATTGACCTTAGTACAAAACCCATTTCTAGAACCCTCAAATATTTTTTCACCCAAAACTAACGTAACTCGCGTCAAAGACGTTGGCTCGAGCTATTGAAGATTATGACTATACCATTCAATATCATTGTGGAAAAGCGAACGTGGTAGTTGACACGTTGAGTGGAAGATCATATGCATTTACGAGTGTAATATTGTTAACACAAAGACCCATTTTGTACGACTTACAAAAGATGGAGATAGAGTTAAAGACTCAAAGAACCTACGTCAAGATAGCGAATATACGATTAGAATTGACTTTAATCGATAAAGTTAAAATTGCTCAAACTACAGACCCAAAGCTGATAAATATAAAGAAGAAGGTTCAAGAAGGCGTTATTCTAGAAGCAATAATCGATGAAGAAGGAATACTTCGAGTCAACTCCAGACTTTGTATTCCTAACAACCTTAATTTAAAGTATAAGATCATGATGGAAGCGCACACACACCATTTGTAATTCATCTTGGGAGTACCAAAATATCGTGATCTTTGACATACATTTTGTTGGAGCAATAAAAAGAGATCGCGAAGTTTATCTCAAGGTGTTTAACTTGTCAACGTGTTAAAGCGAAGCATCAAGTGCCAAAAGGTTCATTGCAACCACTTGAAATTCCATAATGGAAGTGGGAGCACATTACCATGGACTTCGTTACTGGTGTTCCCAAGGTTTCTCAAGGTATAGATGCGATTTGGGTCATTGTTGATAGATTGACCAAGTCTGCTCATTTCTTACCTATACGAGAAACTTATTCACTTGAACGTCTTGCTCGTATTTACATAAATGCGATTCTAAGACTGCATGGTATGCTAGTATCCATAGTTTCTGATCAAGACCCAAGATTCACTTCGCGATTTTGGGTTATTTTGTAAAAAGCTATGGGCACAAATTTATGATTTAGTTCGGCATATTATCCTCAAACGAACGGGCAGTCAGAGAGGACTATTCAAACTCTTGAGAATTTATTAAGACTTTGTGTCCTTGACTGGAAAGGAAGTTGGGACAAGTTCTTGCCATTGGTGGAATTCTCCTACAACAATAGTTATCAAACAAGTATTGGCGTGGCTCCATTTGAGGCGTTGTATGGATGCAAGTGTCATTCTCCAATATGCTGGGATAAGGTGGGTGAAGCAACGTTGTTGGGACCAGAATTGGTATGCATGATAACGAAAAAGATTCAAATGATCAGGCAACGTATAAAGACCTCACAAGATCGACAAAAGAGTTATGCTGATCTTCATCGAAGAGACGTGGAATTCAATATTAGAGAGCATGTGTTATTATGTGTTGCTCCATGGAAAGGAGTTACAAGATTTGGAAAGAGAGGAATGCTCAATCCTCAATTCATTGGGCCATTCAAAATCCTCGATCGAGTAGGAATTGTGGCCTATAGACTCACCTTACCGCCAAGTATATCTCGTGTTCATAACGTTTTTCACATATCTATGTTACGTAAATATGTGAAAGACCCGAACCACATTATTGAATTAGAACCGAACGAGATAGCGAAAGATTTAACGTATGAAGAGGTACCTGTTAAAATCTTAGATAAGAAGGATCATATTCTATGCTCCAAGGTTATACCTCAAGTCAAAGTTTTGTGGAGAAACCATAATATTGAGGAAATGACCTGGGAGTTAGAATATGAAATGAAGTCAAGGTATCCTCACCTCTTCGACATACCAGGTACGTACCCTAATTTTGAGGACAAAATTTTAAAAGAAAGGGAGGTTGTAAGACCCCAACTTTTATGAATAAAGAATAATTTTTCTCAAAATATATTTATGAATATTATGCTGTGGATATGATATAATGTTATAGTTGTGGGTAATATTTACAAATTTTGCAAAGTAAGCAAGTTGTTATAAAATATTCGATTGGTCTGGGAATATTCGTTTTAACAGGGAATATTCGTACGATGGCACAATCATTGGTGGACCCCACAACGGAAGTTTTGTCGTAGTTAGAAAATGACAGAAATAACTTTTTATAAAAATGGCGAAAGTTTTACCTTTAAACAGTTAAACTACCCGGTGGTAAAAGTAAAGTAATACGCGTGGTTGCATAGTAGCACACGGTATTTATTATTGATGCTTACGTGAGAAGTCACTCAGTTATACTCAATTATTGCTACAGTAATTGTTGCATAATATCTCTCATAT